>JADRCH010000018.1:2633978-2647409 GCA_019843965.1 Rhynchomys soricoides | reverse complement strand
CAACTGTTTCATATGGATACATGAAGAAAATGCAATGAGCCTGAGCATGGTGGCACTTCCCTTTAATCCCAACGAGAGAGAGAGAGAGAGAGAGAGAGAGAGAGACAGACAGACAGACAGACTACAAGCAAGCAAACTAACTGCAAAAGGTTGGGACACTTTGAGAAAGCTTAAACAGTAACTCATAGTTAAATAATATATGATATAGTTAATTTTCTTGCTTTTTTTTTGGGGGGGGGGGATAGGGTCTATGTTGTGGCCCTGGTTGTTCAAGAATTCTCTATATAGACTAAGCTAGCCTTGAATTCAGAGATCCACCTGCCTCTGCTTCCCAAGTGCTGGAATCAATGGTGTATACCACCACTCCCAGCCCTTCAAACTGATCTTACACTTTCAGTATCAAATGTATTTTGTGTATTTATCCGCCATGGTTAATTTCATTATAGGTGATACTTGTCTTAATATTTAAAATACACATAGTTCTCTGAGTCTCATGCCTCTCTCTTCCACAGCCCCTTGAAGGTCCCTGAATTCTTATCTATCCAAATCCTATCCTCTTGAAGACCATTCCAAAATTTCAAACGTTCCATTTTTATGGAATTGTTGACTGTGGCTCACCTATGACATTTGTAGTGTACTATCTTATATTGATTTTTGTTGTTTGTTGTTGTTATTTAGTATTGTTCATGCAACAGGTTGCATTAGCAATCCGGACACATTTATTGAATACGTCTATATTTTGGGCCTGTGCTGACAAGTAAAGTGTGCTACAATGAATAGACAGTCTCAGACTTCGTTGAGAGTTACAGTTTAGTAAAGAAAAATCAGAATTACGCTAACCACAATCACAAGCATTTTAAGAGGGTTTCTTTTGAAACGGAGTTGTATCATTGCAGCTTCTTGGAGAATGAAGTCCAAAAATACGGTAATGTTAGTCCCAGACCTCACCCTAGGCTTTGTTTCCCCTTCTCTTACTTGACCACGGTAGTGCCCGAAAGAACCTCTGGCCCTACACTAGACAAGACCCAGAAGGCTTTGCAGCGCCGCGGAGAACTCTGGGATACAAGTAGATAAACAAATCAAAGAAAAAGGCCATGACCAGGGCCCGAAAATCTGCCACTAATTTCATCAGTGTCTTTTTCGACTCCTTTGGGGTGCTTACCTTTCTTGGATGCCCCATCTCCGGCGGACTCACTTACGCCCGCAAAGGCCGGGAACAGCGCCATGACAACAGGCCGCACTACCACTCCCGGCACAGAAATGGCGCCGTCTAGAGAGCTCTGGTTGGAGGACGCTGAGTCGCGAGGCACTCTGGGAAATGTAGTTCTTCCTGCACTCTCTGAGGCTTAACCTCTGGGAAAGGCGGTGCGGAGACTCGAAGGGTAGAGCGAGGAGGAGGGGAAAGGGTGAGGGCGGGAAAGAACTGTTTCCTTGTAGTTAGTGTCCTCCGGCTTCAGTGAAAACTGTAAATGCGGGAACCGGAAGAGGAAGTTGGGGGTGGGGGGAAGGCGTGGAAACTGGAATTCAGCTCAACTCTAAAAGGCACACTGCCACTTTTAAACTGGGTCAAAGTAATCAAATTCTGTAAGCTTCATTTTCCTCCTCTGTAAGATTGTGTGTGTGAATGTGTGTATACATACACATATACATGTACATATTGCAATTGTTTCACCCATAAAAAGCGTTTAAAGGTTGGCTTTAAACTGGATGCGGAGGCACACCCCTTTAAATCCCAACACTCGGGGATAGAGGCAAGTGGATCTCTGTGAGTTCGACGCCAGCCTGGTCTACATAGTGATTTCAATGAGAGTCAGAACTATATAGAAACCCTGTCTCCAAAAAAGCCGAGAAAAAGAAAAGTTAGAAAGAAAGAAAAAAAAAGTTAGCTTTTACGTGAGACGTGACAAGTTCCACGGCAAAATGTGAGGGATCCAAATATAGGTTGCCGTTTTTAAATAACCTAGGAATACAGACGAGTTCAAGGTCCCAATAAGACAAAGGTCTTTGACAGTAAATACATGTACTTGCCTATAAAGTATTTTTGAGATTCTCCTTTTAAAAAGGGAGGGGGGGGAAAGGTTGGGGGGGAGGAGCCAATGAAATGGCTCAGATAATAAAGGCACTTGACAAGCAAAGATAGATACCCGAGTTCCATCCAGACTCCACAACGTTGTCTTCTGACCTCCAAGTGTACAGGGTTGTATAAATATGCCCCATAATAATACAGTCAAAAATTTTAAACTCAGAGATGTGAATCTAACCATCTAAACAAAGGAATGGATGGAAACCTATCCAAGCAGCACCTGCATAACATGTAAACTGTGGGTGTCTAAAATAAATGTCCTTCAAGTTTTCAGGTCCCTAAAAGTACTTGGAAAAGGAGGGCAGTAGAATCCACCCCGTGTCTTCAACTGTAAATCTCAAATTCTGCCAAACCTGACAGTGAGTTATCTCAATTGATTAAATCAATATCTGCAGCAGGGCATGGTGATGCACACCTTTAATCCCAGCATTCTGGAAACAGGCAGTGGATCTCTGTGAGTTTGAGGCCAGTCTGATTGACAAAGCAAGTTTCAGGACAGCCAGGGCTACACTGAGAAACCCTGTCTCAAAACAAAACAAAACAAAAACAAAAAAGTCGATATCTGCCTGATCTTCAGGTAACTAAGATGGTAACAGTCTTTCCCCAATTTGTCATTTCTTTCTACTCCAGAAAAGTAAGAATTAAATGTGAGAGGCTTCAAATGAAATTTGCAAGCCATGATAATGTATTGGTAATAAGGGATCTTGTTATAGTGGGTATTTGTGTATTTACAAACATGTGATTTTTCATAAGCAATTCTTCATAAGAAGGACTTAATATGTAATCAAATACTGATACAGATTTCTGACGTTTTGTTTTCTGGGAGGTTTTTTACTTTTTTAAGAGTGTATGGGCCGGGCAGTGGTGGCACACGCCTTTAATCCCAGCACTTGGGAGGCAGAGGCAGCGGATTTCTGAGTTGGAGGCCAGCCTGGTCTACAGAGTGAGTTCCAGGACAGCCAGGGCTACACAGAGAAACCCTGTCTCGAAAAACCAAAATAAATAAATAAATAAATAAGTGAGTGTATGTGTGTGTGAGCACGTGTATGCTCATGCATATGTACAAGATAAGGGGCACACATGCCATGGTTCATGTGTGGAGGTAAGGGAACAACTTTGTGGAGTCAGTTCTCTGCCTTTTTGAGGTTTCTAGGGATTGAACTCTGGTCATTAGGTTTGCACAGCAGGAGCCGATGGCCACTGAGACATCTCACCTGCCCTGTTTTCTGGTTTGGTTTTGGTTTTTTTGTTTTGTTTTGTCTTTTGCTTGTGTGTGTGTGTGTGTGTGTTTAGATAGACCTCATTATGTAGTACAGGCTAAAATTCTTCATCCTCTTGCCTTTCTCTCAATTAAAATAAAACTTCACTTTAGTTTAACATAATAATAAATTTTGCAAAGGTCTAGCAGTCACAGCCATTTGTATGGAGCATGTAGCTTTCACCCTAACAAATGCTGAAAAAAAAAACAAAAAAAAACCAGGGACTCTCTATGTAGCCTAGGCTGTCCTGGAACTCTCTGTGTAAATCAGGATGGCCTCAAACTCACAGAGATCTGCCTGACTCTGCTTCACAAGTATTGGGATTAAAGGTATGTGCCACAATGCCCAATCCATTTGAAAATGTACACAATTAATTTTTAGTGTAGCTGCCACAAAGGCTGGAAATCCTGCTTTTCCTCCAATGTTTCTATGTGATCCTTCTCTGAAAAAGTGTGCTGACCTTTGGTTTAAGTGATCAACATTTAAGTGGTTAAGGTCAGGGCTTAAGAGCACCTGCTGCTCTTTCAGAGGACCTGGGTTTTTAGGTTTTCAGCATTTGTAAGGGTGAAAGCTACATGCTCCACACAAATGGGCAGAGGACTAATCTGCTATGGCTGTGTCTGCTAGACCTTTGCAAAATTCACTATTATGTTAAACTAAATGTGAAGTATTGAGCTAGACTTGGTGGTGCACGCCTTTAATCCCAGCGCTTGGAAGGCAGAGGTAGGTGGATCTCTAAATTGAAGGCCAGCCTGGTCTACAGAGTGAGTTCCAGGATAGCCAGGGCTACATGGAGAAACCCTGTCTCAAGAAAAAAGGGAAATTTTGGATATCCTTTTCAAATCACTGCTTGGCTCTGTGAGTGGCAAAAGGAAGAGGTGCACTAGTGGTCACCCAGTGTGCATGCAGCCTACAATAGCCCAGAAGCTGAGGAAACTCAGCCAAGCAGAGAAAAAAAAGAAAGTCCGGATGCAAGTTGAAGAAGACCCCAGTGGTTTTGAACTCCTTGATGTCCCTGGAACCCAGCCTCACTTCTGTGTGTTTGCTCTAGAAAACAACCAAATCTATTTTTTCCCATTTTGGGAACCAAATTCAAGTTCTCTTTCTATCACTGCAACCCAAGGGTCTTAGAAATGCAGATCAAATGAGTAAATTTCCACACACAGGGTCATGATCCCAGAACCTGGACCTGTTCCCGGTTAGTTGGAGTGATGACTTCTAAACTGGTCTACCCAGACTAGGCCAAAGTCAAACTCCCTTTCATCTTTCTGCTAAAAGAATCCACTCTTACTCAGGGAAACTGGAGAAACAGGTCTATCTGCCCAATCCATCCTAAGGAATTTTTTGTTGATCCCTATGAAGAAAACAAAAATATGCCCTTGGGAAACCAGAGCTAACAGCAAGGAAATAAAGGTCTGAATCTGTCAGTGTGTGGGGGTGGGGAGTGAGGGTGGAGTGGGAGTGGGTTGAGTTGTTTCTTATCTGATTTATTTGCTTTAGAAGCATTATATGTATGTTGGGGGGTGGGGCATCTTAGGTTGAAAAGTTGTTTTTTGGTTTTATTCAAATTTATTCTATTTTATACAGATGTGTCTGACCTGCTTGTTTATATCTGTACCACATGTGTGCAGTTGCCCATGGAGGCCAGAAGAAGGCATCAAATCTCCTGGGTGTGAACAGCCTGATCTAGACTCTAGACATCTACAAAATCAGCAAGTGTTCCTAACCACTGAGCCATCTCTCCGGCCCAGAAAAGGTTTTAGTGATCAGACACAATTTCAAGGATCATTCTTTGGTTAAACCAGCCTGTTTGTGCATAATTTAAGATTCATATAGTCTACATTCTGTCTAAAACAAAAAAGGTTTTGAGAAGCCCCTCAGAAATATACCGAGAGAACCCAACCTGGGTCCTCTGTAAGAGCAGCAGCAAGTGTTCTCAACTGCTAAGCCATCTCTCCAGCCCCCAATTAGATCACCCTTTCCCAAGATGATACATGGTTTGGTTTTGGTTTAGAATGCTGAGTTGAAACCAGGGCTGCATGCATGCTAAGCATATGCTCTATCACTGGGCCAACTTCCCAGCTCCACCCCTGTTTCCTTGTTTTATTGATAATAAAAAAGATAATTGAAACAACATACTCCATTAAAGATAGTCTTTTAAAAACCAAGTAGTTAAATGCTCACTCTTCAGACTATCTTTCTTTGACTAGGAAAGTGACATTATAAAACTTATTTATTTGTGTAGGGGGGGATTTTGGCTCCATGTGTGTTGGTGCACCACATGTATCTGGTACCTAAGGACACCAGAAGAAAGCATCAGATCCCTATCTCTTGGGATTAAAGTTACAGACAATGTGAGCCACCATGTAGGTACTGGGAATTGAACACCTGGTCCTCTGGAAGAGCAGACAATGCTCTTAACTGATGAGCCATCTCTCCAGCCCTAGGAAAGTGACATTTTAAGAAGTGAGTTAGTCTCTATCTCCATTAAAAATCTCTTTCATCTTGCTGGCTTTTATTTCTCTGGCCATTGTCCTGGCTTGTTGGTGCTATTCTGTCAAGTGTAGCAGAGAGAGATGGTTCATTATCTCTCCCCCATTTTCTTCCCATTGGCTTCTCTCTTGTCATTGTCTTCCCTCATTACCAAAAAGAACAAAAAGAATGCATTTTCCACTGTCCAGACCACTATCCCTTGCACTGTGTTCAGAAAGAGAATTCAATCCAGAGAGCATAAAGATGGGAACTGACCACTTACCCTGCCCCAAACCAAAGATTCTGGAATCCTCACCAGGTATTTTATTCTTTCTGTTATGTTTTTCCTGGGTCTTGAATTAATGTATATTTTTATTATACCTGTGATATTTTTCCTCTTAATGTTTCATGCATCTCAGTTCTTCACTGAGGAACCTCATAAACGTAGCAGGAAAGCCGTTATATTTCATCCAAAGGATAGGCTCATGATATACTTACCCAATTCCCTCTGGCTAGTTAGCAGAATTCACTTGTATCATCTCACGTTTGTTATCTAAGACTTTTCTAAAGTGTGCAGTGGTCCCAACAGGCACAACTTGTCCACAAGTATTCAGAAGAGCATTTGTGATGCTGAATTGATGGACGGTTGCTTCCCTGGTGCATAAGGCCATAAAATGCACAGCCAAGGAAGGTAAGATGATACTCCCTCAAGACAAACAATTTCAATAAAGCCGAGGCTCTGTACATACATCCCACAAAGGTCCTGACTATAGCCAATAGCACACAGGCATCTCCACAGGAAGTCCTGGCCTGAGGAGTGAAAGGTAAAGATAGTCCTCGTCAGAAGACAAATTTGTGACACATTTCTATTGAAAGCCTCATTTGCAGTTATGGAATCAGGCAACATTTCACCTTATAAAATAAAGTGAGCATTCCAGTGCATCAAGAGGGGCATCTGGGGCTGAAGAGATGGCTCAGTGGCTAAGAGCACTGACTGCTCTTCCTGAGGTCCTGAGTTCAGTTCCCAGGAACCACAGGGTGGCTCACAACCATCTGTAATGGGATCCAATGCACTCTTCTGGTGTGTCTGAAGACAGTGTGCCCGAGTAAATAATAAATACATACATGCATATATATTTGCCAGACAGTGGTGGCACATGCCTTTAATTCCAGCATTTGGGAGGCAGAGGCAGGCGGATTTCTGAGTTCAAGGCCAGCCTGGTCTACAGAGTGAGTTCCAGGACAGCCAGGGCTACACAGAGAAACCCTGTCTCGAAAAACCAAAAGAGAAAAAAAGAAAAAAGAAAAAAAAAGAAACCAAGAGGGGCACCTGGTTTTGCAAAGAGAAAATTGTGGAAAGAAGCAGAAATTAAGACCAAGGAGCATGTCAACAAAGTCAAAGGATCAGGAAGATAGGACCTACTGTCTACTCCACATCAGGTTAGTGCAGATTCTTTTGTTGATAAAGATCAAAACAGAGCAAGTGTCATTGTCATGTGAATTGAAACTGGAAATCTGATTCTCCTGACTAAGTCTTCAGAGGGTAAGATACACTTGGGTTTGATGGTACAGTGTTTTAGCACACGTGACTCCATTTTGATTTTTGGTTTAGTCCTCTGGGGACTATGCAGAAGTTTAGTCCAAAACAGTGGTGTTCTATAGTATTTCTATGACATCTATAAATGAACAACAGATTAAAAGAAGCACAGGAGAGGTAAAAATTGACCACCACTCTAGAAGACTCTACAGAGGAAGAGCCATTTAACTGGGTCTTAAAATGTGAGGTATTTACCAAATAGGTAAAAGAAGAGACAAATGAGGAAATGGTGTGTGCAAAATTTCAAGTGTGCTCAAGGATCCTCAGTGCAGACTGTGGTTGAGGTGACATGAGAGGTGCTGTAACAAGCCTAGAAGAATAGGTGGGAGGAAAGCCTGGATACTCCTGATGCTGAATAGCAGCTTTTAGGGGTTTGAGAGATGGCTCAGTGGTTAAGAGCATTGGCTGCCCTTCCAGAGGACAGAAGTTCAATTCCCAGCACCGACACGGCAGCTCACAGCCATCTGTAATTTAAGTTCCAGGGGATCCAGCATCCCCTTCTAGTCTCCCTGGGCATGCTTGTATATTTGAAGGAGAATATTCATACACAAACATTAAAAATAAATAACAACAAAATAAGTAAAAAAATATTTGCTCTTTGTCGCTGGGAAGAAAACATTAAACCTTTGGAATTTCCAACGTAATATGATGCAAGAATAGATAGGCCTTGATTATAACTAAGTTTAAGCTAACAACATCCTGAGAGGGGGAAGGAGACCATTCCAGGAAGAACAGCTATGGGCTTGTACGGGACCAGTTACTGGAGACCGACTCCCATACTGTCTAAGTAATGAAAAACAAAACAAAACCAACCAAACAAAAAAACAAGAAGCTTCCAGAATGAGGCTGAATGAGCTTCCTAAGCAGGAAGCAGGGTGCTGTGACAGGCGTGGTACATCTCGAGTCCACAGGAAGAGGGCACACAAGCTCCACGTTTGGGACCCTGTCAAAACTCACCCTATGTGTCTTCTCATTTGGCTGATCCTACTTCTAACCTTTGTAATAAGACTGTAATAGTAGGTACAATCATGAATATGCATGAGAGATTGGTTCCAGACTCTCCATGGATATAAAAACCACTGGGTTCTCTGAAGTCCCACTTACGATGTATACATCATTTTCCCCATAACCTACACACATCCTCTGGTATTCTTTGAATCCATCCAGACTACTTGTAATACCTAGGACAGACAGCCAACTACAGAGCCCACTTTGCAAGCTTTTTCTAGCAAATTATTGAATCCAAGGCAGTTGTGAGGATCCCCAAATTTGTAGCTGTGTGTGCACACGCGTGCATGTTTGCCTGCGCATGTGAATTCGGGTGTCAGCAGAAGCCAGAGGTACCAGGTCCCCTGGAGCTGAGTTACAGGTGTTTGTCAGTCACCTGATATGGGTTACAGGTACCAGAACTCAGGTGCCCCACTCTTAACCTCGGAGCCACCTCTCCAGTTCTTGACTTATATGTTCTTTTTAAAAGATAATAAACAGATCTCAAATCAGGACTTACAAAGTCAAAGACCTCAGCAGTGCAAAGTCATATAGTAGTGACTATTATTCCAGCATAAAGCAACCCCCTGCTTCATTACTGATGCTGACATCATTGACCCCCTGCTTCATTACTGATGCTGACATCATTGATCCTTCATCACGCAACTTGAGTGGCTTGCACCGGAAGAGCCAGATCTTTCCCTGGTAGATTAAAAGGCGGCATGGAAGATGGAAACTCGCCCCATGCTTGCTCACAAACCTCAGACGTTTAGTTAACTGATTCTTGGGAGCAAGTTTTCAATGTTTCTCAAGAACACCAAGCAGCCGATCTCAGCTTCTGCCATTCCTGCAGCATATGCCTGCATAATCGGGGGGGGGGGCGGGTTCTACAGAAGATGCTGATCATGGCTTCCTCCATGACCTTCCAGTTAATTATCACTATTGAATCTTTAATGCTTTAAACATATATATCACTTATCTTGCTTCCAAATTGGTGGCTTAATAAATGTCAACACACACATTAAACTATGCTAATTTTTAATATATTTTTGAGTAGTCAAAGTATATTAAAAATTAAAATAAAATTAATTTCCACCTTCTTATTCTTAAGCTGCTGGGTAATGTCATTTTAAAGCATGCTTTCATCATGTTCTATGAATTGACATTTTGCTATGAATTAATGAGCTCATATTCATTTACTGCCTCTGGTGTTACCCATTATGTTTGTTTGTTTGTTTGTTTATATATATGAGTACACTGTCACACTCTTCAGACACACCAGAAGAGGGCATCAGATCCCATTACAAATGGCTGTGAGCCACCATGTGGTTGCTGGGAATTGAACTCAGGACCTCTGGACGTGCAGTCAGTGTTCTTAACTGCTGAGCCATCTCTCCAGCCCCACCCATTATGTTTTCAATTGCTATAAAACACCAAACATCATGTTATGAGAACGCAGGCAGTCAGATGAACTGTGCTGAGTGGGATCACGTACTAATGACAAAATACTAAAGTAATATCTTTAATATGCCAGTCAGCCTTGCTGGGGTCCATGATGGTGGGCTTGTGAAACTTGTAATGTCCAATGCATTAGGGAAAACCTAACCTCCTGCCCTTGAGTAACTGAAGGCCTGGCACCACCATCATCCATAGAGCTAAAAATTAAGGCTCCCTAGGGTCTAAAGTACTGGCCAGAGGCAGCTGGGATTTTGGATGCTCTGCCTTGTATCACATCACCTTCCAAACTTTTAGAATTGTCAGAATGGTCAAGACTCTGTGGCCAGGCAATCATTGTCTTTGACTATTTAATTAAGCCCTGGCAGGGCTCTTAGTGCTACCCTGGGCTTTGTGGATTGAGCTCACACAACACAGAGATAACATTCCCTTGGGGAGGGTATTCAATCTCCCAGAAACGCTGTGTCATGGCAGGAGAGCACCCTGTTTAGAACACAGTCCTAGCTGGGAAACTCACAGGGAGTGAGGCTGAGCCTAGAAAGTTTGGAGAGCCATTGTGCTGCCCCCATAATCACAGAAGCACTGGAAGGAACAGCAGGGAGCGGGGAAGAGGACGGAGTACAAATGGGCTCAGCAGGAATCCAGCTGCAGCACCAGCCTGGCTAGCTGGTTTGGCTTTGGTAGTAAATACCTAAGCCACTGAGAGGAGACTCCCTACAGTCCTCTCTTTTTCAGGCAGCTCCAGACATTCCACCTAAGTTCCTGTGTCTACTCACACTGGAAATGTACTGCCGGAATAGGAAGCATTGCAAGGCTGAAGCTTAATAAGAGCATGCTTGCCTCGAATGAGTGACACTCTGGGTTCAACCTCCAGCACTTAAACAAACAAACAAACAAAAAGGAAGGGAAGGGGTGGAGGGGAGGAAAGCTTTACACTTAAGGGATTAAAGACAGAAGGAAAGACCGGTTACCGAAGCAGAAAAATTGCACCAGGTCCATTTGCACAGTTGACTCAAGAGCCTGAGAGCCCTGCAGCTATGCAGGAAATTTGAGAGCAGCCCACTGGAAACTCAAGAAGGAAGTTTGCGCTAGGGAGGAAGTAATCACTGTTAGAATAATTTACAAAGTTACGCAAAATACCAGCCCACTGGAAACATCAGTGATTTCAGGAATTTCATTTCTATATTGACATATAGAACCTCAGAGTTTAAAACTATCTATCCATCCATCCATCCATCCATCCATCCATCCCTTGGGGCAGGGGAGTGCGGTAGGTACTGAAGTTCATGAGAGATGTCAGAGAATCCACCACTTGGGTTCTGAAGGACGGAACTCAGGCCATCAGGAAGAGCAGCAGATACCCTTACCCTCTGGGCCTTCTCACTGGTTTCGAACCCCAGCTTTCTAAAGAATGGTATTCACCTCCTGGCCATTCTCAAGTTAGCAAGGCCCTTCTGTTGCTGGTATCTTAGCCCTGGGCAGGTGAAATGGGGAGGGTCAGGAGCTGTCCCTGTTACTTCTGTTGTCGGCTGTAGCAAAATACCTGACAAGAGCAAATGGAGAAAAGCCAGCTTTCTTTTGGCTCACAGGTCATGCGCGAGATCCATCATGATGCGGAAGTCATGGCCGCTGATCACATGGCATCCATGGAGATGCTTCATATTGCTCAGCTCACTTCCTCCTGTATTTTCAGCTCAGGAACCTGGTGCACATGGTTCCACCGACATTTAAAACGGGTCTTTCACCTCCTCTGGGGTTACAGGTAGTTGTGAGCCATGTGATATGGGTACTGGAAGCCAAATCAGGGGTCTCGGCAAGAGTAATATATCTATCTTCTTGACCATTGCACCATCTCCATTGTCCTTCGGTTATTAACCAATGTCCTTCGGTTATTGATCTGTTTCTGGCCCCTTGGACCTGTTACTCAAGTCTGCTTTCCTACGTCTCTGCTTCTTCCTTGGAAGACTCTCTAGGAATCCCTCACCCACCAGGCTGGCCCTGGTTTTTCCTACTAAGCAGACCAAGGCAGATATGAGTAATTTGCTTTTGGGAGCCAAAAAGGATATTTTTTTATTTCTTCTTTGCTTCAATTCTTGTCACACACATCCTTGTAAAGACCTAGTGCTCATATTGTCTGACGGTCTTTGCTGATGAGGGATATTGAGTGCTTCAGGCTCCTCTTGAAAACACCTGTGAAAGCCAAATAGGGTTGTGGCTCATCCAATCTCAGGCTTCATCAGCGAACAAGACCAATGTTGGAATCCTCAGCTTGGGAGAGCTCTTTTGCCATTTGATACTTTCTATTAAGAGACCAATGCTATAAAAAATGCAGAGGCGACAGGAGTCTAGCTGCTCCTGTTCTGGAAGCCCTTTAAAGGACCAGTATGTCATAATTATCCCAGTAAGTCCCCAAAGCTGTGGAGAAGCTGAGAAAACAGACAACCTTAGAGCCCCAAAATTGCCTGTGATGGTTTGAATCTGATGTGTCCCCATGGGTTTGTGTTTTGAACATGTTTCCCTACTAGTGACAATGTTTTGGAAACCTGTGGATCTTTTAAGAGGCTGAGCCCAAGTAGAGGAAGTGGGCTGCTAGGGGTGGGTCTTATAAATTTTCACTCAGGCCCCAGACCCTGCTTTATTTCACTTCCTGGTCCAACATCATAAGACTGCATTTGTCACATCCTCCAGTCAAGATGACTAAGCTCTTAGTTTGCCAGCAAACTAAACCCTCTAAAACTGAAAGCCAAAGTAATTCTTTCTCTCCTCAAACTGATCATAGCACACAAAAGTAATGAGCACAGTAAATGAACCACTTTTAGTGAATGATCCATTCTGCCCGGAACTACCCAGGTAGCCAAAGGCATCTGCTTTCTGTTACCTGAGGAACCTGAATGGGGAGACTGACATACACCGTAGTGACTGTAGTTTAACCTCTATGCCAGTCAGGACTGGTGCTTAGACCTAGGATGAAGATGAAAACTGACCTGCACAGAGCTGCTGTCATCTCTGCCTGACCTGTCCAATGATCACTAGACCCTTAAGAAGAAAACAGCGACAGCCTGGGATGCTGACAGAAGCAAGATTCAGGGATGTATCCAGTCTTCGCAGCTGAAACAAATGTATCTCTTTGGTTCCACTTAGAATTGGTGATTTCCCAGCACTTGGGAGGCAGAGGCAGGCGGATTTCTGAGTTCAAGGCCAGCCTAGTCTACAGAGTGAGTTGTTCCAGGACAGCCAGGGCTACACAGAGAATCCCTGTCTCAAAAAACAAAAAACAAAAAACAAAAGAAAAAGAAAAAGAAAGAAAAAAAGAACTGGTGATTTCCTCAAAGGCAAATGTCCCCCACAATGATTTCTTGTGGGAGTCCACAACAGTCCCGAGATATTTTATTTGGTAAATAATCATATTGTTCTTCCTTATCTCCACTGGGAACAGTCTCCAGAGAACTCTCACTTGAGTGCAGAGTATAGCATCAAAAGAGGTTAGTACCCCAGCTGCTACTTTGGGGGTGATTTAGAGAGAACTTAGCCAGCAAAGAGGTTCTTTTTTTTTTTTTTTTTTTTTTTTTTTTGTTTTT
>JADRCH010000018.1:2596519-2633878 GCA_019843965.1 Rhynchomys soricoides | reverse complement strand
TAAAGGTGTGCACCACCACTGCCCGGCTTTTTTTTTTTTTTTTTAAAGATTTATTTATTTATTTTATGTATCTGAGTACACCATTGCTCTCTTAATACACACCAGATCCCATTACAAATGGTTGTGAGCCACCATGTGGATGCTGGAAATTGAACTCAGGACCTCTGGAAGAGCTCTGTGGTCTGTGCTCTTAACCACTGAGCCAATCTCTCTAGCCCAAAGAGGTTCCTGTGATGTGAGTGATGTGGTGTGCTGTGATGTGCATATGCTGTGGAAAGACTGTAAAAAGTTTAGAGACCTCAGTGTATTGTGTTTATGTTTAGTTTATCCTAAATAAGATCAGTGTAACAGAGTCACGCATTTAAATGCTGAGTCTATCCTCCTCCGCCTCTTTCTTCCAGTGTGTGTGTGTGTGTGTGTGTGTGTGTGTGTGTGTGTGTGTACCTGTGCATGCACATGTAGAGAACAGAGGTCAATCTCAGGTATTTGACATCTTAGTTTTTGAGACAGGTCTCTCAGTGGACCTGGAGAGAGCCATCTGAGCTACAATGACTGACCAGCAAAGCCCCAGGATCCTCCTGTCTCTGCCCACCAAGTGCTGGAATTACAGACGTCTGCCACCATACCCAGTCTTTTTAGTGGAGATCTGAACTTAGGTCTTCACGTTTATAAGGTGAATACTTTACCTACTGAGCCATCTCCCCAGCCCTTGATCTGACTCTTGTACAAGCTTAATGTTTACACTTTATAATATATTAATAAAACATTTCATGGACAGTTTTTAATCACAGTGATCCTAAGTTCTAGAAATAGCATATGCATAAACATTGCCCCTATCATTCATATTGACTAATATACCTCAGTGTTTTTCATTGTGGTTGTTGTTGAGGCCTGGGGTTCATTCATTCTCAAAATGAAATCTCTCATGAGCTAATCTAAGGACTCACATCTTCCCTTCCAAACCTGCTGCCCAAAGTACAACACCTGACGTCCAAAACCCAGCCATTCTCCCTTACACTGTCCAGGTCCACAACTGATTGCCACCAGCTTCACAGTGCAACCATTCCTAATCTGGGGCAGGGGATTTGTAATTCACCCATTTCTTCATCCACCAGCCCCCTCGAGCCCCAAACCACACATCATCATCCTTGGAATGTGCAATGTATATTTCTCATAAGGAGAAGATCCATAACTCCAATTTTCTTCTCAATGAATCCATTACAGTCTTCTCCAAAAAAGACTGGCTGTCATTTTGATCAATATTGTCATTATGTGCTTGGAATAATCAGTCAGCATCCTGATTTGTCCCTAGCCTCCAGTCTCCTTTGCCAGGCCCATCTGTACAGTGATGTGATCTTGCTGTCTCCATCCAGCAGACAGAGGGCTTGACAGCCTCAGCTTCTTTCCACTCTGGCTGTCTGCACAGTCTCTCCCTTGACGCTGCCAAATCCCTCTTGCTCCCGTTTCTCCACTCACCGCTTTCCTACTGAGGACAGCCTCGTGGTCCTTTCTCCACAGCCAACCCTTGACCAAAGTCAAGACCAGTCCAGAGATGGTAAAGATTTTAATTTCAGGAAACTAAATAATTAAATGAGGGAAGAGGGTTAAAGAAAAAAATGTCAAGGCTAGCCTGGTCTACAGAGTGAGTTCCAAGACAGCCAAGGCTACACAGAGAAACCCTCTCTTGAAAAACAAAAACAAAACCCCAAACAACAAAGTCCAGGTGGGAAATATCTGCCTACTTCTTAGATTTTTAGAAGAATGAACTCTCCAAGGTACCCTGAGTTAGAAAGCTCTCCAAAGTAAATGAAAGCCAAAACCTATCAAGAGTTCTCAACTTCTGTCCCTCCACACCTCACTGGCTTCAGCAAACAGCAACACTTGACACATAGAATGAAAATAGATGCTGGCTGTGGTGGCGCACGCCTCTAGTCCCAGCACTCCAGAGGCAGGTGGATCTCTGAGTTCAAGGCCAGCCTGGTCTACAGAGTGAGTTCCAGGACAACTGGACTACCCTATTACCCCCCCTCCCCCCAAAAAGAGTGGGGATAAAACATTTTAAAATGATTACTATATTCCTCACATCAAAATATAATTATTAGTAAACTATGGTTGACAAGAATTAATTATGTAAATCAAAGTAAGAAGATTTTGAACACTCCCCCTAACACAAAGAAAAACTAAATATTTGAGGTCTTGAATTTGTCAGTTACTCTTGTATGCATTACATAATAATTTCGGATGTCACACTGTGCTCCATAAGTAAGTACAATTACTGCAACAATTAAAAATGGTAGCCAGTAGTGATGTACACCTTTAATGCCAGCACTCAAGAGGCAGAAGCAGGCAGACATCTGTGAGTTCGAGTCCAGCCAGGTCTATAAAGCAAGTTTCAGGACAACTAGGGCTACACGAAGAAAACCTTTCTCAAACAAAAACAAACAAGTAAGCAAAAGCAAATTACTGGGGTTTGGAGAGATGGCTCATCAGTTAAGAGCACTGGATTTTCTTCCAGTGGTCCTGAATTCAATTCCCAGCAACCACATGCCAGCTCACAATAGGTTGCCCTCCTCTGGTGTGCAGGCATACATGCAAGCAAAGCACCTATATACACACAAAAAATAAATCTTAAAAAAAAAAAAAAGCCGAGCAGTGGTGGCGCATGCCTTTAATCCCAGCACTTGGGAGGCAAAGGCAGGCGGATTTCTGAGTTCGAGGCCAGCCTGGTCTACAGAGTGAGTTCCAGGACAGCCAGGGCTACACAGAGAAACCCTGTCTCGAAAAACCAAAAAAAAAAAAAAAAAAAAAAGTAAAGTAAACCAGGGCCCTTGAGATGGCTCAAAACATAAAAGCACTTGATCCTACTCAGTGGAAGAAAAAAAAAAAACCAGAGTTCCACCAGTCCTCTGACTTCTATAGAGCTCTGTGGCATGTTATACACACACACAAAATGTAAATGCTTTAAAAATATTCCAAAATACAATGTTAAATATCAACTGTATTTTAGCTGGGGAAATGACTCAGAGGTCAAGAGCATTGGCTGTTCTTGCAGAGGACCCAGGTTCAGCTTCCAGTACCCACATGGTAGCTTCAATAGTTCAAGGGGATCCAACAACACCCTCTTCTGACCGCCTCAGGCACAAGGCAGACACATGGTCCATGTTTACAGGGATAGCAATCACACATAGGAAATAAAAATAAAACAAATCTTAAAAAAAAAAAATCACAGTTGCCAAGCAGCTGCAGTACAGGGTCACATCACACCTGCTCACTTCCATTAACATCTTTCACAGGATGACTAGGAAGTCAATCTAGAGTAGAAAGAAAGAAAACTGGTTTTCGGAGAATAATCAGCAAACAATAATCTCTGATACTTGCTAAATTACTGTCACTTAAGTGACTAATCCAGGGCATAAATATTTTTAAAAAGACCCACATTCTCAATAACAAATTCTAAACCAATAGTATTCGGTTTTTTAGGGAGTCATGAATCCACAGTAGTCAGCTTGGATTTAGTATGATGAATCATGATGTCCCAGTATCCAGGTACATAGTTTCCTCTCAAATATTGGCCCAGTTATATTTTAAATTGCCCCAGGACTTAATCATGCTCTGTGGTCCCATGGACAAGAAGTCTTAAAACAACAAAACAACAACAACAACAACCTTGCAGGTGGGGCTGGAGAGTTGATTCACTGAATAAGAATGCTTTCGTGTCAAGCATGAGGACCGGAGTTTAAACTTCCAACACTCCTGTAAAAAGCCAGTGTGGCCATGTAGATCTGTAACCCCAGAGAAGTGGAGACAGGAGGTAGCTAGAGCTTGCTGACTAGTAGGCTAGCTTCAGGCTCAGTGAGAGACACTGCCTCAAAAAAAATAAATAAAATAAAAATAAACACATACAAACAGTGGCGAGGGATCTGACATCTTCTACTGGCCTTTGTATATATGTACATAATATGTATATATGTGCCCATGTACCACACATAGACACACTTGAAAAAATTAAAATCAAAAAATGTAAAAACACCTTTCAATTACATTTCTGAAGGAAATTACTAAGGAGCTGGAATACAGCTCAGTGGTGGAGAGCTTGCCTAGCATGTGTTGAGGCTGTGGGTTCAATTTCTTGCACAAAACAAACAAAACAGAAAAACAAAACACTGGAAACTCATCTCTGGACTTCTTGTCCACAGCATTCCCTCGGCGTCCAGACCACATTGCTCAGCTATGCCTCAGACCCAGAGGAGAATATTAAAACAAGAGAGCCCTAAACAACCACCATGCCTTTCATTTTGATAAAGATGAAACAGACGCAGATCCCCCGAGACGTGGGCCAAACACTGGGATACTAAGCAAATCAGGGCTAGCTTTTCCAGAGATACAATCAGGGTCCTTCAGGAGCCCGGAACACCTGGGGTTTGTCACTATCACTGGAAAGCGTGTAATATTCTGAATTCTTTTCTCCATTATAAATTGATTTTTCCTCCTTGCCAAGTCCTTTCCATTCATTTCCATTGTTAACTGGTAACCTTAACGGCCCAATGTGGCTACCCAGCTGTAAACTCGAGGATACCTGCCTATTAGACTCCTTTGTAAAGCTTAATGAACACTGAGGAAAAAGGGGAAGAAAAGGTCAGAACTTCAGTGTTGTAAGACAGAACCAGAGACAAGACCTTGAATGGAAAAGCTCCCCAGAGAGCCCAGCAGAGAGGAGACTCAATGCTTGCACAGCAGAGCAGTTGACTTTGCCCTTCAGAGACTAAGCTCTGGTTTGCTCCTACCAATTAAACCCCCCTTGCTCTTTTCACGCTTCCACACTGGTTGAGACAGATGGCCCAATTTGCCAGCAACCAAGGCAGAGACCACAGGCTGAGCAGACTCATTCACAACAGTAATGCCTCCTGGAGACCATTTCACATTCATTTAGATGCCTGAGCAATTATTTGTGGCTGACAGCTGTAATTACTTTTTACTGCAGGTGGGTAACCGGTCCAAAAGCTAAGCTCATAGGACCACTGATTTCTAAAGGGCTTTGAAAAAAGTAATTTTCAGGCAGCTAACAGAGCATGTTTAATAAACTTTCCTTGTGCCTGGTAGTGGTGGCTCATGCCTTTAATCCCAGCACTCGGGAGGCAGAAGCAGGCAGATTTCTGAGTTCCAGGCCAGCCTGGTCTACTGAGTGAGCTCCAGGACAGCCAGGGCTACACAGAGAAACCCTGTCTCGAAAAACCAAAAAAAAAATTTTTAAAATAATAAACGTCCCTTGCAGGTCGATTGCTTTCTCTGTGGTGCAGAGTCACAGGTAAAGTGTGGACTCCTGGATGAGACACTTTGGACCTGCACAGTCATTCCTGAGCAAGTCACGTTTGCAGGAAACTCATTCGGTCACACATTGTTATCATTTGAGCATTTGAGTATGGAAGGTCCTCTGTGGCTCACTGGTGAGTGTTTGGTCCCCGGATGATGATGATTGTTATTTTGGGAGGTTCTGGAAACTTCAAGAGACAGGACTTAGCCTGATGATGTAGTTCACTAGGAGTATGTCCTAGCATGTTATCACAGACCCCGTTTCTCTTGATCACCATGAAGGATCTCAGTTCAAGACCCAGCATCCACATGAAAACAAAACAAGAGGGCTGGCGACGTAGCTCAGCGGCTGCTCTTCCGAAGGACCCAGGTTTAATTCCTAGCACCCACAACCGTCTATAACTCCTGTTCCAGGGATGCAAGACAAAGGCGCAACACCAATGCACACAAAATAAAAATAAATAAACCTAAAAAACCAAAGACAAACTAAAAACAAAAACAAACAAAAAGCCAGGCACCTTGGCGGGCACTTACGATCTCAGCATGGGACTGTAGAATTGAACTTACGGCAGAACCTTCATGTGGAAGGAGAGGAAGTAAACTAAACTTTGAAATAAACAGATGGCCGTGAAATTAAATAGATAGCTACAGTTTTACGTTTCGACATGGAAATCGTGCCATTGCAGTTCCTCCCCAGACTCGGCTTCAGTTATCTCAAAGTCTACCCTTCTCCATGCAACTCGAATGAAGTTAACTTTCCTACATTGACTTCCTTTTGTGAAGATCATCGTTTCAGCAACATGTATCTTAGCACTTGGTTTTGGTCCTTTAGTTTTATGGTCGAATAAAGAGCAGAAGACACCAAATTGGTAGCACATTTAATCAGCTAACGAAGGCCTGATGGAAGGACCTTTGAAGAATTAGAATGTAGCGGATCCCAGAGATCTGTATGTGGGAACAGGGACCCGGAAGTGGGGGGTGGGGCGTGGAGGTGGAGCCCGCAACGATGCCTGGGATTTAGATTCCGGAGACCAGCATCAGAGTGCAAATCTAACTTTATTGTTTATTACATGAGCTTATATATAGCTTTTTAGCCAATTAGGGTATGTTTATGTATTTAAGAGCAAATCGGAGTGCAACAACCTGTGTTGTTTAGCAGAACCTGACTCGCCTGTCCTGAGCCTGTAGGAGAGGAAATCCCCCGCGGAGATTTCCGTGAAGACAAGGGAAACAGCCACCGCCCTGGCTCTCACCGGGACGCCCCAGCAAGTCAGATCGCACACTGTGTACAGTGAATCAGGACCCTTCAAGGGGTCGTACCATCTTGGAGGGCCTTGCTCTCTGTCTCACTTCTTCCTCCACCAGGATATGGAGATTCCGCCTCCACATCCTCCACATCTATGAATTATTAAACACAACCGCAGAATAAAGGGAGAAAGGACAAGACCAAATGTACATGATTTAGAATCTTTGCAACACGATCTGAGCAACTGGAAATAAAACTCCAAAAAAATTTCTCAAGTATGTGCAAAGAAAACTATCAGAGCTGGCACAGGAAAAAATTCCTTTTAACTTTGGCTTGAAGTTTAAAACATTTAAAATATTCATAAAACTCTTATATATGTAACTAAAATAAATGGGACCATATAGAGATCACTGTCTTCTGATGGGAGAAAACACCAAGACGTTACACAGCTTCCTGAGAACAATTAACATGACCACCAGGTCAATCCAACAAGAGAGGACATCACAGAGCAGAGGGTATGGTTCATGACCCTTTCAGGGGAGTCGAATGACCCTTTCCCAGGGGTTGAATATCAGATATTTATATCAAGATTCATTAACAGTAGCAAAATTAAAAAAAAAAAAAATTTTGTTGTTGAGATGGCTCAGCGGTTAAGAGCACTGTCTGCTCTTCCAGAGGTTCTTAGTTCAATTCCCAGCAACCACATGGTGGCTCACAACCATCTGTAATAGGATCTGATGCCCTCTTCTGGTATGTCTGAAGACAGCTACAGGGTACTCATATAAATAAAATAAATAAATCTTTAAAAAAAAAAAAAAAAAAAAACAGTAGCAAAACTGCAGTTATGAAGTAGCAATGGAATAATTTTATGATTGAGGATCACCACAACTCGAGAGACTGTATTAAAGGGTCTCAGCACTAGGAAAGTTGAGAACGCTATTCCAGAAGAAGGGGATCTGATCATTGAATCATGAAACAAGAAAAGGCATCAGTCTTTCCCGTTTTGACAGAACTCTGTGATTGACATCCCTGCTGAGGTCTGATGTAAGAATCCACATCAATGAAAATGAGTTAAAGCAAATGCTTAAGTGACCAGCCCATCCAACGGGTATTTCTACTGTGCTGTAATTCCATTAACTCAAAGGGATTGAAACCTCCATGAATAATAAAAGGTGCTGAAAGCAAACCGAAAGCCTGTGGGAACCAAGTGTGGTCTAGTAAACACCACACACTCAGCAGCCTTAAAGAGATCTATCCTATTTGTCACGGGGTGAGAGCTCAGCATGTCCATCAACATCAATCCTTTGCAGGGCCTGGGGGTCTGGACTTGTAGCTCTGTGGTAGAGTGCTTGCTTAGTATGTCTGAGCCCCTAGCTAGGATCCCCGGCACTGGGGCGAGGGGAATTAAAAGTAATCTTGTGTTTCTAATTATCTAAGAAAGAGACAAATAATCATATTTAAGTTTGGATTGGGACCAAAGTATAATCAAGACAAATTTCAAAATTCATGTGGAGATTCCCAATGGTTTATCCTTGACTCTTTTTTTTTTTTTCACATTTTTTAAAAAATTGCATTTGTTTATTTAGTGTGTGTAGGGGGATGGGTGATCCCCCATGTGATCCGAGGACAATCTGTGAGTCAGTTCTCTCTTCAATCATGTGAGTCTCGGGGATTGAACTCAGGTTGTCAAGACTTTACTGGCTGTGACACCTTGCCAGCTCTCAAGTTTTGAAAGAGCTGAAAAAAATTTTTTTTCTTTCCTATGACCCAATTCCATCTATGTGCAGGAAGAACAAATGTCCTATATTTTGCATCATCCAGGTGGCCAAAAAGGAATGTTCAGGTGTGTCAGTAGGGGGTGATAGAAAATTCTAGAACATATGCAGGCTAGACCTGCAGGCTGTCTGTGTTCCATCGTTTTCTCCCAACTGCATGAAAAGAACAAAGTAGACTGTTGCATTTCACAATGGTAGCTGAGAGACTGATCACAGCTTTGATGGCCTGTATGAACCATCACTTACTTCGGGCACTTCCTGACAGTGTTCAAAACATTTCAGAAGCCAAGGGGAGCTACCTAGCTATAGCCATTTAGAAAACGAAATGTCCAGAAGATAATTGTTGAGGATCAATATACAATGTGTCTGTTGGAGGGAAGGGTTTTAACTTCTTTTCCGGGGATTTTAAAATTAAGAATTATAAGGACTTGGGGCTAGAAAGATGGCTCTGATGGTCGAGAACATTTACTGAATACTTGAAACCCTGGCTTCACCTCAGCATACCCCCACAAAAAATTATTGAAGAGAATAAAATTCAAAATACTGTATAAACTTTTTTGGAGTGTCATCTTTGTGACATTCTTGATCTGTGCAAGAATTACCTCTTAACACTAACAGATTCACTAGTCTGTGTTTCAGTAACACCAGTCAGGATCCATAGATGGCAGGCCTAACTCCACAGAGATGTTGAAAACTGTAAATATACTCGTTGTCTTAATATGGGTACTGGAGTCTCTGCAATCTGTGGATAATGGTCATTTCTGGGGCATCCATGAAGCTGCGTTTATAAATCATGAAACATATCACCCATGACTGACCTATTGCAACTTACTCATAATGAATCACAAACCAAAACAAAACAAAAACCAAAAAACAACCCAAACAAACAAAAAACTGTCACAGCCAGAGACACTTGAGATTACCTATTTGGTTCTGCCTTTGTGCAAGGAAATTTGGACCCAAATTTCATTACCTGGCCCAAAGTTACAGGCAAAAGAGAAAAGGACCAGAATCTTGGGTTCTTCCTCCCTGACGACACCAGTCCCGACATCCACAGTACCTGTCTGAATCGACATAGTGACGTCATACTGCGCGGTCCGACCTCAGCACCCTAGAGCCCGTCTTTGTGTTCTTTCTACTGCCTTTTAATTATCAGAGAAGCCACACCTGAGTCACCTCAGTTCCTCTATCTGGGCTGCAGGTAAGAGATTCCACAGCTCTCCAGACAAATAATACCATGTACTTCGCAGACCAGGGTACGGGGTGATAGAGCGGGTACTAGAAGCCAAGTGGAGAATAAGTCACTTATTTGGGGGAAGGGAGCTCTTTCTAATTAGAAGAAACATAAAAGTGTATGAATTTTAAGCATGAAATACACGAGGGTCAGAGAACCGTGTAACTTATGAAGACTGGTCAGGCCACTCCCACAGGCCTGCAGTAGGAAGTGGGATCGGTGCAAGGCGCAGAGAGGACCTGGTTAAAAGGCTCCCACTGTCTTCCATGACCTATACACCAAGGTCATGTTACAATTGTATCCTGGGGGGGAAAAATCATATGGCTATCCAAATACAAGGCAGAGGCTCCGACATGTGATCCATGGTACATTATAAAGAAGATAACGTGAATTGAGTATCAACTATAACATCTGATGTTTATGTAACAGAAAGCACTTCAGAAGAGTGGGGAAAGCAAGCACAGGTGGGCAGTATTAGTAAAACAAACCCAAGGTGCTGGTTTTAGAACCTCACAGGACTCTTTTTGTATTAATGATTACTCAGTGGATACAAGAACAGCGGTCTTGGAGGCTGGATTGAAAAAGGATTTCTTCTTCAGTCTGAGCCTCTTTCCTCATCTGAGAGGGTGAGTTGGTGCATGGTGGGGACATGGAGGATAAATCTAGAATTCTCCATTGTTTTCTTTCTCCGCTTGTTCTACTATTCCTTTGAACATGGCTGTTTTTTTTTTAAAGACAGGGTCCCCAGGCTGGCCTTAAACTCATGGCAAGCTTCCTGTCTCAGCCTCAGAGTACTGGATTGCAGGCCATTGCCAACACAATTGGCAGTATTTGTTAATGTTTTGTTTTAACACTTGTCCATGGGGGGGTTACATGTGTGGAGGTCAGAAGACAATTTGAGGGAGACAGGCCTTAGTCCCATTGTGGGTTCCAGAGGTAGAACTCAAGCTATTAGGGTTGGTTTTGCCCATTGAGCCATCTCCCCGGCCCCCAGTTGTAAATTATTTTATACAGAAAATAATTTCCAAATGACGGCTATCGTTCCTTCCCTGTGCCCTTTAACAAGCACAGTTCACAGAAAATTATAATTCATTTGCGCAGGAAGACCTGGAGGACCATGGTCCTCTCCCTCAGCCTCTCTACATCCAAATTCAGCAAGTGCTGACATAATTAGGAACAGCTGCAGGAGGGAAGGAATACAAAGAAACTCACTGATAAAGAACTCACTACCCATTCTCTTCATAAAAATGTTTCTCAAGATAGTAAGCAAACTTTGAAACATGGACAGTACTAAATTTCTTAAAAACTATGAAAAAAATCTCAATTAAGTGCTTTAGTTCTTTATAGAATTCACAAATATTTCATGAATTTTGAAACAAATGAAACTAGAACTTAACACTTAAAAAAAAATAAAAAGATTTACTTATTTATTATGTATACAATGTTCTGCCTGTGCACCAGATGAGGGCATCAGATCCCATTACAGATGGTTGTGAGCCACCACGTGGTTGCTGGGGCTTGAACTCTGAGCCAACTCCCAGCTCCCAGAACGTAAGCCTTTCAAACACTGTGCTTACTAATACAGCTACCCCTCCCCTCTCACCAACATCTCTGAGGTCCTGTCAGCAACCAGACCAACTACTTACAGCCTTTAGTAAAGGTTCAAAGGCAAAGTCTGTTGCCAGGGGTGAACCTCAGCAAGTCACTTGTCCTCTCAAGGAGCAAGCTGAGTTCAGGGAGGAGTAAGTGAGACAGTGGAAGTAACTGTACAGAAGTGGGGCATGGTGGTGCTCACCCTTACTCCCAGCATGCACGTGGGAAGCAGAAGCAGGTGGATCTCTGTGAGTTTGAGGCCAACCTGGTCTATGTGGTGAGTTCAGAACAGGTAGGGTTATGGAGAGGGTCCTTGTCTATGCAGTCCACTGGGTATGCTCCACAACAGTACCTTACGGTTGGTCTGTCACTTCTCAAACTTTTCGAAGGAGCGCAGGCATGCAGGGCTGTCTTCTCACACTGGCACACACAATCTGCCCTAACAACGCTAGCACAGCCTTGTCTTCTCTGATGGGCCCTTATTACAAACTTACCTTCTTCCCCTTCACCGACACTGTTCTTTCCAGCCTCTTCACCTACATTTCCAGTGCTCCCTCCATGTTGAATGCCTTCCTCGGGGACATCTGTATTGATCCTCCAAGCCATCTCAGGTGCCACAAGGTGACACATTCTATTCCTTCCAATAGAATGAATTTTCCTTCTAGACACCTGAAGTAGTGGCCATTGTCTCCTACCTTGCAAAAATGTGTCGCTTACAGTTATTTTTCTTCCAACTAAGAAGAGTCCCTTAAAAACCAAGGTCCAAGCCAGGCAGTGGTGGTACATGCCTTTAATCCCAGCACTCTGGAGGCAAAGGCAGGGGGATTTCTGAGTTCAAGGCCAGCCTGGTCTACAGAGTGAGTTCCAGGACAGCCAGGGTTACACAGAGAAACCCTGTCTTGAAAAACCAAAAAACAAACAAACAAACAAACAAAAAACAAGGTCCAGCAGGCGTGTTACGCTTTTTATGCATTGGTCTCCAGTCCAGAGCCACACTCCCAGTAGGTGTATCACAAATGTTTACTGAATGAGTAATCATCTACCCACAATAGACGTAGAACGTGGGGACAGGAGAAGTGAAGTAAGTGTTAAGGAACCCCGTGGGGTGGGGTTGGGAAGTATTTATGTGAGCTGACCTCACATTTGAAGGGAGCCTTTTAAGGATTTTACACCTTTGAACAAAAGATGGTGGAAATGGGAAGCTCAGACCGAGCAAGCAGCATGACTAAAGGATTGAAGAGAAACACAAAGTTTTTTGTTTTTTTTTTTTAAAAAAAAAAAAACAATTTACTCAGCTGAAATTGTAGAGGCAAAGAATAGGTTTTAGGACTGAAAGGGGCCAGATTAATGAAGGGTCCTGAAAGAATTCTAGAAGAAACCTGGGCTTAATGAGGAACTCCTGAGGTGTTTGGGCAGGGCAATGATCCAGGTAGATGTAATTGATTAACTGGGCTACCGATTAAGCCGTGAGATAGAACCAGGGATGGGAACGTTCCAAAACGTGACTGTGTATCCGTTCCAAAGTCATGCTGGAACTTACACCATAAAAAGAGGAGGGAAGTGATTAGTCATCAGAGCTATGCCCCAGTGAGTGGGTTCAACTTCCTTATAAAAGAGGCGTCAGAGCTGCCTGTGGCTTTCATCTCTTCTGCCACATGAAGCAGAGCATCTGTGCTCCTCTGCCCTTCCACCTCACACCTTGTGAGGATGAAACATAAAAGCACCATCTTAGAGGGACGAGCCTCCGTCAGACTCAAGTCTGGTGGTGCCGTGATGCTGGACTTCTCAGCCACAGAACCGTGAGAAAGAATGGTCTGCAATTTCTAGAAAGCACTAAACCCATGGCAATCTGCTGCAGACCAAGCAGGTTACAACAAACCAATAGAGACCTGTGATGGTTTGTTGAACTAAAGGCTGGAGAGGTCAGAAACATAGAAAGGGACAAAGTGGAGTGAGAACCGCAATGGAGAAGGGGAGAGTGAACCGTCCTCAACCTGGAGAAACCATGGAGAAAATTCAGAGGGTCCACGAACTAGGACAGAAAATGCTCTTTGCCTTTCACTGAACTCTGAATCGTGCCTCCAGCAGCAAAGCCCACTAGCATTAGAGGTTTATCAGGCCAACCCAAGAAAGCAGTGTTCTGAAGTGACTAAAAGAACTTGGGCATATAGCCCATACCTGTAATCCCAGCCACTCAGGAAGATTTCAAGCCACTAATACAACCTAATTCTGTAGGTTTTCTAATAAACTTTCAGGCCAGCCTAAGCTCCACAGCAAAGCCTTATCTTAAATAGACCAAAAATAGTAATTTAACAAGAAAAAAAATTAAGATCCTAAAGCCCCAAACTATGTGCAGGGACTAAGAAGGAAAACCAACAGACAGATAAAAGTTATGTTTGACTCTGGAAGTGCACTTATTTCTTTATGTCCACCAAACTCCAGGAAGGAACCAAAATACCCCCAACTACTGTCTTTCCATTCTGTTTGTCATTTTTTTTTTTAAAATAAAGATTTTATTTTACGTATGTGAGTACACCATCAATGTCCTCAGACACACCAGAAGAAGGCATCAGATCCCACTGCTAGGTTGTGAGCCACCATGTGGTTGCTGGGAATTGAACTCAGGACCTCAAGAAGAGCAGTCAGTGCTCTTAACCACTGAGCCATCTCTCCAGCCCCTCATTCTCTCATCTTAAGGCATTGGATGTTTTTCATTCATCTTAAAGCATTGGAAACAGTTCAAAGGGGATCCATTGTCTGGTTTATCTAGGACAGAGGGTGGGCTTTCTCAGACACAGCCAATGGTAAAACTAGAAAAGTTTGAGAGACACTGTAATAAGCTAATTGCCTTATGAGCCCATCATACCAGCTCTGTATAAGACTATCCCAAGTATACTTGCATCAAGAAAGGTAATGTTGAGGCTGGAGAGATGGCTTATGGGTTAAGAATACTTGCTTTTAACTGGTTTACTTCCAGAGGATCTAGTTCGATTCCCAGCACCTAAATGGCAACTCAGGACTGTCTGAAACTTCAGATCCAGGAGATCTGGAGCCCTGTTCTGGCCTCCATGGGCACCAGGCACACCCATCACACACATGGTGCACAGATAGACATGCAAACAAAACACTCATACACTATATGTGTGTGTGTGTGTGTGTGCGCGCGCTTAAAGGTATTAAGGTTTATTTTAGATCTGAGTTTATCTGTTCTTTCCATGAGGTGGACGGACAGTCTTCCTCTCTAAAGGTCAGTTTTAGTACTTAGTAATTGCCTGACATGGTTCTATAGTTTGCAGTCTTGACACATTCACAGATCATGCAATCCTCAGAATTGTGTGAGATAAATTTATCACAAAATCACTGAAGGAGTGTAGCCTCTGAAGACTTCTTTGCTTTACTTCTCAGAGCACGAGAAGCCTCCTAGCACCAGCTGCCAGACCCTGAAATACTGTATCCTAGACATCTGAGTGGTTGTTGCTATATGGTGATTCTGCAAAGCCCCGAGTTTTTCTTTTGCAATGTCCATGAACTCAGCGTGCTGGCATTGTCTTGATGGCCACTCAGTTAAGGCGAGAGTTTACATACTTTAAAAAAGTGTGCAAGTCAACAATTGTTCAAAACTAGTTAGATTAAGAATAGCAATAACAGCCGGGCAGTGGTAGCGCATGCCTTTAATCCCAGCACTCAGGAGGCAGAGGCAGGCGGATATCTGAGTTCGAGGCCAACCTGGTCTACAGAGTGAGTTCCAGGACAGCCAAGGCTATACAGAGAAACCCTGTCTCGAAAAACCAAAAAAAGAAAGAAAGGAAGGAAGAAAGAAAGGAAGGAAGGAAGGAAGGAAGGAAGGAAGAAAGAAAGAAAAAGAAAGAAAGAAAGAAAGAAAAGCAATAACTTGCAAATCCGAATGCCTGGCTTGGTGGTTAAAAAAAGAAAAAACTGCTTCTAGATGTATTATCTAATCGGAAAATCTACACTTGGTGAGTGCACCGCGGTTAATCAAAGACAAATTGACACACCCATGAAAGCAGATGTTGATCAGTCCAGGAATCTTGGAGAGGTACAGGAACGGAGAAAACCCGGATATACAAACCAGGGCAGTCAATTACCAAGGATTCAGGCAACAGAAAGGCCAGGCCCAGTCAGCTTTATTGGTCTCACAATTCACTGCCGCCCCTCTCCCTGTAGCCATGGCAACACCCACACCAAAGCGAATTCACCTTTGGATATCCAGGATCCACCGAATGTGCACCTACGCACCTCAAATAAAACCAAGATATCACCACCCACTGAACTAAAACAACCGTGACCTTTTTTCCGTTTTCCAGATTTCTAATTCAACCAGGGAACTTTTTTTTTTTTTCATTCTTTCACCACAGAAAGGAGGCTAAGTCCTGAACTACGACTTCTTTGGATAATTAAATTCTTTTTTAGCGGGAGTGGGAATCAGAGAGGGATGAAAACCGGATGCATACACACGTAAACATTTGCCTAAAAAAGGCAAACAAGTAGATACAGTCAAAATCTCATTCTCGTAGCACGCCTGTAGGACGAACTGTTTTGCCCCATAGGACACTACTATCTCTGAAGTGGAGAAATAGTTTCCAGCACGGCTGTTTGGAGCACAGTTATAATAAAAACAAAACGCATTAGGAGCCCGCGGGATCGCGCACAGCGTGAGCAAAAATGACGTATTCGGGCGAGCTTTCCAGTAGGACCCTGAAGCTCGAGCAAGATGCCCAAATAGCTAGTCTCATTTCTGTCTACAAAGACAGAATCGAATCAAGTCCCTGGGTGTCCAGCCCAGGACGCAAACCCAGCAGCTTTATTAAGGCGTTATAAAAACCCCTCCTCAGGCGCCCTCTTTCCCCAGTGGCCAATTCTGCCCGGGGCGCCAGCCCGGAGCACTTAGCTTTCCCTCTCCATCCACATCCGTGGGACCTGTTCAGAAACAACCCACTGCCAAGAAAAATAAAGGCGTGAACCCAAACAAAACTGCTTTCACCGAGCATTTTTCGACTGACCAAAGTGGTGAAAAAACCTGAGACCTAGCCTGCGCGCCTTGCCCCCAGTGAAGATGGCGGCCATAGGCGGAGCCGCTCCCTCCGGAAATCCGCGGGTTGCCCGGCCAACCAGGACCATTCACGCGGAGCCCTCCACGCCCGCCGCGGCTTGACGCATTGCAGGTGCAGAGCGGCCAATCAGGCAGCTTGACTCTTTCCGGCCAACCACTGCAGGGTCCCTCTGGCCTATCAGAAAGTCCTTGTCCAACTCAACGAGGAAAGAAACTCAGCAGCGCCAACTAAGCAGCCCGCTAGCGAGCACGTTTGGAGGGGGTGTGTGGCCACAGCCTTGTGCTCCTCCGCCGAGAGATATAGTACCCTCGCCCGAGCACCGCCCCGCCCCGCCCCGCCCCGCCCGCACCCCGCCCGGACCTGCCTGTCAGACTGGCGGGGTGTCGCCTTGCTCTTCCTCCCCACTATGTGGGCTTTGGACTCTCAGAAATACATACTTGACCTGAAAATATTATTTAAATTCCTGTGATGTGTTCTGTGTCACCCTAAAGGGAAGAAGTGGAGCGACCCTCGCTGATCCTCTTCCTCGCAGGAGGTGCTTCTTTGCAGTCGCCAGGCACGTTAGGGAAAACAGTTGCCAACGAGGAAGGAGAAAAGCTCCCCACATCCTAAATTAGTGGCTCGGATTGACCCCTCGTTTAGGAGCGCAGAGCTCAGCACCTCGTCTCTCGGAGAAAGAGCCCCCATGGGCACTTCTGTTTCTAGAAGGACCAGTGTCCCTCCATACCTCCCCAAGGCTAGGCTTCCCCGAGGGGCTAGAAATGAGGGTTTGACACAAACATTCCGATGGCCAGCTCTTTCACCATAGTTTGCTTAGGCACGGTGAAAACTGTCACGCCTTAACTTACAGCAATTTGAGAAGCAGAGCCTGGAACCAGATCTAGCTGGGTTTCAGCTACAGGTACGGTTCACTTTCTGGAGCTAGACTAACAGCTGTGAGGTTGCACTGGGGAACAGTAACAGTCACAGCCAAGGAATCAAGAGAACCTTCAGGGAAGAAATGCTACTTGGTTATAATCACTGCTATAGGAACCCAGCTAAGAAAATGAAATCTTGTGGATTTCTTGAAATTCCCATTTAACCTTCAAACATCTGTGGTTTTGACACAAGAGGGTTTGGATGATCCGATTCTTTTTCTGCAACTATCCTTTAAAGCTTATGTTGTAATGGGCCTCTCTGACATTCCTACAGGCAACAGCCTTGCCTTCATGCGAAACTCGTTCATTGATCGAAAGGGATAGTTACCAGTTGTTTATTACTGTTTCTTAAACTCAAAGATTTGTTCAGAAAGGAGAAAAGTTGTGATTGTCTCTTTGTAGGCCTTTAACAGCCTCTTCCAAAATGTTTACCAAGTGGGCAAATAACTTGGCAACTACTGTGTGGCTATCTCACCACAGAAATATCTGCCTATAGAAACAATACATCGCATTTCTTTTGCGGTGTACCTGGAGTAGGAAGTGTCTACTGTGACTTGTTCATATCAAGCCAGATCCAGATGTTAGAAAGAGACCCAAGAATGCTAACCAATTCGGACTTCTTGGGTAAGTTCCTCTGTGCTTGGCACCTCTGTTCTCTCCATTTCGGAATGGAGAGATTAGATTGGATGACTCCCAGATTACCTCCCAGCCCTAATATTTGATTCTGCTGTGAAGAAATTGAACCATGACCTAATTGTGTCATATTTAGGATTGTATTTAGAACTGCTTATAGCACTTTCAATTTTTCAAAGTTGCTTTTAAATTTCTTTTCAAATTCAGTCTTTACAATATTTCTCAAGGGAGGGTTTACATTTACAACGAAGGTTAGGATCTTCTATAAAGCCAGTCACAGGTTTATCTAAATATGAAATATGCTTTAGAGCGTGTTACTTCAGTTCTAGTACATAGGAAAGTTGTTGGGGTTTGTCCGCAGGATCAGTAAATTATCTCCTTGACTTGTGAGCTCCTTCGGGATGGGGGTCTCTTCCATACGTGCTTATATTTTCTACATATAGTAAATTTGCTTTTGCATTCTAGCCCAGTGAAGGTCTACTGAAGGAGGGAAGGAATAGTTTTATTCCATTCCAGATCAGTGGTAGAAGAGTCTAGAATTGATCTACTGAATTTTTTTTAAAGATTTATTTATTATATGTAAGTACACTGTAGCTGTCTTCAGACACCCCAGAAGAGGTTGTCAGATCTCATTCTGGATGGTTGTGAGCCATCATGTGGTTGCTGGGACCTTCGGAAGAGCAGACGGCACTCTTAACCGCTGAGCCATCTCTCCAGCCCCGATCTGATGAATTTTTTAACAAAGCAACTAATACTCACAGAACATCTGCAGTGTAGAAGTTTACAGCTTCTCTCCTTGAATTAGCTTTATTTTTGATTTTCAAATTAAGGACATATAGTTATGGAAGAATCACAGATCTTAAATATCTATGCTCTCTTTGGAATGCATGACTTTGAAGAATACCAAGATTTAGAAGAAACTTATTTAAAACAAACAAAACAAAACATATGAGTGCTCAAACACATGGTTGACTTCCCTCTCTTGTTGCTTCTCTGGCCTTCTGTGAAGGGACAGTGCCCTCTCCCAGCTTTTGACTGTCTCTTTGTCCCTTCCTTCTTTTTGGTAATTTGGAGGAATAAGCATCAGGATCACTTCTGGAGTAGACATGGCCTACTCTGGACTGAGTATTTTATACAAGTGTCTTAAGACTCACTGGAACTCACAGAAAGGCTCCTTGGCCTGACTTTCCCCTTTTCCTGAGAAGAAACTGAACTCCTGGGAATGAGAAGCAGGGGCCGGTGCAGGCTTTAGAATCTCGATACACTGCTGTCTCCTTTGACTTTGGACCTCTGAAAGCCTTGTACTCAAAGAGCTGTTGTAATAAGAATGTTCTCATTCTCAGGGCCTCCCTGTGATTGTGGAGAAGCTTAAGATGATTTGCTTTGGACTTTGTTATTTCAGTGGGGGACTGGCTGTGCAGAAGTGTTCTCTCCCAGCTAGGCCTTATCTATATTGCTGGTTTAACATCATTGACCTTCATCTAAGTTGCTGACACTGTCTTGTGTTAAGCCTAATGGTTCCTTTCCTTCTGTGTTCTTCAGGGTGGCCCCATTTCTTTTCCTCAATCCCAGAAGAACACAGAGAAGTGTTTTTTTGTTTGTTTTTTTTAAAGTTGATTAACAAAAGAATGTAGCTACACAATTAACATTTTTGTGTAATATTCTGAAGTGTTTTTTAAGATAATGGTAAAGTACTAATTAATAGTAATCAAAAATGGGGCATGGTGCCATACACCCATATTCCCAGAGCTTAAGAAACAGAAGGATGATAAACTTGGGGTCAGCCTGGGCGACATAAAGGTACTGAGGATGTAGGGAGGGGAGGAACAGGGGAAGGAAAAGGAGACAAAAGAAAGATAGGGACAGTGGTGTTAGTGGTGTGTGTGTGTGTGTGTGTGTGTGTGTGTGTGTGTGGTTTAGTTGATAGAGTGCTTTCCTTGAATACATAGAAGCTCTTGGTTCAAACCAACATGGTGGTACACACCTGTAATCCCAGAATCAGGGAGTATAAACAGGAGGGTCAAAAGTTCACAATGTTATTTTTGTTTCTCCTTATGCAACTTTTAGCTGGCGACTTAAATTCTTTCCCAGGTGGTTCTACAGGTAAGGCTGGGCTAGTTTAGCATATTGTGCTCTTTTCCAGATCAAAGTGCTCAGTGCAAAGCTTTAGCAGTGTGCTGACTCCCTAACGTACCAAAAATCTAGAAGGGAGGAATGGCCTGGTGAGGGCCTGTGGTCTTGCGTCCATCCGTCTGAAACATGGGTTGCAGTTTGCATGCAAACCACAAAATAAAGGCACAGTGCTGGATGCTTTTGTTCAGCCTCCCACCTTTCTTTAGAGTTTGAACATTGGAAATGCTTCTATGAGAAGCACTCACTAGAGCATCTACAGTAAGATTTTCATGTTACCGTTGAGTTCTGAGTTTTTCCCAGGTTTCCAACTTGGTGTGAAAAAAACACTCCCCTGAAACTGTGTTTGGCAGGTAGAGCTGCAGCATTGAAATCTGTTGTCTTGAGTCACAAATCTCCTGGGCTTTGGAAGACACAGAAGAACCGGCAGCATGCTTAGGAGTGGTGGCATGGTGGGGAGCTAGGCAGCCCAGGGCTTCTGACCCTGGGAACCTGCCTGTTGAGGGGGCTAATTCTTCTACTGCTGATCCCTTAGACTTCCTCCAGCTCCTTGATTTTGGTTCTGAATTGACTTCAGACCTACTCTGCTGTATTTGGCAGACTGATATTTAAATATTCAAATATTAAAAAAAAAAAAAAAAAAAAAGCACACCCTCTATTTGTCTCTGGAGCTTGTTGCAAACTAATTCCACACCCGTTTTCCCGGTGTGTGAGGGTTGAATGTAACCCTCACACAAAGCCCAAGGTGAATTGTCATTATACCAGTTTCACAGATTAAATAGCTGGGACTGGGAAGCAAAGGAAGCAAGCAACCTTGTAAACTAGACAGTGCTATTTTACAGTCTTGTCTTTTCCTTGGAAAGTAACTGTTTCTGAACTGAATGAAACAAAGCCCCCAGTAGCCTGTCATTGAAACAGGGCAGACTTTATGCATATCATTTGGCTTATAGAAGAGGATGTGAAAAGGAAGGGGTGTGGCCATACTCATTTGTGCCGTCGAAAACCCACTCAAAAGGACTTCTTTTCACTGATCACGTAAATCAGCCATGCTATTGTGATGCCTAGAGTTGGTTTATTAGTCAATGACTCAGAGTCTCTACTTAGGATAAATAAAATGCCAGAAGCCTCTTCATTAGATTTGGGAAGAAAGATAGCTTTTTCAAAGTCCAATTCGCCTTTTGTTGTATTTCCTTCATTATGAAAAACCGAAAAAAAAAAAAGGCAAGGAATGGAGCTAGTTATGTAACTTCCTGAAGAGAACTACAGACAAAGATGGATCAGCCATTTTGGCTACCCATTAGGGCAGGAGAGGTTAGAGTCAAAGCAGGGACAGTCAAGCATGTTCTTAGAGCCATGTGGGGGTACCACCAAATTAGGAAAGAGTGATTTGATGGTAGGTTATCAATAAAGCAAGAGATTTCTTTTGCTTTGTTCAATTTAATTTCCACTTCTCTCCTCTATGGGTTCTCTAAGTGACTGCATTACATCTAATTCAATAATCTATTGATATTTGTTGAGCCAAAATTATTGTGGTTTGAATAGGCTCTGCCTAGGGAGTGGCACTATTTGAGGGTGTGGCCTTGAAGTAGGTATGGTCTTGTTGGAGTAGGTGTGTCACTGTGGGCGTGGTCTCTAAGACCCTCCTCCTAACCGCCTAGAAGCCAGTCTTCTCCTAGCAGCCTTCAGATGAAGATGCAGAACTCTCAGCTTCTCCTGCACCATGCCTGCCGGGATGCTGCCTTGATGATAATGAACTGAACCTCTGAACCTGTAAGCCAGCCCCAATTCATTGTTGTCCTTATGAAAGTTGCCTTGGTCACAGTGTCTGTGCACAGCAGTAAAACCCTGACTAAGACAACTATCCTGAGTTCAAAGTATAAGATGGTAACTGCCAGAGCTATGATAACTGAGGAAGTTTGAATGGAGATGGAAAGAAGCCACTAAAGATGTAGAGCATGCCAACCAAACACGGTGGCATGTTGAACCAACATAGCATCTGTGTGTTTGGGGATCAGCAAAGGGGTGGTTCATTAGGCTAAACAAAGAATCATGGGTGTGATATTTAGGATGTTGGAGGTGTCAGGACCACTGATCTAGGCATACATCAATCCATCTTTCCTTTTAAAAAGTGTCAAGGATGATGCCACCCAACAGAAGTTTCTCCAGTGATGGTTTCTTCTGCACTGTCCAATACAGTAACTGCCATCTTTATGGGATTATGTGTTGCTAGCAGAACTGGACAACTATGTTTTGTTTTGTTTTTTGTTTTTGTTTTTGTTTTTTTGAAACAGGGTTTCTCTGTATAGCCCTGGCTGTCCTGGAACTCACTCTGTAGACCAGGCTGTCCTCAAACTCAGAAATCCTCCTGCCTCTGCCTCCCAAGTGCTGGGATTAAAGGCATGCGCCACCACTGCCCGGCGACAATTGTGTTTTTAGTTTAAATTTCTTGCTTTAAATAGCTATGCATGGTTAGTGGCTACTGTAATGGATGGCTCAGATCTGGAAGGACAAAGGCTATTCACTATGAATGAAAATCCAATCACACTATTACTTTACTAGATCCTTTTGTGTTTATTATTGTTTCTGCGTGCGTGCATGCGTGTGTGTGTGTGTGTGTGTGTGTTTGTGTGTGTGTGTGTGTTTGTGTTGTGAAAGCATTTGAGGGTGCCCATGGGAGGTGGCACTATTGGGGGGGTGGCCCTATTGGAGGAAGCGTAGCCTTGTTAGAGGAAGTGTGTCACTGTGAAGGCAGGGCCTTTCGGTCTCATCTATATGCTCAAGTCTGACCAGTGTGATCCAGACCCTCCTGGCTCCCTTCAGATAAGATGTAGAACTCTCAGCTCCTTTTCCAGCATCATGTCTGCCTGCACACTGCCATGCTTCCCACCATGATGATAATGGACTGAACCTCTGAAACTGTAAGCCAGCCCCAATTAAATGTTGTCCTTATAAGAGTTGCCTTGCTCATGGTGTCTCTTCATAGCAATGAAATAGAAATTAAGACTGAACTGAAAGTTGGCTGTTAAGGCTGCCTGCCTGGTTGGTTGATTTGCCAGTGAGATCCCAGGGTCTGTCTGTCTCCCTGTCTTCCAATGGTGGGATTACAGGCACACAAAGCCATGCCTATCTTTTCATGTGGCAGCTGGGAGATTCAAACTCAAGCCCTCATGTTTGTACAGCAAGCCCTCTCACCCACTGTGCCATTTCCCTATCTCCTATTCTTAACTTCTGGAATTGGCAAGACCATTTTCTTTGATATATTCTGCAATCAGCATCAGTTTGTCTAATCTAGTGTTACAGTTCAGTTTTGTGCCCATCAAGGCCTTGGAAACAGCCCAACTTGTGCCAATTACTAGCTCTGCTCTTTAGGCAAACTGAGTCACCAAAAACAAAACAAAACACCCAACAACAACACAACAATAACAAAACCCTACCGTGCCAGTTGACTGTGGTCACACAACCCTCCCCAGACAAAACAATTGGTGAGACCCCCTCCCCTCGCATTTGATAGAAATGGTAAGTTGCTGACTATGCTTTGAATACTGATTAAAAGTAATTTTACATTTGGCTTTTGAATAAAGAAAATAGTTGCTTAATTATTTCCAAAACAATATGATTTAAAGGTTTGGTCTTGGTAGCATGCCCCTATAATCCCAGCATTCCAGAGTCCTCTGCCTCTGGAGTGATAAGTTCAAGAACTGCCAGGGTTTTATAGAGAATTCTAGGCCAGCCTGAACTGCATGGCAAGACTCTCAAAAAAGCCTAAAGAACAAAAAAACCCCCTACATTACACAATCTGTCAGATGCCTCTTTTTAAAGGAGCTTGAATTTAGTATGTTTGCGTTCCAAACGCTGCTGCTGCTTCCCCAAAGCCAGCACGGGTCAGTCTACATCAACTATCAATTAAGAAAATGCCTCACAGACATGGCTACAGATCAGTCTGATTTGGGCAAATCTTCAGTTGAAGTTTCCGCTTCCCAGGTGACTCTAAGTTTGTATCACGTGGAAGGTTGAAGTTAACTATGACATCACCCTTTTGCCCATGGTCATGGATATGCATAATTTTAGTTCAGTTGTTTAACTGAAGGCATAAAACTAAGATCATATCCTTTTGGACATTTTATTCTCTCAACACATGCACTCGGTTCCTATGCCTCTATAACCACTGGCTGCTTGTGACTTAAGAGTTCAGTTGGTCAAAGCATAGAGATAATGAGATCCAAGCGGAGCCAGTTATTTCTCGGTGTTCTGGGTCTCTATCCCTGACTCCATCTTGTGTTTGTAGGAGGGCTTCAGCCTACTATGGGTGGTGCCATCCCTAGGCAGGTGGGCCTGGGCCATATAGGAACCTTAGCTGAGCACTAAGCTGGCCGGCATGAGGAAGCACACTAGGAACTAGAATTCATCCTTTGGCTTCTGCTCCAAGTTCCTGCCTTGGAGCGTCTCTGATGGACTATATAACCAGTAGACTACAGTAAAGCCTTTCCTTCCCAAGTTAGTTTGGTCATGGTGTATATTGCAGCAACAGAAAACAAACTAGAACAGAAATCGGTACCTAAGAGAGGGATTTTGCTGTGAAGAACCTGACCGTGCTGGCTTTGGGGAAGGTGGGGGGCACGTGAAAGTTTAGGCTGGAGAAGCCGTTGGAGCACTCAGCATTTAGTGAGCTCTTCTAAGAACCTGGAAAACAAGATCGCTGAAATTGATGCAAATGATGGAGGCCTGGCCCGTAAGTTCCCGCGGGAAGGAAGTTTGCCACTCAGAGATGTTACCAGGGCTGTTCATGCGATCCATTTGAATTAAGAACCCGTGGACGGGCTAGAGAGCTGGCTCAGCAGTTAAGAGTACCTGTTGTTCTTGCAGAGGCCCTGGATTCAGTTCTCAGCCCCACATGGTAGTTCACAGCCATCCATAACCTCAGTTACAGGGAATCCGACAGACAAGCACCTGGTACGCATAAATGCATATAAAGTGAAATAAACAAATCTAACAATTTAAAAAAGGATCTGTGGAAGTGAAATCTTTGCTTCACTTGGACAATGAGTGCTGCTCATCTAGGACAGAAAAATCAGCGGTGATTATAGAAGACACTGGGCTTGCTGAGGTAAAAGTCTTCTGGAAGTATTTCCTTAGTGTCAGCACACAGAAGCTGCGGTCCAGAGGGGCCAAGGCTGCGTCTCAAGCTGGTAGCCAAGCTTGGCAGTGTTTAAGAGTTTCCCACATGGTACTGGTTTGAGCAGCTTGATGGATGGATGGATGGGGTCACGGAGAGAAGCTGAGGCTTGGCACAGGGTGGTCAAGATTCCTGGCCAGGGGCAGCATTCTTTCTACTTCTCTTCTATCTAGCATTATTGGGTTTAAATAATTTCACATAGAACTATTTTCTTTAAATATCACAGAATGTTCCATAGGCTTATGGGTTCTTAGTATATTATGGTATTTTTATGTGGCTTTTATAAATTTCTGACCTCTTCATAAATTAAGAAGTTAATTGACTGGGACATGAACATTCAGTGGACCTAAGTTGCCAGCCAGAGAACCTGACGTATGAAATAGTCAAGTCTCTAACATTGTATCTTTAAATTTTCAGATACTGATTTCACTAATATACAATCTAATATTAGAGCCCTGAGCAAAGACTCACGCTCTAGTTTATGCCCAATCACCGGCTCACAGGAAGATCCTGGGCAAGTCACTTGACCTTCTTATATTTCAGTGTGTGAAACTAGCCATAAAACTGTGTAAAGCATGACCTCATTACAACCCACTACACTTGAAAGCTAAGGCGTGCTCTGATACATTAATGAATTCCAAAAGAGCACTCATTTCTAAAATATAAACAAACATAAAATTGTTCTGTGATGATTGAAATAATTCTAAATGAATGGCACTTAGCAAGTAAAGTCATGAAAAGGTTCCAAAGCACTTTACTTAGTGGAATCTTTAAATGACACGGGAAAGCATTTGGTTTTGCAAAACCATAGGCTGTAGTTATGTAACCAAAATAACTATAGGAGATGGAAGACTACCAGAAACAAAAGGATCCCCAATAATTAAACATATTTTTGTTTTTAGGACATCATTTCTCCCTTGTCACTGCATACCAAATGTTAAAATGCATTTAGCTAACTACTTTAGGAAGTCTGACAGAAAAAAAAAATCCAAATTCCTTTAGTAATCATTAGTTATAATAATGAGCTTGCCTATGTAGGCCTGTAAGTCATTGGATTATTGACTATGCTTTAAGCTGAATTTGTATCAGTCTTTTTTTCTATGAACATAGGGATATTACATGTCTGTCCATGGATGGTTTTTAAGCCGTTTGCAAGAGGGGCAGCGGCACCCTTCCTGGGGCTTGCCTGCTACATTTTTTCCTTAAACCACGATTGACCCTTTCTGTAGCATTCTAGAAAGAACAAAATTAAGTGCAGTCCCACAGTTGCTGACATACTGTCTGAGGTGATCCTAAGAGGTCGTCTGGCATTTGCAGTGTTCAGGGACATTTTCGAATCTTTTAAAACACCTATCTGCAAACTTGGACAAAGCCAGAAAAGAAAGATAACTAGTTCCGGAAGGGAGCATGCTAATCACGAATTTTGCCACAATTTCTGAAAGAAGTAACAACCTGCAGCTTGTCCTGGTCTTGCAAGCAAAAGATCAAATTCTGTGCTCTGTCTTGGCAAGAAAAGAAACTGCAGTATTTTGTTAAGATTTTTTTTTTTTTTAAAGTTCCAGGCTCCAAATTAAGACCTGAAACAGCTTTTTGGTCGTCCCCACCCCCACCCTAGTTTACAGAATAGAGAATAGTAAATTTAAAGATTAAAAACATCATTTAAGGACTATAATTAAGATTGTAATTAAGATAGTCAAGCTCCTTACTAGAATCAATTGGCTGTGCAGGTTTCAGCTGTAATCAGAGTGATTCTGAATATCTTTCCCCTTCTTTGTATTTATGAATTTATGAATTTTCAGGACCAAGAAAACTCAATGCATAGATTTTGAGGTCTACATAAGCTTCTCGCTACATTAACTTTAGAAGCAGGCCGAATAGAATTTGCCACAGGAAATAAGGAACAAACTGAGCAAGGAACAAATCTTCAAGCATCTTTAAAATTTTAGTAGGTATGTAAAAACATGAAAACTAGACCGGTTTCGCATGTAAACTTGACACAGGCTTAGCAACCGAGCTTCTTTCTAACTGTGCCTCAGACAGTTCTCCAAAATGAGAACAGTAACACATCTGACCAATTTCTTTCCTAAAGCCAACAACCTTGTCTTCAGTCCCCTCTCCTCTGCAGGTAAAATTGTAAGGTTGATTTCCCCCTCCCCGCGGCTGTCCTCAGCCCCTAGACCTCCTGAAGGTCCTCCCCTGTGGCGACCCAGGACGGTGGCTCTGCAACCCCAAACCACCAAGATTGGTGGGAGGAGGACACACAGGTGAAGTAGGGCTGAGCGACCGACACACGGCTGGAAGCCCGAGGCGGCCCCCGGGCCTCGCTAACTCAGGCATTCCAGCTCTGGAGGACTCTTGCAACAACAGGCCAGCACCCTTGCTCGGGTCCAGGACTCCCCAGTGACCCCCACCCGCGTAATGGGCTCGCCGCGCCGGGCGCGCCTGGGGGGCGGGGCCTTGCGCTGAGGTCCGGCTTCCGCAGCGCCGCCCTGCGCGAGGCGGTCCTGCCGCGGCGGAGGGATACCGCGCACCGTATATATATCGCGGCACACAGGCTCGCGCTACGGCAGTGGTGCTGGGAGTCTCGTGTCCGTGGTGCCGTTACTCGCAGTCGGGCGGCGGCTGAGGCTCAGCGCACAACGCAGATAGCGCGTTAGCAGCAGCAGCAGCGGAGGCACCTCGACGGTCACAGCCCCTGCGCTGGTGCAGCCACCCTCGCCTGCTCCGCTCTTCTTTCCTTCGCTCGCACCATGGTAGGTTGGGGTCCGCAGTAGCAGACGTAGCAGCTGCCCAAGCTTTCTTAATAGATTTGTAGTTGAGTCTTGGGTCTCCCCCTTTTCCTGGCTGAGGTTACCCCGCACCCTCTTTTGCTAGGTGTTACGCAGCAGCTGCGGCGAAAGGGGATGTATTTCGGGTTTGCATCTCCGCTTTGGCTGCCAGGGAACCTCCTCTGAGTTTTGGACGCCTCTGGGGCTGCACTCTACAGTGGGCTGTGCGCGGGCTGGAGCCGCTGCCACAGCTGCACCGGGGCCTTCCGCATCCACCCCCTCCGCCAGCCCCGCACCCACTCCATCCAGCGCGCCGCACCCGGGCTGCCTGCAGCGCAGCGCCTCTGCCGGGGCCAGAGGGGCGGGGGAGTCGGGCGGGGCAGGCCGCGACGTCCCGATAGCCAGTCCCCGGCCGCGGAGAATGAATGGATCGGGTCGAGCTGGGAGTGTACAGGGCTTGGACCGCGGACTCCAGGGTGTCCTCAGCCACCTTCAGACCCCCTGACCAACCCAGTCGGGCGTCCTCCCTCGGCTGCGGTCCTCTCTTTCCTCCCGGGGGGCGCGGCGCGGGCGTGAGCTGGGAAGGAAGGAGCCGGGGAAGGGTGGGGTTGGGGGCAGGAAGGCGAAGGCTGGGGGGGCGGAGAGGGCGGAAGCGGCCGCCCTGCGCCCGGGCGGGGCCCCGCAGTGTGGCCGCGCGCGTGGCTGGTTCGTGCAACCTCCGTCCCCCTCCTGGTGCCGCGCGAGATGGGCGCGATCGCTCGTGTCCGTGGGGAGGCCCCTTCCCGCGGGAGGTGCTCGGCTCGCGCTTAATTGGGGCGGCAGGGCGGGGGAGGAGAGAGTTGGCGCGCTCCTCGGTTTCCATTAGAGACGCAAAGTTTCTGCTGGGGAGGAGGCGGCGGCACGCTCAGTGCCTGGGGGAGCAGGAGCGGTGGGAGGTGCTGGGGATAGGCAGCACTACCGTCCTGGGGCCCCTTTGGGTCTTCACCCTAGTGCGGCCCCTCGCCCGGCATGCCCCTTGTCTCACGCTGCTCCCTGGGCTGCAGGGAGATGCCCATCTATACATTTTCTCTTTCTCTGCCGCCTCTGGATCCCCAGATGCGACTATGCGGTTGGCCCTGTGCGTGTGCCTTGGCCCCCTTCTCCCTCGCCAGGCAGAGCTGACATCACCAGTAGCACCTTCTGCCTTGGCAAGGCTGCTAGATCATTCTCGGCAGGTTCTGGAGTGCCTTTGACCCAAGGCCAGAATGACTTGGGAGTGAGGTGGGGAAGTCGTTGTCCCGAAGGTAGATGCACTTGACAGGCCTCTTGTCAGAGAATTTTTCCGAGGAGGTGGAACCCTCCCTGGTGATCTGACAGTTTCTCCTACGAGGTGTGGCAGTGCAAGACTGACATGGCGAGCATTACATAAATCGTGTCTCCATTTGCCTTAAAAGTAGCTTCCAGTGATGGGTAGAAGGGAAGACCCACTTAAAATTTGAAAAGTAGAAGTTCTTTCTCTCCCAAATCGATATATAAGGCAAGTTGCCACGGAAAAGAAATGAACTTAAGTGCCACCGGATTTCTCTTGGGGTTTATTTTGTAACTGGCTTTATTAAAACATATATTCTCCTGGCTTGAGGCACAGGTTCAGAGGTGCAGAAACTAAATAGTAGTGCAAATGAAAGCCACCTTTGTGACCATTTAGTACCTAGAACATGGAAATACCAAGTATTGGCAATAAGCTTTCCTGTCAGTCTTAAGGTGGGCAGGATTAACACCAGGAAGTGATAATAGTTACTCTTATACACAAGGAAAGGGGTAACCTATGCCCTCATAAATAATTGTGGTGCTTTTTGTGTGCTTCATTCTTGCAGTTTTATAACAGTCCTAGGATTCAATCTTTTTCTAGCTTCAGAATCATAGGATAATTTGACTGAAAGGCTTTAGCCATTGTAAATGGTAGGCTTTTTAGCAAATAACTGCCTAATTTAAATGATTGGAAAGCATTTATTATACTGAAATGAAACCTGGGTGGGTAACCCATCACTGTATATTTTTTCCAAGTAATTGTTTCTCATAAAATGGGTATAAAAGCCTGTTAATCCAACCCAATACCATTATGTAACGCCAGTGTGGAGATTTTGGAGGGCCCAAAGCTATGCGCAAGGTGCACTCAAAAGCCTGCCCCTGGACAGGATCCTGGTCCTGGCTGTCTTGTCCGCGGCATTGGGCTGGGTCTCTTGGATGAAATCAGCAACTGCAGTGTTTATAGCGCAGTAGGTGGCGCTCTTCCTTCTCTGCCTGCTGCTACAGCTGGTGCTGTGGGTACTTTAACCACTAGAGGCGCCATTTCCCACATTGCGGCTGACTGGTTTCTTTGCAGTGCTTAGTGCAAGCTGCACACCAAGCAAGCCATAGGCCAAAGAAATGAAGCCAGCAGAGGCTGTCACTTCTTTGTCACCATTTATTGTTAAGCTAGCTTGAATAGTTTTCCTTTATTGTAGTAACTGCTACTAAATGCAAGTGCTAATGAATTCAGAACACTTTTTAAAAACACTGATTTGAAAAAACCCCACAATTTTAAAGTATAATAGGAAAGCTAGGTTATTACCAACCAAACTTGTCTAGATTAAATTATGGTCTTTTCTTCTCTGCATAGGCTGATCAGCTGACTGAAGAACAGATTGCTGGTAAGTTGAAGACTCTGGAGAGTCCTCAGGAAACTGGAACTAGGCTCTGCCTTGGTCTTGTGTCTCTTCTCTTGTCCCTCCCATCTACGATCTGTGTGGTTTTCTAAGAATTCTTAAGCAGCAATAGTGAGGTCAGGTATTTTAGAGATGACATGGAATGGGCTCTGCTCTGCCTGTCACACTCGGGTGTGCATAGCTGCGACATAGAATGAGATCCACTGAAGCTGCTACTCTGAAACGGACTTTATAGTTCTTAGGCCACAAATCTTTTAGTAATCTACCAGGAAAGCTTTTGCTTACAATCCTAAAACACATGGGAAAGGTAAAAATTAGTGCTGTAATAATTGGAAAATGAGGCATCAACTTGGGTTTTGTTTTGAAATGGATGTCTTACCATGTAACTCCAGTTATTCTGGAACTTGCTATGTAGACCAGGCTAGCTTTGAATTCACAGAAGTCTGTAGTTTGCCTCCAATGTGCCACCACACCCAGCAGCTTTACCTTTTTAATGTTTCCACCTTAATGTATTTAAGGTGGCTCATTGGGGAAGAACACTTGCTGCTCTTTGCAGAGGACTCCAGTTAGGACCCATATGGAAATTTGCAGTGGTTTATAACTAGTCCCAAGGGGTCCGATGCTGCCCTCTGCAGACAGCAGGTATAAATGTGGTATACATATAGACACGTATACAGGGGATGCAGGCAAACACTATACATAAAATAAATAAATTTCTATTTGGGACTTCTGAAAAAATGTCCTGAATGTGACAGAGAAAGAGTGTGGTGACTGCATTTCTAGTAACCATGTTGCTATGAGACAGGAGTTGACTGTGGCTATAAAAGTTCAACATGAAAGGACTTTCTTTGAAGGGACTTTATTGTAACTGGTAAATCGGGGTCTCAGATTACACTTAACGACCAATTTAAGAATGTTCAAGCTGGTTTTTTTAAAAAGTAGGATATTGTGACTTTATTGAGCCTGGTCACTAGGACAGTGTTTGCTTTCTGGGCTACTGTGTGTTAGCCAGACCAACAGGTCTATTGTGATTATTATTTCAGTAGATAGAGGCCAGGTGGTTTCTGGTAACTCGGACAGCTTGTGGTAACCCCAGGGAAGTGTGTATCACAACAATGTTGGGTAAAAACATAGATTCTAAAGAGTAAACTTCTCTTTTCAGAATTCAAGGAAGCTTTCTCCCTATTTGATAAAGATGGTGATGGCACCATCACAACAAAGGAACTGGGGACCGTCATGCGGTCACTGGGTCAGAACCCAACAGAAGCTGAACTGCAGGATATGATCAATGAAGTGGATGCCGATGGTAAGGGCTTTAGAACTGAGTGAGTGCCAGTGTTGTGTATTTCAAGTTCAGACTTGTCATGGAATGTTTCTAAGGTCCCTAGAGCTAAGCAGTGTGCAGAGTCCCTTTCTCTGGTTGCCTCAGCCTCCTGACCTTAGAATAGAAGATTGTGGGCCGGCTGCTCAGGTCACTCTGCTGCTGTCCAGAGCATTTCCTGGATTGGATCACTATTGTTCTTTTCTGCTTACTGAGGCCTGCAGCTCCAGTCTTATCAGATGCCTGCTGAGGCTGCACCAAGTCCTGTGGGGAAAGTAAAAACAAGTAGCCAGAGAACCTGCTCCTTAAAGGAGCTGTTGTTTCTCAGAGGAGGAAGAGCCCGAAGGCAGTGGATAGAGGGAGCATCCCTGGACTTCCGAAGTGTCTGAAGACTATAAGGAATTTGTGGAATCTGAGAAGGGAAACTGTGTAAGGCTCAGGGCCAGCAAAGCCAGCAGCTTCCCCATGACAGTCGACTGTTCACCCTCTAGTATAAACTTACTGCTTCTCTTTGTCAGTGAACCTGCTTGGGGACACCCTCTCCCCTAATTGAAAAGTCACAAATGTCTAGGAATGATAAGTTTTAAAAGAGCTAAGAAGGTACAGTACGGATGTAAGCTGTACTTTCTGGACAGATGCTGTGTGAGGAGCCATTGGAAAAGTATGGTGCCATGAAGTGCTGTGACAGACTTGGGCTTTCTTTGTGCATTGAAAGACTTGTAAAGATTATTCTCCTCCTCAGTGCCGCTTTTAGTATCTAGTTGATCACCCATGGCAACATGGGTTGGCCTGTCGTGTTGTATGTGGATCCCGGGAGGACAGGCTCTGTAGGGAGAGTGTAGTTGACTATCATCGGGTACAGTGGGAGAGGTTGGATAAAGCCTTGTTTTTATACCGAAGGGTATCTTCTTGTGCTTATAGATAGCACTCAGTTGTTTATTTTATCTTACATAAATAATCTTTGATGTTGTGTTCGCTTATATTGGCATCATGTGGGGGTTGAACCTGGGGCACTAAGCCATCCATACATGCCAGCCTTGGAAGCGACTTGTTTTAAATGTTCTGGTGAAAATGAATTGGAAAGAAGTACTGTTTTTCCCCTAATTCTATTTTCATTTACTTGAAGCTAGTGTTGAGATTTGTCTTTGGCAGTATTTGTCCCTTAGCTTTAGAGGAGTCACTGGGAATATTGGCTGTTGAGTGGATTCTTCTGACAGTTTCTTGAACATTAATGATCCTAAACTGAACATGGCTCCTGAGCTTTTTTTTCCCTTCATGAAACATGAAGATGCCGAGTTGGGGGTTTAGGAGTGAGCGCTTAGCGTATGAGAGGCCCTGGGTTCAATCCCAATACCAAACAAGGGCATGTTGGATAGGGCGTGGCTAGAAAGCCTATAGAATAGGGTTGGAAGTGTGCCTGGAGAAGACTGGGGAGACTGGCCAGAGTGCAGCACGGTGTTTTCTTCTGTCTTCTTTTCCCCTAAAGCATTTTGTAGATCACTAGGGCATTATTAGTCAGGCGAGTATTCTCCCTGGACAGGCAATTGCATGCTTCCTTTTCCTTTTGACCTGCCTAGTCTATTTTCATAGTGAGAATTCAGATGTGCAGTTTCCTTTGCACCTGTAAGTGCTGTGGGCACCGCCTAGTAAAGGAGTCATGTGCCGTTTCTCTGTGAGGTGTTTGAGCATTTTGGCTATAGAAGGTTAACTAAGAAAAACAGTAGTTTATCATTCTGGTTGCCACTTGAATCCTGCCAGATGCATGCCTGAACATTGCATACAGTGGCTCTAAGATTATTACTGCCCAGGAGCGTCAGTGTGATGCTTATCCAGCATGAACTTTTTCTTTTTTAATTAAAGGGAATGGCACCATTGACTTCCCAGAGTTCTTGACTATGATGGCTAGAAAAATGAAAGACACAGATAGCGAAGAAGAAATCCGTGAGGCATTCCGAGTCTTTGACAAGGTAATCTTGCACATTTGCCTTGGAGAGGTGCATATCATGGTGCCCTGTGCTGTCACTGCTGAAAGTTGTACCTGTTAGTAAGTCAGAGTTGGCCTGAGTGTCTGACCCTCTAATGTGACTCCTGTAAGTGATGACAGTATTGGCCTGACTGAGGTGAAGTCCAGCAGAGAGAAACACCGAATTGGCTGTCCCTGTCTTTGTTATGTTCTGTGTCTGTCTGCTTTTGAGAAACCCTCTGCATTCTGTGTTTGACAGCTGGTGGGGTCTGGGGATGGGAGGAGGGTTGATGTGCAGAGTTGGCTGTAGCTCTGGGAGGAAGAGTTAGTCATTCAGAGAGTTGCTCTCCTGAAACCTCCACCACCATTACCTTGTAACGCCATTGCCTGTTCACAGGATGGAAATGGCTATATCAGTGCAGCAGAACTGCGCCATGTCATGACAAACTTAGGAGAAAAGCTAACAGATGAAGAAGTAGATGAGATGATCAGAGAAGCAGACATCGACGGGGACGGACAAGTCAACTATGAAGGTAAAAGCTGCTTCTCGGGCCTGGTTTCCAGCAGCCTTCAGATCTGTTACATCGGGTTAGCGGCTGCCGTAGACGGTTGCCAGTTACACTGGACGCAGTAGATGTGTCCATTACAGCTTCTTTTGAAAATTCTGAAACGTTATGATTATTTGTCTTTTCAGAATTCGTACAGATGATGACTGCAAAATGAAGACCTACTTTCAACTACTTTTCCCCCTCTAGAAGAATCAAATTGAAATCTTTTACTTACCTCTTACAAAAAAAAAAGAAAAAAAAAAGAAAAAAGTTCATTTCTTCATTCTGTTTGTATCTAGCAAAACTGAATGTCAAAAGTATCTTCTGTCCACACACAAAATCTGCATGTATTGGTTGGTGGTCCTGCCCCCTAAAGATCAAGCCCCCTACATCAGTTTTACAGTATAAATACTCGTCCTACCTTATAAGGAAGCACTTAGTGGACTCCTTAAGGTTCCATTTGCTAATGATTAATACACTGTTTGGGCTGGCCAGTTTCTCATGCATGCAGCTTGATGATTGAGCACAGTCAGGCATTTGTATTAAAACTGAAAAATGGAAAAAACAAATTCAAAATCTCAGATGGCTTCTAGTTCAATCTGTTCAGATAAATTGTCAGCAGCCAGTTTACCGCAAACAAACGTTTAAAATTGGTTTACCTCAGGATGACGTGCAGAAAATGGGTGAAGGCTAAACTCTGAGACACAGCCCTAGAAGTAGGACAGTCCACTTCAAGTGCCCCAATGCCATGGTGACAGTGACACCCTGGTGGCAAGCCCGAGTACCATGGTTCACAGCTGTGCGCATTGCACTGGAGTGACGTGAACAACAAGGCTGTCACCAAATCACACATTTTATTAGGAAATGTTTACTAAGGGAGCATCTTTGGACTCCCCGTTTTAAAACCTTGTGAACCATGACTCGGAGCCAGCAGAGTAGGCTGTGTCTGTGGACTTGAGCACACCATCGACATTGCTGTTCAGGAAATTATAATTTACATCCATTCCAAGTTGTAAATGCTAGTCTTTTATTTTTTTTTTTTCCAATAAAAAGACCATTAACTTAAAAGTGGTGTTAAATGCTTTGTACAGCTGAGATTGGAAGGGGTTCAAGGACAAGGCCCCCCTCGTTGGAGGGGAGGTCAGTATACATAGAAACACCCAATATCCAGTGTAAGCTGGATTTCCAGCCAAGGTTCTCTAGCATCTACTCCTGAAACCAGACAGATATGGAGTTCTTTGTCATCTATGACCACGTAAGTCTAGTTATTTTCTCTCTGTGTGTGTGTGCTCACGTGCAAATCACGGTGGGTTGATGTTCAGAGTAGAGCCCTAGTGAGGGAAGGCCTCTCAAGCGTTCAGTTAGGATGTCTTGGCTGTGCTGTCGCTGACCTGATGTAACTATATGATGCAACCTGTGCAGGAGACAAGATTTAGTGTGTCTCTAACCCTATACTCGCCGTGTATGGTGGAAGCAGGCTGGTCAAAGACACTGCGTTTGATTCAGTTTGTAATTTATGGTCATACTTAACTTTAGCTTTATATTTTATTACTATTTAAGTTAACTGCTTTTTCTCCCTGTAGGTAGAGTTAATGCTTAACACTCTGGCTTGAAAGCAAAGAAACTAAAATAATATCCCAGAATGAATTTCCTATCTAATTACAAACCTGTAACCAAAATGTAGATGTGCTGGTACTGGTCCCTTCCAAGGCCTTGCTCTGTTTAAAAAGCCCCCCTTGAAGTGTGTTGCATTTAAAACAAGAGCCTTTGTACATTTTTCAGGGTGTTAACTGGTTGTATCTGATTAGCAAGGGGCTTTGACTTCCAAATTCGGGGGTGGCAGGAAGCTGGCAGGCTTCTAGCAAGGCAATGACAAGCCCTTGGCAACCACATGGGTGCACTCAGGGCTAACCTGGAGACCCCTGGTTGCTCCCTCTCCTGCTCCCGTCTTTCTGGCGTTTTGTAGCTCCTTAGAATTTTTTTTTTTTTTTTTTTTTTTTCTGCCAGAGGGATGGGTCAGGGCAGTAGAGAGGAAAACATTGCCTGAGCACTTCTGCTCATCTTTAGACTGGGTGGTTGGCAGACAGGTTGATGGCCTGTGAGTTGACTTCAGTGTCTGAATCATTAGGTTTTCCCTTCTGGTAGAGAAGACTGAGAGTTCCAGGTGTGAAGAAGTGAATGCAGTGGAAATGTCTTATAAGAGATTACATCACCCAGTTGACAACCCAGTCTCAGGCTTGTCTGTAACCTCTTGGTAGTTTCAAAGGGTTGGAGGTGACTTTTTAAAAGTTTCCCTCCTTTTACCTTTTACCAAGTCTGTAGAAGCTGGGTAGACAATAGTTTAGCCACCACATATCCTGTCCTAAAAGGTTACCTTCCAAACAGGATCCTTGTGTGGCCCAGATTCCTGCATGGGAACTAGAAACCCTAACCCCTGGGAAATGTGCAGCTGAGGTTTGGAACTGCAGGAGGTAGAGCCCCCCACCTCCTCAGCCTTCTGGCATCCTGGGGCACAACCAGCCCAGGGCTTAGTGTTGGCAGTCTTGAGTTCGTGAGGAAGAACAAGTGGGGTGTCAAGACAGTACCCCTGAAGTCGGCTAGCATTTCCCTGTAAACTGCCCCTCACTTAAAACTACTCTATAAATATATACATATATTTATATAAATATATATATATGAAGTGACTAGTTAACTGGCATCCTGCTTTAGCCTGAGACTTGCCCTAAGAAACTGCTGAGCCCTTGGCACACCTCTACATAGTGTGTTTTCTGTTTGTCGGGGGGAGCTGTTGAGCAAGGCAAACATCTTGATAGGTCAGATGGGCTTTAATGTACTGTTGCCAGGGAAGGCTTTTTCTGATTTTTTGACAAATTTTTTGCACACTTTAATTGGTGTCTTTGAGCAACTTAAACACATTGAAGATGAGCTATTGTACATATTTTTATATTCTCTTTCTAAGTGCATGTCCAACTTGTAACCATATTGTAAGGAA
>JADRCH010000018.1:2582593-2596509 GCA_019843965.1 Rhynchomys soricoides | reverse complement strand
GGCCGTTCCGCTGGTGTGTCCCAACTGACTCGCTCAGCTGGCAGCCACCTACTTTTTTTTTCCAATATCCCTTGAGGTTGTCCAGTAGGAAACAGATTATTTGCTACCTATCCCTTTGAGTAAGAAATCAGGGATGTGTGCTCTTCCCCTAGACCCACAATGTTCACTAAACACCTATAGCAAGGATGGTGGTGGTCCTTCTGTTACCGAAGTCACCCTTCACTGTGGCTGTTTGAAAAGATGTACTTGGATGTTGTGTAAATCTTGAGATAAAACTGTTTTGGAGATTTAACCACCTCTCTGATGGGGGACCAACTCTATGGAAATTGTAAATAAGTTTTATTTATAAACCTGGCACTGTATTCAATAAACATTTCTGCAGCCTTTCATCTCTTTAACTGTGAACTGTGTAGGTTTTTAGCTTTCAAAGCTTCCAGTCCCCTTTGCGCTGTACAAGACAGACCTTGCTCTCAAGTAGAATCCCTGGGGCTATTCAGCAGGTGAGCATGGGGAGCTAGAGATGTCAGGGGCGGCAGAGGGCCTAAGTAGTCTACTCCAGCATTATGTAGCTTCGAGGTTACCCAAACTCTTAGCAAATTAATATCCCTTTGACTTTGAGGAATATTTTTTAAGTTGGCTGTGGTAAAGCAGAGACAAATGGATCTCCTTGAGTTTAAGGCCAGCCTGGTCTGCTGGAGTTCCAAGTCAGCTAAGGCTACATGTGGAGTCTCGGAACACATAAGAGAAGCTAAAGAAATTTTAAGATGGACATTTCAGGTGGCAGGGTGGAGGTGTAGCTCTGTCGGTAGGGCTCTTCTTGTTCACCATACATGAAGTCCTGGATGTGATGACACACACGTGGAATCTCAACACTTCGAACACAGGAGAGGAGAGGATCAGAAATTCAAGATCATCCGCAGCTACACAGTGCTGCCCCAGAACCTTGTTCCTATCCTTTATCTTCAGAGAGATTTTATCCAGACTCCCTCCCCTAGTTACTTTCCTATTCTTTAAGGATGCAGGGAGGGTGTAGTGGCTGGTTTTGTGTCAACTTGACACAAGCTGGAGTTATCACAGAGAAAGGAGTTTCAGTTGAGAAAATGCCTCCATGAGATCCAGCTGTAAGGCATTGCCTCAGTGATCAAGGGGGGAGGGCCCCTTGTGAGTGGTACCATCTGTGGGCTGGTAGTCTTGGGCTCTATGAGCAAGCCAGGGTAAGCAAACCAGAAAGAAACAGCTGTCCGTGGCCTCTGCATCAGCTCCTGCTTCCTGCCCTGCTTGAGTTCCAGTCCTGACTTCCTTTAGTGATGAACATCGATTTGGAAGGTCTAAGCTGAATAAACCCTTTCCTCCCCAACTTGCTTCTTAGTCATGTTTTGTGCAGGAATAAAAACCCTGACCAAGACAGAGGGCTAGGGGCAGGGGGTGTAGAATAAGCCCCTGCTTGGCCAGAAAGCTGTTATCTTTAGAGCCCCTCCTGATCACACAAATTGGGACTACAGGGTTATAGATCTTGAGGACTTAGGGCTGTCCTCAGATTTGTCCCTGAGTAGCCTTGGGCAGGTTCCCTACCATCTCAACCTGTGTGTGTGGCTTTCTGGGATTCTGCCCAAGCTGGTTTGGCACCCTCGCTTGGTGTCTAAATCAAAATCGAAACCTAAAGAATGAGAAGTCCCACAGGAGTTGCTGTATCCTTTGAGATGACAATGGGACTTCAGCACTCTCAGCAGCTCCCTCTTGGTGGGTAGAGTGGAGGCTAAGCTTACCATTAGGAAAGTGGGTAAGTGACTTCCATCCTCCCAGAACAGAAATGGAGCCACCACGGGGCCTGTCAGAGGCTGGGTCCAACTGACCCTGCATTTGGTTTGTCACTGCCTCTAGCAGGGAAACAAAAAGCCCAAGCACATACACATCACCAATCTGAACTGAACTGTCTTGGGCACCCAGTAACTCAGGATGTCTTAGAAGAAAACAAAGCTTTTTTATAGTTCCCTGCTTCCGACTGCCCTCCACTCTGCCTGGGGGAGTGGGAAGAGCCAGCTCACGATGCAGAGCCAGCCATACCCCCAAACTGACTGCATAGTCCTGAGGCTTCCCATCTTGACAGTCTGCACTTGGGGCTGGGGGTGGAAGGAGGCCAGTTCCCCTCATAAAAATGACTCATTGTATGTGTCAGCAACCTTTGGGGGGAGTGTGAATTGACACTTTCAGAGAGCCTTTCAGACGTTACATCTTAACATTGTATTTCTAGTTTTACAAGGACCAAAGAGAAGGTCCAGTCTCCTTTGATAATCGTCAACATTTTTATTTATATCCGTGTGCTTGTATATGCACATGTGTGATATGTATGTGTGTCTGTATGTAGATGCACATGTTACATACAGCACATACAAGTGGAGGTCAGAGGATACCTTGTGGAGTTGGTTCTGTCTTCTATATGTGGGTTCCAGGGATAGAAACAGATTGCTCAGCAAGCCCCTTTGCCAGCGTAGCCATCTCACAGCCCCTCCCCCAGCCCCCATGGGTCCTTGAGGATTTTATTAGAATGTAGTCTGTCTTGGCTTTGTAGAAACATGAAGAGTTTGCTTTTAAACTAACTTTCCCTTTATAAGCTTTAGTATGCTCATTAAACTGCAATATTTCTCTGTAGTTACTCATTTTGTAATAATGGGTAGGTTTTCTTCCCCCAGACAGATTAATGTCAGCATCAAGATTTAAGACAGTAGATTATTCAAAGGAAATGGGGGGAAATATGTAGCCTTGTGGAACATATGCTTAATATATATGAGGAGGCCCTGGGAAGGGTCCATGCTGTATTGTGGCATGGTGGCACATGACAATAATGCAGCACACAGAAGGTAGAGTTCAGGAGCTGCAGGCCACACGTATAGCTAGTTTGAGGACAGCCTGGGCTACCGTGGGACCCTGTCAGACAAACACAAACCAATGACCAGTGGGACTGCAGGAGTAATGGCTGTTAAGAACACACATTGCTCTTGCAGTGGACCTGAGTTTGGTTCTCAGCATCCACACGTCCACGGCTGCGGGGATCAGATGTCTCTGCAGATTGATGCACATACCCGTTGAAAGGAAAAGTCTTGGTTCAGGACACCCCAGACCAAGTTCTCAGCACAAAGGAGATTTATTTACCCAAGAGGGGCAAAAGGCAGGGAATAAGAGACAAGGATGGGAGATAGAGGGCAAGGGAGAAAGGGAAGGGAGCAAGGGAGAGGGGCAGGAACGAGCCAAAGGACTGCCTCTGGATAGAGGGGACTACCATGACACTCAGGCAAGTGGTTTATAGAGGAAAGGGGGGAAACCCGCATCAGGATGAGGTGCTTAATGTTAATTGGGCATGTTAATTAGGTGAGCCAAAGGGGGGTTTTGATTGCTGGACTGTGGCAGTCAGTGGCCAAAGAAGGAATAGAGAGCTTGAGGGCTAGCTTCAGGAATATATAAGCCAACAGTTTCTATCAAGGTAGAGGAAATTGGGGAGAAGGGCAAGGCCTGCCAGAGCCACACTGTGTGCTTGAGTGGGCTAGTGTCTCTTCACACTCCCCATATACACATAATTAAAAACGAAATAGAGTGGTGGTGCACTCAGGAGGCAGAGGCAGATTTCTGTGAGTTCAAGGCCAGCCTGGTCTAATGAGTGAGTTCCAGGACAATCGGGGATAAACAGTGAAGCCCTGTCTCGAAAAATCAAAAAGAAAAAAAGAAATCTTGAAATGAACCAAGAACTTTATAAAAGGGACTCTTCGAGAGATGGCTTTGAGGACCTGAGTTTGGATTTCTGACAGGCACAGCAATGCAATAACCACAGCCTGGAGAGGCAGAGACAGGTAGATTCCTAGAGCTTGCTGGCCAATGAGCTTAGTCAAATCAGTAACCTCAAGTGTTTGGTCTCTGGAAATTATGGTAGAGAGGTTTGACCTCTGAAAGTTGTCCTCTGACTTTCACATGTGAGCCATGACACATCCATTACCCAAATGACATGGTAGTTAAAGGTAGGGATTAAGTTAAATCTCCTGCCAACACAAATGTCTGTATCTGATGGTGCTCAAACTTTTTGGATTGTTTCCAACGACAAGGACCTTATCCCTAGGTTTTCCTTTCTTATTTTCTAAAAGTATTCTTCTGGTTCTAAAAGAAATTATATTGTGTAAAACTTGTAACATCAGCTGGATATGATAGTGCACTCTGATAATCATAGCCCTTGGGAGGTAGAAACGAAGAGGCTTAGGAGTCCAAGGCTATCCCTGGCTTCATATCAAGTTTGAAGCCAGCTCAGCCTACAATAGACCTTCTACAATAGATCTTCAAATCACCCACAACCTTATAAACAGAAGTTATTACTTTGTATTTCCTTCCAGAATCTTTTTTAGGAGATACAGGTTATGTATCGGAGGATCTTTCCTTGCTGCTAAGATAAAATACCTTGACAGAGACAACTTAAGGGAGAAAGGGTTTATTTTGGTTCAAGGGTACCATGGTGAGGGAGCCAAGGGGTTAGGAACTTGAAACAGCTGGTCATATGGCATTTGCAATCAGAAACGGAGAGCTGTGAACACATGCTAGTGCTCAACTCCCTTTCTCTATTTACACAGTCCAAAGTCACAGCCCAGGGAGTGGCGCCACCCACAGTGGTATGCCCTTTCAACTTAGCATAAGACAATCTCCAACAGGAATGCCCAGACACCTATTTCCCATGTGCTTCTAGATCCTATCAAGTTGACAGTTAACACCATGACCATCACAAAATCTTCATGCAGTTTAAAAAAAGAATTAAGTATAATAGTCTTTAGTATTACAATTATATATATGTTATGCTTTCCTATGTATATCTTGTTTTGAGATATAATTCATATAACTTACATGGTTTTTGATGCAGTCACCACAATATTGTACCACCGCCTGGTTTTAGGGTATTTTCTTTTTTCCAGTGCTCTCCTATGGAGATAAACTCCTATCCCCTAATATCTGGACATTTTCATCACTCATTAGAAAAAGCTTTATACTACTGGCAGACACTCCCTAGCCCCAGCATGCAGCAAGCTCTAACCTCCTTTCTGTCTCCAAGGCTATGTCTATACTGGATATGTAAATGAGGTTCCATATTCACTGTGTTCTAGTCTCTTTTTCAAGTTGTAGAGTGCAGATTTCTCTACTTAACTTCTTTAGTTGTTTGCTTTTTTGTTTGTTTATTTGTTTAAAGGAGCTGGCTGTGTTAGTTTGGTAGAGTTTGGCATCCTGATAAAGGCTATCTGGCACATGTTATTTCTACTGGTTCTCACTTGGTGCTAGATTGGAGTTAACTTGTCCTTTATTTTCATTTAGGGGTCCTGCTGTGACTCTATGGGGTTCACCCTGGACATCAAATCCAGGTCCCAGGCCTAGCCTAGCGCTGGTCCCCACAGGGATAGATCTTGCTTTCTTACTAACGCACCTTAAAAACATTTACAGTTTGTGTGTGTGTGTGTGTATGTGTGTGTGTGTGTGTCAGAGGGGGGGGGCACATGTGGAGGTGAGAGAAAAACCTCAGAAAGTACGAGGGGGTGGGTTCTGTCCCTCCACCATGTGGTTTTGAGGATCAAACAAGGTTACCCAGTGTGACAATACACGCCTTGCCCACTGAGCCTCGCACACCATTTTTCATTTTGCTTATTTATTTTCACCAGGAAAGGAACTAAGGAGCAATGACATTTATTCTAGGTTCTGCCTGCAGACAAACAGGTCTGTATTTGTGGCCTGCTTTCTCCACAGATATTAACTTTGGCAAATGCCACTTCTGTGTTCTAGTGTGTCCATCTGAGAAGTGGGAACATATTTTCCTCACAAGATGACCATGAGAGTAAATGAGATGGTAGAATTTTCTGACACAGCAGCTAGCCCACGGAAGGTGTATGAAAATCCTCCCATCTGGGTACAGTGAGCTAATCACCATAGAAGGAATGAGGCTGTTCGACAGCTGCTCTGGTTTTATCTAGCTCCTGTTGGTTCCTTAAATCTAATAGTGAAAGAGTTTAGTATTACGATACCTACCTCACCAAACTTATGGAGAGAGTTGCTGAGCCTCCAGCACTAGGCGAGGCCTGGGAACATCCGACTCATTTTCTCAATGGATCCATCTGTAATGTCTGCAGCATTTGGGACATGTGAGGGTTTGGTACTTTCTGAGGATGACAGAGTCTCCTAAGTCTGGAAGAGGTTAGGGTTTAGGCTTCTCATTTCTTTGTGAACATTCACTCAGATGTCCCACCCTTGGGCAGAGACCAGTCTCTTCCTGCTCCTTCTCTTTGGTAACTCCTATGGTTCTATCAGACATTGACTAATTCTTAAGAGATGCTCATAGCTCCAAGCCTGAAAGGATTCTCCAGTTTGGCTGGATGAATCCCAGACTTCTCTAGCACCATGGGAAGTGAAGCCATCTGCTCTTGTCTCGCTGCCTGTCTTCCCTGCCAAAGTCTTGAATCTTCAGCTTAAAAAAAATATATCACCTGATACCCTTCAAGAGTCAAGCTCTTTGGATTCCAATTCAAGGTCAAACTCCTTGTGGGAAGCCCAGAATTAGGCAATGAGCCAAGAGTTGGCTAAATCACAATGAGCTGCAATGCTTTGCAGGGAGGAGAAACTTGGTCTGGGCACAGCTGTTCAAACAAGGTAAATACTTTAACTCAGCTTTCCAAACACTTCTGGGTCTTTGCAGTCAGCCTAGCACCTGCAACCATGTGATAATTCATCGTGTACTTCCTTATCTGTTTCTTTTCTAGTGGAAGAATCATCTGATTAAAGGGAAGAGAGTGAGTGTGGTAGCTTGGGTTAGAACAGCCCCCCTATAGGCTCATATGTTTGATAGAACTATTTGGGAAGGATCAGGGGGTGTGGCCTTGTTAAAGGAGGTACATCACTGGAGACTGACTTCAAGGTTTCAACAGGCCAGGCCATTCTCAGTTAGTCTTCTCTCTACCTTGTGCTTATGGATCAAAGGTCAGTTCTCAGCAATTGCTCCATAGCCAGGCTTGTCTGCTTGCCTGCTGCCATGCTACCTGCCATGATATTCACAGACTCTATGACCCTCTAGAAGCAAAAGTACCAATTAAATGATCTCTTTTTAAAGTTGCTTTGGTCATAGCGTTTGGTCACAACAAGACAAAAGTAACTAAGAAGTTGGTAGTAGGGAGGGGCATATGGGCATATTGCTGTGATAGGCCTTACTGTGCTGGTTTTTTGATAAATGAGGAAGACTTTGGAACTTTGGACTAAGAAAGTGGTTAAAAACTATAAGTGGGGCTTAACGAGCTATCACAGTGTACTGGCTGGTTTTGTATGTCAACTTGACACAAGCTAGAGCCACCAGAGAGGAAAGAGCCCCAGACGAGGAAATGCCTACATGAATTCTAGCTTTAAGGCATTTCCTCAATTAGTGATCAGTGTGGAAGGTCTCAGCTCTTTGTGGATGGTGCCATTCCTAGGCTGGTGGTTCTGGGTTCTAGAAGGAAGCAGGCTGAGCAAGCCATAGGGAGCAAGCCAGTAAGCAGCATCCCTCCATGGCCTCTGCTTCAGCTCCTGCCTCTAGGATCCTGTCCTGTTTGAGTTCCTATCCTGACTGCCTTTGGTGATGAATAGCAATGTGGAAGTGTAAGCTGAATAAACCTTTCCTCTCCAACTTCCTTTTTGGTCATGGTGTTTCATTGTAGCAATTGAAACCCTATCTAAGATACACAGTAGGAGCCTGGCAGACAGCAGTGCTGAGAATAATATGGACTATAGAGGCACAGCTCAAGAGTTTCCAAAGGGGAACAATATTAACAACTGAGATAGAGATTAGTTATGTGATAATTTGGCTGGTTTTTGCTCTAACAATCTAATCTGCCTGAGGCTAGACTGAAAAGTTTTGGTCTAATTTCATTGGCAGAGGAGACTCCAAAGCAGCCTAGTATTGACTGAGCCAGCTGATGATTAGTGATCACTCTTATGCAGAACTAATGAGCAAAAAAAGAGCAAATAGAACAAGAGGAAATACAAAATCAGCTTGAGGAGAAAAAAGACCAGAGAATGTAAGGTTGGAGCCAAGACTTGTGCTCAAAGACATGGGCCATTTAAAGAAAGGCCTGATGTGAAATGAAATTGAATAATGGGGCAAGCTTTCCGGGAAAGACCCCACCCAGCTAAGCTTTCAACTTGTAAAAAGGAAATGCTCCGGGAATATTCTGCTCCTACTGCAAAGCAAAGTTTATTCAAAAGAGGAAATCATCAACAAATCAAAACTTGTACAGATTTTGTCCTAAGCAGGCAGCATTAAGTTAACTTAACAATATCAGCTTTGGAATCATGAAGGATAGATACAGAGTGAAGGGGTTGTGGAATGCATGGTTAAGGAAAGCCATTGAGGCCAGATGTGTGTGTGTGTGTGTGTGTGTGTGTGTGTGTGTGTGTATGTGTGTGTGTGTGTTCCCCTGCATGGAGGTCTAGAGAGGCCTTTGGGTCAATCAGTAAAGGTGAATCTCAAATTGCATTAGAGACCCCAAGATGTTGGAGTTGCCAGAGTCATGGGGATGTTTGCAGATAGGGAATGGAATTAGCTCAAAAGAGAGAAGTGTGTTGCAGTCAGTAAGACCAGAAGGTTGAGCCATCTCAGCTCTTTGATATCAGACATGGAGGTACAGGATTTGGAGGTTGCCCTGCTGGGTTTTAGACTTGCTTTGATCCCATTCCCTCTCTGTGTCCCTGTTCTACCTTTTTTGGCATGGTGATGTATACTCAGCACCATCGTATATTGGGGATGTGTAAGTTGCTATTTTATTTTATTTCATTTTATAGGAGATAACAGTGAAAGGATTGCTGTGAGTCTCAGACGAGACTTTGGACTTTTTAAACAGTCTTGAGACTGAAAGACTATGAGGAGTTTTGAACCTGGACTAAATTCATTTTGCATTATAATGTGACCACGAGCCTGTGGAGGACAGGAAGTAGAATGTAGTTTGACTGAGAGTGGCCCCAGGCTCGTATGTTTCATGGAAATACTTGGGAAGGATTAGAAGGCATTGTCTTGCTGGAGGAGGTGGGCCCACTAGGGAGGGGTGGGCTTTGATGTTTCAAAAGCCCACATCATTACCAGTTAGCATTCTCTCTCTCTCTCTCTCTCTCTCTCTCTCTCTCTCTCTCTCCTGTGAATCAAAGGTAAGTTCTCAGCTACTGTTCCAGAGCCTGCCTACCTGCTGCCAGGTTCCCTGCTGCGATGGTCATGGTTCTATTACCCTCTGGAGCTGTGAGCCCCAATAAATGCTTTCTTTTATAAGTTGTCTAAGTCATGGTATTTTGTTATGTCAGTAAAAAAAAAATGAATATGGCAGTGAAGGAATTGTATTCTTGCGATTTGTCCTCAGGTTTGAAGTCTACAATGTTTAAAGGTCTTAATTATTGTATTTCAGAATTGTGGAAGGCACATCTCTATTGTTTGAGGAGCTTTGCAGGTCTTTGGTAGAAACAAAATTATTCAACCCAACCGAATGGGTCAATAAAGAAATCCTATTAAGATTGAATGAAAGAAGTCTGCAGATCAAAACCCAGATGCAAATAAAAAGTCAACAAAGACAATTCAAAATGGTAAGAAACAGTGTATTGTTTGGTCAAATATTGAAAATAGAATCACAATATTATCTAGCAACTCCTTTCCTAAGTAAATGCCTCAAAGAATTGCAAGTGAGTACTTGTAGATATTTGCATACCCATGTTCATAGAAATATTCAAAGTAGTCAAAATCCTATTTTTATGCACCCGAGTGTTCATTGATGTGTGGTATACATGTATTGGGGGTTGGGGGTGGAGGTGTGGGTGGGCATGTACCCACTAGAGTGTTCTTTAACCTGTAAAAGAAAAGATGTCCTGTCACATGATCTGACCTGGATGGGTCCTGAAAACGTTAAGATACATGAAATATGTCAAGAAAGGCAAATGCTGTCCAGTTAGCTCATACTACTTGCTCATAGTACTGGTATGAAGCTCATGAGTAACACTTACAGACACAGAAGGAAGAATACGCTGTTTCCATGCACACCATGGGAAGGTAGTGGGAAGTTACTGTTGAATCACCTTATGGCTTCAGGGACATCTGAGGGCAGCAATGAGAGTATACCCCACCGAACCGTGTGCTTCAAACAGTAAACTGTATGTTTTGCCACTTTTTTTTTTTCTTTTTTCTTTTTCTCTTAGAGACAGGGTCTCACTTTGTAGTTCAGGCCGGTCTGGAACTCACTATGTAGATCAGGGTGGCCTCAAATTCAAGAGATCTGCTGGAATTAAAAGCTTGTACCCCCATGCCTGTCTCACAGATTTTTTTTAAAAAAAATCAAGTAAGCTAGGATGTTGCTCACTGGTGCGCTTTGTATGTACAGGGCCTCAGATTCTATCCTAGCTCCGAAAAAAAGTCCAGCCTGTACAAGGAGATTGAGCCACCCTAAAGCCACTTGTATAATAGCTAAGCTTTTCTCCTAGGCATTATGATTCCTCTTTTATAACCTCCTATTTTTCTTATTGTTTAAGTATCAATCATATTTAATAATTATCACCTTAACACATTTATTTGATGAATGATATCTCATTTAACAAAAATTATTAGACAAATCTGAGTCCAGGCTAGTAAAAAATTGTTAAAAATCAAGAGAAGGACATAATCACAAGTTAGAAATTTAAGAAACATATACTGGCTCATCCCATGTCTACTCAGCAGATAAAGGTACTTGCTGTCAAGCCCAGTGACCTGAGTGTGAACCCCAGGACCCACAAGGTAGGAGAGAATTGATCTTGCAAGTTGTCCTCTGACTTCCAAATAGATGCTATGGCATACAAGGACCCATGCATGTATGCAAGGGCACACACATGCACATGTACAAGAATAATAAAATGCACATAAAATAATAATACTACACTCCTAATATAAGAACATAGATGCTAGTAACTATGGACAGTACATAAACCCCAGAGAATTGATCCAAATAGAAATGTTATAGCAGGCTGTTTGTGGTTGTATGAAAAACAACAGCCCCCAATAGGCTCATGTATTTGAATGCTTAGTCACTGGGGAGTGGCACTACTTGGGAGAGATGAGGAAGTGTGGTCTTGCTGGAGTGGGTGTGGTCTTGTTGGAGTGGGTGTGGCCTTGCTGGGAGAAGTGTCTTTATGGGTATGTTTTGAGATTTAAAAAGCCCAATCAAGGCCCAGTGCCTTTTTCTTCCTGCAGCCTGTGGATCCAAATGTCCAACTCTCAGCTCGACACCAGCACCATGTCTGCCTGCACACTACCATGCTTCCTGCCACAATGACAATGAACTCAACCTCTGAAACTGTAAGCCAGCCCCAATTAAATGCTTTCTTTTATATGCGTTGCCGTGGTCATGGGGTCTCTTCGAAGCAATAAAACATGAACAAAGGCAGTGTTCAAAGAAACAAATTAGGAGTTAAACATAAACCTACTTGTTTTGGATGACAACAGGACAACAGAAACTTTTGTCCCCCACTGAAAAGTAGAATCTTCATCTCAGCTCCTTGGATCTGCTATAAGAAGGGATGGGTCCAGGCTCCAGCCTTAAGAAGTTAGACTTTTTTTCCTGTGTGTGTGTGTGTGTGTGTGTGTGTGTGGTTATTGAGACAGTTTCCAGTTTCTCTATATAGTACTGGCTATCCTGGAACTCTGGAACTCACTTTGTAGACCTGGCTGGCCTAGAACTTAGAGATCTGACTGTCTCTATCTCCCAAGTGATGGAATTGAAGGCATTTACCACTATTCACCATTTCTGGCCATAGTTTTCTACTATCTTTGGAAGCATCTTCATGTTTCTCAGGATTGGGCAACATTTGATTTTAGAATTGTCAATGCTGAGAAACTCTACTCTCATATAAATACGTGGTACAAAATAGAAGAAGCTTAAGTAGGATCATTTCAGAAGTTGTTGGAAACCTTGTCCTAATCCCAAGCCAACAGTCAGTTATCTTGAGTCTTTGTAATGCCTCAAACAGCAATTTTTAAAAATTTAAAAATGAAACATCCTCACACAATCCAATCAACAGACATCCAAGTGTGCTACGTGCGGAGGAATGGCTGGAGGAAAATAGTGTCTGTCTTTGTTTTTCATAATTAAGTCATTATGTTTCTGTAAGAGCAGAAAATTTTGTGTGTGCATTAAAAAAAACCAAAAAACCCAAAAAACCAAACACTGCAATCCATGATATGCAAAACTCAGGAACCCAAGTGGAGGCATCTTGGGAGGTGTTTTTTTCGTGTTGCATGGAATAATGCACGCACAATGTAAACTGCACATGTGGGATGTTCAGAGCTAAGGCTGCAACCGAATCTGGCAACACACCTACGGGGAGCTATGGCCAGAGCGCCACAGGTTTGTCATACGAAAATATAAAATATTTATTTATTTTTACCCAATGAGCCATCTCAATGTCCCTTATCAAACTTTTGACTTTGAATTAATTTTAGGTGGTTGTGTGTTTACAAACCTTTGTTGTTGTTGACTTTTTTTCATGGCTCCCACTTTCTCTTACACAATCCACAGTGTAAGTAGCTGGGTTCTAGACTAACTCAGAGGTCTAGCTAGACTAGGTATGAATTCTTCACCCACAAAGTCATGAGATAAATAAGTTGTGATTGTTCTAAGCTATTAAGCATGCAGGCTCATTCTGTTTTGAAGTGATAGATGAAGCTACCAGAACCAGAGACATTCTCCCATTGTTTGGCTGCATTTATACAGGGCTCAGACATAGTAGAATGTGTAATTAAGAGGTTGGAGAGATGATCCAGCAGTTAGGAGCACTTACTGCTCTTGCAGAGGACTAAGGTTCAGTTCCCAGCACCTACACAGCAGCTCACACTTGTTTGTAACTCCAATTCCAAGATGTCTAATGTTCTTTGCCCTCTTCTGGCCTCTATGGGCAACAGGCACATCTATGATTTCTCTCTCTCTCTCTCTCTCTCTCTCTCTCTCTCTCTCTGTGTGTGTAGACACTAATACCCAGAAAATAAAAATAAACAAGTCTTTAAAAAATGTGTAACTTGCAGGATGTTGGTGGCAGCAGCACACTCCTTTAATCCCAGCGTTCAGGAGGCAGAGGCAGGAGGATCTCTGTGAGTCAGAGGAGTTCTAGGACAGCCAGGAATACATAGAAAAACCCTGTCTTGAAGAAAAAAAAAAGTGTGACTCAGTGGCATTTAGTATTACATGCTGAGCAGTCACTATCTCTGTCAAGTTCCAAACATTGTCATCAGTCAGAAGAAAACCTTGTGCTCATCAGAAGTTGGTCCCTAACTCCTCTCGTGGTTACCAAGATCTGCCTTTTGCTGTCGATTTACCTATTGACATTTTATTGCTGTAAAATATCACAGTCTGTGCTTCTGGTGCTTGGCTTCCTTCATCCAGCAAGGGTTTTTCAGTGCTGTACATTACAGGTAAAAGAAGCACACCAGCTTGAACTGTGTGGTTCCCCCACAAGATAGCTATATTGAGGGGCTCCCAGCAGGTACACAGGGCTTATGTCAGAGTGAGTGGGCTCTGGATTGGCCCTCAAAAAAAAAGGTTCAGGGACCTTAGTATACCGGCTAGTGTTTTTTCCTTCCCTTGGTGTGTGCATTGTTCCCATGGATCCCTGCTAAGGCTCACGCTTCACTGACCATAGAGTAAGGGAGACCACAAGGTGGAAGCAACCCACATGCCCACCCAATGATGGAAGGATGGGGGGGGGGATGTCCATCCCTCAATGAATTATCTCTTAGTCCTGAAGAGGAACAATGCTACTTAACAATAGTCACAGCCTTGAAAACATCATACTGAGTGAAGAAAGTCTCTCTCTCTTTCTCTCTCTCTTTCTCTCTCTCTCTCTCTCTCTCTCTCTCTCTCTCTCTCTCTCTCTCT
>JADRCH010000018.1:2449071-2582583 GCA_019843965.1 Rhynchomys soricoides | reverse complement strand
CTCTCTCTCTCTCTCTCTCTCTCTCTCTCTCTCTCTCTCTCTCTCTCACACTGCAGGATTCTATCTCTGTGAAAGAGGTAAATCCGGAGCCATCCCTGAAGGCACAAGTTCCCAGGAGGAGCTGTCCAACAAGGCCCTCTGAACGTTGAATCCAAGACAGGCATCCCAGAAAGCAGTAGACTGCAGGCAGAAGCAGCCTGTTCTCCACTCCTGCCCTGATGCCTCCTGTAGCACTTGGCAAGTTCACATCAGCTTCCAGCACACATCCTGCATCCTGCAGCTCCACCGAAGGGTCCATAGGCAGATGTGGGAAGGGAGGGGACTGGGACCAATGAGGGTCTTGTTCAATCTCTAGCATTGGTCCTCTGGGGTTGGAGTCCCAGGAAGCAGCTCCAGATGAGGCTTGCTCCCTCTCCAAGCCTGGACCTTGGAATTCTGATCCAAACCTACTCACTAAGCTAGGAGTAGGCTGCCTCGGTGTCTCCAGAAAATTGAAGAGAACAAAGAAGAAGACTTACTAGTTTCCATGGAAACCATCCAAAATTTAAAAGACTAGGAATTTAATATCTCAGGCTCACACCCCTGCCTCTCTCCCCCTACCCCATGCTCTCACACACAAATCCTATTGTGCTGCATTATTCTGATGAGACCTTGGCCTGGCCATCGAGAGGATTCAGGATTTGGGGCTTTCTGTAGAACACTGAGCCCTATGAATTCACTTTATGGGTTTAAACTAAAGCATGAAGAAACATTTGGAATGTAAATACCTAAATCCTCTATGCCACTGAAGATAAAAAATAAAAATAAATGAGGTGAAAGCTTTTTGCTAGATTAAAAAGAAAGAAGATGTGGGGTAGGGGTGGGGTGGGGTGGGGTAGGAGTGGGGTGGGAGTGGAGTGGGGGTGGGGTAGGGGCGGGGCGGGGATGGAGTAGGGGTGGGGTGGGGTAGGGGTGGGGTAGGGGCTGGGTGGGGGTGGGGTAGGAGTGGGGTGGGAGTGGGGTGGGGGTGGGGTAGAGGCGGGGTGGGGGTGGAGTAGGGGTGGGGTAGGGGCTGGTTGAGGGTGGGGTGAGGAAGGCTGGGAGCCCATCTCTTGAGCTCAGCTGTCATTCCAGCCCCACCCTGTCCAGTGTCTCCTCCTCCAAGGCTGCTGCAGATGATGGGACTGGACCTATTTTACTGCTTAGGTAGGAGACTCAATCAGAGCAAGTGACTAGTAATAAGATGTTCATTGAACTTCTGCTCTGTGGTCTGACGTTTCCACAGGAACAGCATTACCCAGCTGGGAACTGGGTGGGAGGCCGGGTGGAACGGGGAGCAACAAACTGCACATGAACAAACACACATTCTTTTGTTGTTACTGCTTAAACATTTTAACAACTGTTTTAGAAAGTATTTGTACGGTATTAAAGCATCTAGAGATGCTTCAAAGCACATGCGTGTTGTGTGCAATGACTAACCACTTTTCATAAGAGGGTTGAGTACTGGGGATTTGAGCATCTGTCCGAATGTGTGTGTGTGTGTGTGTGTGTGTGTGTGTGTGTGTTTATTCCGGAACCAGACTCCTGGAAACTGACTTGTATTGTAAGCATATATCTGCACTTTTTTTTTTTTTTGGTTTTTGGTTTTTGGTTTTTGGAGACAGGGTTTCTCTGTGTAGCCCTGGCTGTCCTGGAACTCACTCTGTAGACCAGGCTAGCCTCAAACTCAGAAATCCGCCTGTCTCTGCCTCCCGAGTGCTGGGATTAAAGGCGTGCGCCACCACTGCCCGGCTTTTTTTTTTTTTTTAAAAAACCTTATAAGACCCTCCCTCTTTTCCGGACATCGTATCTCAAATCTTTGCCCTAACTTCCCAGGTCTTACTGTCCCTCCCCTCATCAGTGGTTCATGTACTCCACTGATTATCCTCTGGCTTCATTCAGTAGCTTTGTGTTTCTTTTTGAGATAAAGTCTCACTGTGTACCCCTGAATGGCCTGGGGCTCACTAATCCAGCTGGTCTTGAACTCACAGAGTTCGATCCAGCTCTGCTACCTGAATACCACCATACCTGGCACTATTCTTATTCCATTGGACATTTCAGCCAGGAAGCCATGCCAATGGACACCCATGCTCAGGTCCTGGTCCTGCCTCCTTTATAAAGAAAATAAAAATGATCCTCATTTTTTCAGAGTCCTTACAACAAACCTGCAAGGTCCAAGGTTTATTACTGTACAAACACGAGCTTGAACCTCGGAGATTTTCAGTGATTCGCCCAAGGTCTCACGGCCCTGTACCCACTGTGCTTTCTGTATTTCTTTCTCTTGATGAAGATGAGGCTGAGTGTGTGTGGGGTGAGCATGCGCACTCGCCCTAGACCCTGCAAGCCCAGGGTGGCCGTTAATCCACTTGCACGCTGTTCTCCATGAGGTACCAGCAGGCCAGTTACCAGGTGGCTAGGGATCTTAAACAACCCATAGCAGACCAGCCTTGTGTCCCTGACCATGTCAAACCCCAGAGACCTCTTTGAAGTGCTTGTGACGCTCCAGATGAACAACATAAATTCATGGAAATGTTTCACAAAGGCGTTTTTCCTCTGCCGGTCTCCATTTCCGTGAAAAACACAGACTTGGAGGTAAACAGTCTTTGCTGCAAAAAGGGAGCGAGGACCGATTTCCCTCCAGACACCCAGCCCCCAGCTCTGTTTCCTCTGCCCTTCTTCCTGGCAACATGCAGGGTCCCCAGAGGCCCGAGCTCTGAAGATGGATGATGGATGCCCCAGGGACATCTGGAGCCTCAAGAGCTTCCAGGTTTCCTCGGTGATTGCCCCATCTGTCCTAGAGAAGCAAAGTTGGGGAGGGGCTTTGCCGATAAAAATGGCTGCTGTTAGCCTGAAACCGAGGCTCCACTTACAATGGGAAAATAGTCCGTGGGCTTGAACACTGCTTACTCGTAAACAGCACGTTGTCAGCTCAGTTTTCTGCTCACGTTGTCAGCTCAGTTTTCTGCTTCTTGAAACTAAATGCTGTTAGGACAGATTTGCAAATTTCCGATTGCAGGGAGCCCAGTCAGAGGAACTTCTGTCTGCACATTATGTTTTATACTTGCAAAATGCTTCAAAATATATTTTATTTTATGCCAAAGATCTACGCCCCCTCTAAGATCCTACTGGAAACACTCCTTTTTGGGGGATGGGTAGATAGACTAGAGGAAGGCAGAGGTAGAGTGACCTATGCCTAGACCTGTAGGACTGAGGTTTTGGTAGTTGTTCACAGCTATGCTCTTGACACAGCTTTCCAGGCGCAGAGATTTCATGCCCCTGCCAACAACGTGACCTGCTTTGAGTGATAGCAACAGCATAAAAGTGATGATACACTGGTTCTTTGCCTCCACCCTACAGCCATCTCTCTAACAGCTTTCTCTGGAAGTCCTATTAATCCTGAGATTTACAGGAGAAAAACCAATTCCACCATTTTGGGCCAAATTTAAAGCAAGTTTTATTAAACATTAAATACTGATAAAGAGATGGACTTTGTTCAGGACCATTCCCTAGAATTTTCCAGTTGAACTGAGCTATGCGTTGTAGGGGTTTATAAGAATAAACTTTCCCATGAGGCTCTGCTACATTTCCCAGCATTTTCCAAGAACTACATTTCCCAGCATTCCAGGTAGTTACCTTGGTCAGGTAGGGCTTACAGGTTGACTTTGGGCAGTATAGTCCTTTATCCTTGATCTCAGTTTGGGAGTTTGGAAAAGAGACTCTCTTCTGCTGGCCTGTAACCCTTTGAGTATGAATGGATGTTGGCTTTTGAATTCTTTGTTTGGAGGAACATTGTGTTATAACTGATTGATGCAAGTACTTAGCTGGAGTTCAGTAGGCAGGGTGATTGATTGGTTATGGCACTATTCGTCCAATTTTATTTCTTTAGATTTTCTTTTTCTTTTGTGTCTGGCACTGTGTTGAGTGTTAAGGATATAAAAACAACAGAAATCAGTAAAAAAAATTATATGATGATGATGATGATGATGATGATGCACTCTTTGGTTCCAGAAATTATGCTTGACTCTTCATATCTTCTGTTTATTCTTGAAACATCCCCATGAAGAAACTGAGGAAAACAAGTATCTGAGGGTGCCAACAACCTGTTCCAGATCATCTATCTGACTCTGGAGATCCAGTCCCTGTTCTCAAGAAGCATGTGGCCTGGTGAAGTCCATGAGGTTCATGACTGCTTGGTGACTGGGCTAATGACTACTGTCCAGCCAGTAGTAAGCAGGCAAAGGCAGGCTGGCAGGTTTGGTAGGAGAACCTTGGAGTTGAGACTGTTGGGAGTCAGGGGGCAGTGAGGTACTGACTTGGCACTCACTGCATGGAGGTACCCCATGCAGGAACATGCCAGGAACCCCACAGAGCCTTGGGAAAACTTCCTGAGTTGTACAAGCTTCAAACTGGCTTTCTATAGTTCCTGAGCCTATCCCTTGCTCCAGTGAGGTATGTGGCCTTGGGTCTACCCCTCAGAAACTGCCAAGCACACAGACAGGAAGGATGAGAGTCTCACTTAGATGGGTGCTAGCTCTGTCTGGGGTTACCCACTTGCTATACCCTAGGTCTTAGTCCTGTTCCACACACATCAAGGAGGGCTGGTGAGATGGAACAGTAGGTAAATTTCAACCAAGCCTTACAACCTGACTTCCATCCTTGGGACCCACAACTCTTTCAAACTGTCCCCCGACTTCCACATGTGTGTCAGAACATGGCATGACCCCTTTCCACACCGACTAAATAAATGTACAAAAAGAAAAAGAAAAAAACCATTGGGGACGGTGGCACGTGGGATGAGTCCTATCTAAGGGGCAGCCTGGATCCTCTTTATACTGTAATAATTTGATATTAATTTGCACCTTTTCACCATGCAAATTAGCTGTCATGCTCCTCGTGATAATTTTGTGGCTCTGGAGAGGAAGCTGGTAGGGCTGATGAGAGAGAGTTTTGAGATTTGTTTTCTTTTCCTGTTCATAGTCTAGACATCACTTCCACAACCCGTCTGCGTTAGCTTCATCTCCATTTTTAAAACTACTCCAGGCTCTTTTGGGGCCACCATATGTCTCTTCTCATGCCTCCCTGGAAACTCCATCTTTCTCTGTAGATTCTGCCTGCCTGAATGTCTGTCTATGTGTCTGCCCGTCTGTCTGTGACACTATCTCTTGTTCTCTCTCCCCCTCACTCTGCTTTAGTCAGGAAGAACAGAGCTGGCCATTCTGAATGCACAGCTACTATCTCCTTGCTAATTTCATCACCTCAACCAATCAATCAAAACTCACGTGGGAGGGGCTGGTCACTTGTGCAAGCTGTAGGTCAGTCCTTCATCTCATTATCTTCTTTCCTTTCTCTCTTGGAACAGGAGGTGGCAGCCACCAGTGGCTGGCTTCTCTGTGGGAAACAGCCACTGGAGACCTTTGCGCCTCCATCCCTGCTGTGGACAGCAGCCGAAGACACAGAAAGTCCCCACAGGCTACAGTAGGGTGTCTCTGTGATGAACACAGAGATGTGAAGTTGTTTTCCCCCAGTGCCCACAGACTCTTCCTAGGTGACTGTGAGGAAGGCTGGCACCATCTCCCATGGCAACTGAGGGTCTGAGGGTAAGGTAAAGTGACTCATAGACCACACAGGTGGATAACTGCACAGGCAAGAATGATGTGTGTATGTGTGCTTGTGTGCTTGTCCATGTTTGTGGAGTTGCACATGTGTGTGCTGTGTGCACCTTGAATGTAGAAGGTTGGAGGACAACCTCAATCACTTTTTTATTTTATTAAATTCATCTTTAATTATGTGTATGTCTGTGTGTAGGTGTGTACAAATTGACTGCAGATGCCTTTGAAGACCAGAGGCATTGAATCCCATAGAGATGGAGTTACAGGTGGTTGTGAGCCTTCCCAAGTGGGTGCTTGGAATCAAAGTCAGGTCCTTTGCAAGGGCAAAGGACCTCTTAAACACTGAGCCATCTTTCCAGTCCCTCCACCCTGATTTTTGAAACAAGGCTTCTCATCAGCCTGGAGCTGGCCATATAGGCTAGATGGGCTAGCCAAAGAGCCTAGGCATCTGCTGGTTTCCACCCACCCAACACTTGGGTTATAAAGGCATGCCACCACACTCGGATTTCTAATATGAGGGTCAAACTCAGGTACCTGTGCTTGCAAGGCACAAGAAGTTTCTCCACTAAGCTATTTCTTAGCCCAGGACTACAGTCTTTTTGACTCAAACCCCTCATGCTTCTTCTCTGAGACTGCGTAAGACAGAATCTTCAGGAGAACCAGTGACTATTGGTAATAACAGAACAGGGGGGGACAGGAGGCTTAGAATTTAGACTCCCCTCCCCCAGAAGGCTTAGAATTTAGACTCCTCCCCACCTCCCAAGTAACCTCCTTTTCTTAAGAAAAAGCTGATGGCGTTCTGCTCCTTGGAGGATCCTCTCCTGCATGGTGGAGATCCAAAGGGTAGGGGCTGGGCTGGGGGGAGAACTGGGAATGGATTCCTCCCATGTCTCCTTGTGGGCTGGAGACAGCTGAGGCTAGCCATGTCTCCTTGTGGGCTGGAGACAGCTGAGGCTAGCCATGTCTCCTTGTGGGCTGGAGACAGCTGAGGCTAGCAAGCTGGGACTATATGTTGTCCTCTTGTTACCTCAGGACTTCTAATGAAATTTTGATTTAAGGTTGCAGTCTGATCTTGGACAGGCCAAAGGAACTAGGGGAAACTGCCATCTCCCTCCCTGCCCACAACACTGCATGATATTGTATACATGACAGTAGTGAGAACCCCCAGAGTTGACTGGAGATCTCCACAATAGCAGCTCAGGGGACCAGGCACCACTCCATGTGAAGACTTACCTTCATATCAGGTTTTCAGGGTTGGCTTAAGCTAGACTTGGTGGATTTAGGAGTTGAGACAGAGTCATAAGTCTCCAGCCCATTTCCTTTCATTTGGGAACTTACCAGAATCGTACAGGAACAAGGTCTCAAGAACTGAGCATGAAGCTTGGTGAGCTGGCTTGTCAGTCTTAGCTTTCTTCATCTCATGGGGACACGGGGAGCATCTTTCTCATTGTGCAGTGTAATCTGGCATCCTGGTTCAGAGGGTGAAACAGGCGACAACAAAGGAAGGCTGTGCCTCCTCTGGCTTCCACGTGCATGTACACAGGCATGTATGCCTGTACATGAACATATACACTTGCACATACATGCATACATTATATTCACACACACACATACACGGCAGCATTTATTGAGCACCCACTGTTTACCAGATCTGTGACATACTTGGCATTTATTTGGCAGCTGTGTGACTTGAACCTGGCACAAAATAGGTCCACAACTGTTTGCTGAATGAATGAATGAATGCCTTCGCCCAGGGCAGATTTCACAGGTGTACAACCTGAGCATTCAACTCAGAAGGACCCACACTTAGCATAATGCTCTGTACCATCTTGAAGATCATGATAACTTTTGGTCAAGGCCCTCACATTTGCCAGTCAGGCCCAGATGTTTTTACATTTGGTCCTGTTTTCTGGTCCTAGCTTGGACTGGATGTGCCTGTAAAGACAAACAATGAACCCTGGTTTCTTAGTTAGGGTTTTACTGCTGTAAACAAACACCATGACCAAGGCAACTCTTATAAGGACAGCATTTAATTGGGGCTGGCTTACAGGTTCAGAGGATTAGTCCAATATCATCAAGGTAGGAGCATGGCAGCATCTAGGCAGGCATGGTGCAAGAGGAGCTGAGAGTTCTACATTTTCATCTGAAGGCTGCTAGCAGAATACTGGCTTTCAGGCAGCTAGGATGAGAGTCTTAAAGCCCACGCCCACAGTGACACACCTACTCCAACAGGACTACACCTTCTAATCATGCCACTCCCTGGGCTAAGCATATGCAAACCATCACACCTGGAAAAGGGAAACAAAGTTACCTTTTTTTTTTTTTTTTTTTTTTTGGTTTTTCGAGACAGGGTTTCTCTGTGTAGCCCTGACTGTCCTGGAACTCACTCTGTAGACCAGGCTGGCCTCGAACTCAGAAGTGCCTGCCTCCCAAGTGCTGGGATTAAAGGCGTGCGCCACCACTGCCTGGCTAAGTTACCTATTCTTTAAACTGCATCCAGGGCCCAGGCCTGGTCCTTCCCAAGGTAGGCTCCATCATGTTGTGGTCTCATGCCTGGACTGGGACATATTGCAGGTCTACAAACTCCAATGGCCTTTCCTTCAGTTCTTAGAGGTAAAGGGAGCCCTTGCAGTTTCTAAGAAACCCGACCAGTTAGACTTCAGTCTTCCTACTGTGATTCTGTTTTGTTCTGAAAGACAACAGAGAGGGACATGGGAAAAAGACAGAGAAGCACCATCCTCGTGGAGAGTCGTGCTCTCGTTAGGCTGAGTGTATCAGGAGGGTACAGGCAGAGAGCAGAGAGCAGCCCCTCACCCTGGCTGCCTTGGGCCAGACAAGCTGCTCCCTCTCCTAGAACAAAGGGAGGCTGATGTAGCTTAGTCACTGCTAATGTCTGGCAAATTACCGGCCTCCTCGGGAACAAGACTGCTTGCAACGTTCCTGTTGGCTCCAAGCTGGAGACAGTTTATGCAGAGGGAAATAAGGCTGCATTTGCTGAGGTGAGAAGCAGACAAAGAACTGTTTTTGAGCTTCACTGTCTGAGCCAGAATCTTTTCTCTCCTTGCAGCAGGCCTGGGTTCTTAAGGAGAGAGGCTGGCAGGAGGATGCTCAGGAGCAGGGATATGAGCTGGGGAAGGCTGCATGCATTCTTTAAAAATACCAGAGAGACTGTACTGCTCTGAGGCTGAGCACATCTGAATGAAGCTGTAGGCGGGAGGAGACTGCCAGTGCCCCCCCCCCCCCAGACGGATTTGAGAAGCAGAGGAAATGGTCTGTGGGTTCTTGATTCCCCCCACACAGCCCAGAAGGTGAAGGCAAATAGAGGGCCAGCCTCAAGTCCCAGGAGAACACAGATATACTCCAACAACTTGGGACGGTTGTGGGGGGGGGTGGGAGGGGGGTTGGTGGGTGGGTAGAAGGAGAGAAGGAAGGCTAGGCACTGCTCTCTTGAGCCTCAGTTTGCTCTTTCATTAGATGGGACAGGGGAGGCTGGACAAGATGGGTCTTTCTGGCTTGTACACTTTGAATTATGAATCTAAAGAAAAAAATTCAGGTGGGAGAGAGGTTGTTCCTGAGCCCTAACAGGTGGGTGTTAGAACACAGGCCAGATCCCATAGCCTAACTCAGGCCACATCTCCCTGCACTCTGTCTGCAACTGAGTTAAGAAGCCACCCTCCATTTATGGTACCTCAGTTTACTCCTTGTTGCACCATGGGGAACTTCCTGTCCTAAGAGGGTTATAAAGGTCAGACCTTTCTATTGTTCTGGGGATTGGTGGAGACTCCTCCACCAATGGAGGAGCAGACATGGTGACTGCTCCCAGAAAAGGCTCCTCTTAGATTTAACAGGAAGCCACTCCTTCACTTTAAGGCCCCATCATCTTTGGATGTGGCTGTATATTGTCCAGTTTCTGTCTATTACTTTCTCCCTCACCAAGAGGCCTGATCACAACCTTGAGACCTTTCATTACAATAAACTCCACTGAAGGGAACTATGTGTCAGTGTCTCCGGCTGGCCTCGAACTCAGAAATCCGCCTGCCTCTGTCTCCCAAGTGCTGGGATTAAAGGCATGCATTATTGTTTTTAAACAGTGAGCAGCAGTGAAACAGTTCACAAGACTCTTTTTAGACTGTCCATTTTCATTCATTATTGTCAGAGCAGACACACGGAAAATACAAACAGTATGAAGGTTATAAGCAACAGACTGAGGGGCAGGTCAGTGAAGTGTTTGGCATGCAAGCATGTGGGCCTGGATCTGATCCACACAACACATGTAAGAACCCCTAGTGTGTTGGCATGTGTGTGTGTGTGTGTAATGTCAGCACTGGGGAGGTGGAGACAGGAGGATTCCTGGAGTTCACTGGCTGGCCAGACTAGAATACTTGGCAAGACCCACGTTAATCAGAGACCCAGTCTCCAAAACACAAGATGGGGTGACTCTCCCTTGAGCCTGCACCCACACTGGTGCATCTTATTTTCTGAGACTCTAGTCGGAGAAGCCCACACTATTCTGGGGTGTGTCTTGCTTTCTTCTGAGCACCTCTGTTTTTCTTAACGCTTGTGCTTCAGCCTATATGGGGAACTAGAGAGGTGGCTCAGCAGTTAAGAGCACTTACTGCTCTTGCAGTAAGAACTGTGGTTCAGTTTTCAGCACCCACACAGTAAGTAGTTCACAACTGCCTATAACTCCAGATCTAAATGATACAACACCCTCTTGTGATGCTCGTGAGCTTAGGCACTATGTGACACATACACAAATGCGCAGTCTCTCACACACATACACATACAAATACATTAAAATTGTTTCAATGTATATTTATTAAACCCCAACTCTGCTTCATAAGAAAAAAATTTAAGCAATCAAAGTAGAATACCACCGAGGAATGATCTCTGGCCCCTGTACATACACATGTATACACTCACTCAGAGTTATCAGTAAGTGTGGCAATCCTAGACACCCATGTGACCAACCACTTAGATCGATGTGGAATGATGGAGTGGTACCAGCTCCCAGCCCTTCCCACCCATACTGCCTACTGTCTACTCCAGGTTCTTATTTGGTTTTGGTTTCTTTTTTCATTATAGGGTTTCTCTGTGTAGACCTGGCTATACTGGAACTTACTCTGTAGACCAGGCTGGCCTCGAACTCACAGAGTTCTGCCTGCTTCTGTCTTCCAAGTGCTGGGAATAGAGGTGTGGGCTACCACCCTGGCTTACTCCAGGTTTTTATGAAGATAATTTTTATACCTTATTTTTATTTAATTTTTCAAGGTGGGGGAGTCTCACTATGTTGTCACACAGGCTGGCCTCAAATTCTTGGGCTCAAGTGATACTTCTGCTTCCACCTCTTAAATAGCTAAGGGCTGCTGGTGTGTATTCACTGTGCCGTGTCTCATTTCCTTCTGAAAACCAAATTACACCAATATATATTTACCCAAAGTCATAAAGATATGGACTGCTTCTGACTGCTCTGTCTATGAATTCCTAAAGTGTGTGTCGCTTATATCCAGCATCATTTATTCAGTGTCATGGTTGTAACACTTGACTGTCTTCCCTGAGTGAAAAAAAAAAAAAATGAATCCCAGGGAATGTCAGGAATCACATAACTAGTTACTGCACATTGGGGTGTGAAGCTACACTCTCTCACCCCACTGCCCAGTGGTGAACTGAAGGTGGCGAGCTCCATTTCCAGGAGTATGACCACCCTTGTGGGCTGAGCACAGAAGAGAGAGACAGTCCATGTGGTTGAGCCAAGTGGACAGACTCCAGGCAAGCAGCCCCACCCAGAAGCCCTGCACCTGCAGTCACTGTAAGGCAGTTGCTTTCCATCCCCAAATAACCCATGTCCTTCTGTTCAGCTTTTCTCATGCTAGTCAACCTTACTGTGACAAAATACCCGAGACATTCAACTTAAAAAGAAGAAAGTCTTGTTTTGGTTCATGGAATCAGAGGTTTCAACAGGTTTCTTTTGGGACTGCAGTGAGTCAGAGCTCCAAGAAAGCTTCAAAAGAGACAGGAAGGGGCTGCAGTCCCAGGAACTGCTTCCAGCATGTGTCCCCAGTGACCTGACATTCTTTTACCAGGTTCTATATCTTGAAAGTTCCAACTCTCAACTGGGTCAAAGGATTTACCACATGGACCCTTGAGGAACTTTCTAGACCCAAGCTATGGCAATAGGCTAATCCTTTTCAATTTTTTTACTTAATGGGACATTTGTGGCAAGACACACTCTGGGAAATTTTATGCTGTATAATTTATGTCATTGTGTAAATGTCACTGAGTATACTTATAAACCTGTATGCTATCATCTACCTAGGCTATCTGGGTATGTGAATCATCATGATTGCATCTTTCTTTTACTCCTTTCCTCTTTCCTATCTCAGGGTGTGTGTGTGTGTGTGTGTGTGTGTGTGTGTGTGTGTGTGTGTAGTAATCTATTGCTCCTAGGGCCACGATAAACAAAACAGTCTGAAATTAAGCCAAGCCCAAGAGAGACTGATGCAATCTAGAAATACGATAAACATGAGCTTCGAGAGACTGCTGCCAGCATGATGCAGCAGACTGTTTGATGGCGCCCTTGTTTCTTTTCAAAATTAGGAATATTTATTAATTCATTTATTGATTTGAGAGAGTGTGCACATGACATGGTGCATATATGGAGGTCAGAGTCTCCGAAAGAGGGACTCAGGTCGTCGGGTCTGGAGGCAAGCACTTTTACCTACTGAGGCATCTCCCCAGCCCTAATTTGCTTTTGTTGTCTGGCTTTCCTTTATTTATTTATGGTCTTTTCAAGACAGAGTTTCTCTCTGTAGCCCTGGCTGTCCTGGAACTCACTTTGTAGACCAGCCAGGCTGACTTTGAAATCACAGAGATTTGCCTGTCTCTGCCTCTCAAGTGCTGGAATTAAAGGCGTGTGCTATCTCCCCTGGCTCTTTCTTTTAATATAAGTAACAGAACACTCTAAAATAATAACAAAGGAGAGTAAATACACAAACCAGTAACAGTGATCTGTTGTCACTAGTGTATACTAAGACTTGGCTGTAATTGAATGTTCTATGCTTTTATATGACTGGTATAGTGGCAGGTCACTATAGAATCAGTAAGGACGTGGGCACTTGTGCTGAGACATCAGAGCACCGATGCTGCTAGGCCTAGAAATTCTTGAGCTTCCTCATGGGACCACTGTAGTACATGTGTTCTTCCATATGCACATATGTCCATATATAAGTTAGACCATATTTGTCAGCCTGAAATGTAAGCAGGCAGCCTCTCCTTTCAAACATTTTTAGACTGAGCTGGTGGAAACAGTGCTGTTCTGAATTTCTTCTTTAAAGAAAAGTTGGGTTTTCTCTTCATAGGCTCCTGCTCATGAGACTGAAACAAACATTATATAAAATCTGATTCCCTGCACAAGCCCTTCACATGATTGGGCCTGTCAACTTTCTGGTATGGATGCAGTGGGCTCATAAGGCCTCCACCCCTCTCTGAAGAGATACCAGCAGTTAATGGTTTCTGTGAGAGGGGGAGACATTTTCTTCAGTGGTGTAGCCACTAAATGTTGCCAATGCTTTGGCAAATATCCTTTTCTGATGCATAGATAAGCAACTCCAATTGCTTTCATTGGGTAACACAATAAAGGATATAAAAATAGAAGTAGTTTGGGAGAGGAAGGGGGTCAAGGGTCAAGAGGAGCAGGAAGGGGATGTAAGAGAGTAATGAAGGATGTATATGACCAAGATACATTTTGTATATACATACATATGTCATAATGAAATCCCATTGCTATATATAATTAAAATATGTTAATTTAAAAATTGCATAAAACTGTGGCATTTTTTGGCAGTGGGAAATCCCAGAGTAGACTCCCTATTCCTTCCTGAAAAACTGCTCACTCATGTTGCTACGATTTTATTCAGCCTCTCAACTTTGGATGCTTAAGGTCTTGGAAACACTGTAACTTCCAACAGTGGCATGAATTAATTCCCTCACACCATCTAAGGGAGCCCTGTGAAGGCAGTGTAGAGAGAAGAGGCAGTGTAGGGGTTGGGGACATAATTACCTAAAGCCCGAAGCAGTTGGGCTGGCAGGGGCTGGAGTGTGTGTGAACAGGGCAGGCTAGACAAAAAGCAAAGCAAAACAAAACAAAACAAAACAAAACAAAACAAAACAAAACGAACATCCTGGGCATCTAGAAACACAGCTTGGGGGCCAGAGTGCTTGGAAAGGAGGCATGGTTGTGAAGATAAGGGCCTGACACGGGCACTGACCTGGGGAGAATTTTTTGAAGTGCTCATTATAGAAGACTCCCATGGCCACTTCTGGGATGGTACAGCACTTTTCCTAGGAACACCATGGGCTCCAGCAAAGAAGACATTTCAGAGCTGGAAGCTGGGGAGCCCACAGATGTGCAAGGTACTGCCTTGACCACCCCATGTGCTAACTCACTTGAGAAAACATCCCCACAGTTTTATTGGCACTGTTACTTTATCTCAAAATGGAACATTACTGTTTCCTCCTCGAAGATGGGAAACTGAGGCATAGTGGGGCTAAATGATAGTCTTGGAGTCACTCAGTGGTGAAGCTAAGATTTGAACTCAGGTTCTTTGACTCCCCTAAGACCCCCGCCCCCTTTTTAAAAGATGGTTAAGAAGCAAGGGGTTAGGAACTGGTGAGATCCAGGGTCTATTCCATTGTGATGCAGTCTGGTGTCACCCAAGGCAACAGAACCAAACTTTTTTAGGAAAAAAAAAAAATCAGCTTTGTAAAAGATGAGCCTGCCAGGCTAACCTGATTTCCTTCCTGCAGATCATGAGATTATGAGTGAACAGCCAGCCTGGGGGCATATCCTGCTGGTGGTTTCTGGAACACTGAAGTGAGCCAGGGACCAGGAGGAGCTGCTTTGTTCTTCTTGTATCTAGGATGGAGATGAGGTACTGTGAGAGTATCCTGTGAGGTGAGCCTACCTCATCCTTTGACCACTCACTCATCTGCCATCACGATGCTGCCCTGGTACTAATGGCCAGGAACACCAGAGCAGGGACTCATAGCCTGGACTCATTCACCCTTTCCAGCCATTGTGAATTGTCATGCTATGGGGTTCACCCAAACAGGATTGGGTATCAGAGGCTTTGGCTGCATTAAATTCTGATGTCTGCTTGTTCAGAAGGGCAAAGTGGCACCCCTAGGGTCATCTGGCTATTGTTGGAAACAAAGCCTGGGGGTCAGAGAGAGGTAGACTTGGCCCCCTACTCTGGGGTTGAGCTCTGTGAGGCAGGATCAGACAGTTCTGTAATAGTTGGAGACCCTTCACCAGCTTCTTCCTGCACAGAGGGTGAAACTTAGCTTGGAGAAGCTTGCTCAAGTACACACAGAGGATGCTTGGGCTGCATCTGTTGAGGCAGAGTCTAGTATTTGGTAGGTTTCCTCAGTTTTCCTTCTTATCTATAACAGCTGAAGAAACCATGGCCCAGAGGCCAAGGGCTGGCATCTAGAAGATCCCAACAAATGCCAACAAACACGGACATAAGTATGTACTTGTCCCATTCTATAAAGGAACTTTCTAAAAGTGTGGCTCACTCAGCCAGCCCTGCATTCTTGGAGTCAGAGCACAGGAGCAAGGCCAGGCTATGCCTCTCCAGGCCAAAAGGACACAGCCCAGCATGGGGATCAGCTGTCTCAGCCAGCAGGGCTCTACATGGGCATCTTTGCTGCGTCTCTAGGGAGGGCATTGCTCTGCTATCTTGGCTCCCTTGACACTGTGATGCAAACAGAGGCCATTGCACCTACATTGCAATGTCTGTGCTGAGAGTGAGTGTATCTCTGCAGTACAACCATCCAGCGAGGCGCCTGTGTGATGGCATGATAAAAGGCTCTACCAGTGGGGACACATGACAGAAACTTACTCACCTGTACAAGTAAGTGGTGAAGTCAGGATTAGAAACCCAGGTAGTCAGATTCCCCATCCACCCGACAGCAACATGTGCAGCTTCCTGAAAGAAAATGAACACTGGCTCTCCTCCCCCCTCCTCTCCCCTCCATACCCTCCCCCACTCTTCCGTCCTTTCTCCTTTCTGTGGTGCTGCCATTCAACCTTTTAAGAGTCCTCCCCTTTAGGTCTAGGTTGGTCTGCTATTTACCAAGTCCTGTCCAATGGCTGGGCATTATGTTTCAGGCTAAGCCAATCAGATTCTCTAGATCTTGAATCTGAGGCTGAGTGACAAATCGCCTGAATCAACCTCACAGTGCTATCCCACCAAAGCCCAGCATTCCCTTTGCTTCTTCCATTCCATGAGTCACATGGTTTGCTCCCAAACAAGGGTGTGGTTCTACACCTACTCAAGAACCCTCTGGAAATGATCAGCACAGGATACATTTGTCTTCCGTTTCATGTATGGTCAAATCCATGAGTGATTAGATCTAGGAATCACGAACAACAGAATCTGAAGATGCTCAAGTTCGGTACATAAAATGACATTGTATTGGCAGGTGACCTGTGCATATCTTCCTGTATACCTGAAAGTATTTCTAGATGATATCTGATACAATGTGTATGATATTTGATACAATGTAAAGGGATGTGTTTTATACACTTTAGTCAATAGTGACAGGAAAAACTCTACATATATTTGATTCAGGCACAACTTTTCCTGCCAACTATTTTCAACCCATGGGTGGGATCTGTGAATATGGAACGTGCAAATTCGGGAGGCTGCTGTGAGGCTTTAGTAAGAACCAGGCATGGGCTCAGGCAGGACTAGGTTCAAATATGGGCTTTACCACACATAATTTGTCGTCATCTTGATGAAGTGCCCTTGCCTCTGAACAGTAGATCTCTCTTCTAAGAAGTAAGGATACTCTTCTGGTGTATAGGCTAATGATCCAGGGAGAGAGAAGAGCAGGTACAAATGCTTGCCTTGTCAGCAGGCACAGGCCACATGGATGCCCTGCTTTGTTGGCCTTTTGTGGGTCCATGACTTGCACCCTGTTCCTTGGTTCATGTTTCATGGTTAGTTCCCTGGTCATCATACAGGAGAGGCATAGCAGTAGGTGATTAAATGCTTTTCAAATCAACCTCTCAATGCCTGGGCTACTTCCAAACTCCACATGGCTAACACCTCCCCTCTGATACTCCTGAATTATTACTTATTAAAATCTATATTCCATCTTTGAGGCCTAGACCCGATTGGAGGAGCACTCTTCCCTGGCTCTTACCTGATTAGCATGCTCTCTCTTCTGCACCTCTCAGGCCTGGACCTTACTCTTCTTCCCCCGCATGATAGTTCTTCTCCTTCCTCCTTCATGCCCTTTCCCGTGAATTCTAAAGTCCCGCCTCTCTCCCTGCCCAACCATTAGCCACTGCCAACTCTATTTACCAATCCAAACCAACTGGGGACAGGGACTCTCATCATCTTACATTCGGATTCTTGTGTAATCTTGGGGACCCAATTAACATAATACAAGTGTTAGACCAAATCCATGACAGAGAGACCCTTTCCTGTGTCTTTGCTGGTTTTTTTGGTTTTGTGTTTTTGAGACAAGATCTATACTATGTAGTTCAGACTTGAGCTTGAGATCCCCCTGCCTCAGTCTCATGACTGCTGAAATTGTAGGCACGTTCTACCATACTCCGCATAGACTACCCACTGGCTCTGAACTTTGACCTCAGCCATATGTTTTGGGCAAAAGATTTGACTTCAGCAGAGACTTGAGGAAAGCGTGCTGGATCTGTTCTCTTGTGCTGCTGCTGCTGCCTACAAACAGGCATATCCAAGGTGTCCCACTGGGCCCAGCAGGTCAGGAGCATAGGGAGCAAACCCATCTCCAGCTGGGCTAACCCAGCTCCTAAGCAAAGCCAGGTGAGATCAGTTAGGAGTTGGCTGATTCAAAGCTAATCAGGAAATAATAGATGATTGTTATTTTAAACCACTGAGATAATTATTTTATCATGTAGATAAATAGTAGATCAATATGTAAGCTGGTACCCAAAAGTGGTATACTGTCAAGCAAAACCTAAAATGTGGTGTGTTGATTTTTGGAACTGAATGGTAGAATGACTTACAGGGGAGGCTGAAAAATTACATTGCCAAAAAAAAAAAAAAAAAGTCTACAGGAGACATTTCCCCAGGGGAAAAAATGGCAGCCCATGTTACATGAATGGGAATCATTTGTTAAAACCATTGGCCACAGTGACTGGGGAAATACAACATATACCTAATGAATCCCTGGTCTTGTGCAAAGACATTTCCAGGCAGAATATTGAAAGTATCTTAGTTAGGGTTTTATTGCTGTGAAGAGACACCATGACCAAGATAACTCTTATAAAAGAAAACATTTAATTGGGGCTGGCTCACAGTTTCAGAGGTTTAGTCCATTATCATTATGGTGGGAAGCATGGCAGCGTGCAGGCAGACATGGTGCTGGAGAAGGAGCTGAGAGTTCTGCATCTTGATCCACAGGCAGCAGCAGCAGGAGACTGGCATCCAGTAGGAGGGTCTCTTACACACTGAGTAGAGCTTGAGCACTAGGAGCCCTTAAAGCCCGCCTACACAGTGACACAGCTCCTCCAACAAGGCCAACCTCCTAATGGTGCCACTAACCATGGACCAAGTCTTTTGAAACCACCCCCGTACCAGCTGAAGCTGAAGTAACAGTGATAAGGTGTTATGAGTGAACATGAACCCAGAACATGACCTACCCAGTTTGCAAACACTGTTAGAAAGAGGGCTGAAACTGTTTTTGATGGTTTGTTTTTTGGTGTACGGAGTGAATTGACTCAATCAGATGAATAATGTTTAGAAAGCTGGGTTGTCACAAGGAAGTGAATGATTCTATGAGGTTCAAAATATAAAAAGACCTTGTGCAGGTAGCATCTAGAAAAGGTGACCTGAAGGATGTATCTTACAACACATGAGAAGAGGCAGGAAGGATGGCAGAAAGAGGAAGACATCTCAATAGGCAGGAGCCATGGAGAATGGCTATGGTGTACATCTTGGGACTGACTGGAGAATGTCTCCATACCCAGGAATAATAACTAGAAAAATCTTCGTAACAGGGTTTCAGAATCGCTACAGGCTGGTTATTGCAACGGTTCTCTCCTTTCTCCAAGCAGAGTACCAGTGATCTTTGTAGCTGCCCTTAGTGGACAATTTGTCCACAGAAATCTGGATCAAGAAGAACTGCATTTGGTCCTGATGTGGCGCACAAGAGAGTGGCTTCTGAGCTTGGTGCTCCTGTTTACTGTAGAGATGTGGTCGGGCCAGTGATAGGAATGCTTAGCAAGCAGAAAGATCCTGGACAATTAGGATTGTGAGCATGGAATGTATAGGTTCCTCACTTCTCCCTATGTCCATGGTCTTTGCCAAAGAACTTTGCAGCTCCTTCCAGCCTCTAGCCTTGGGATGGCCTCTGTACTTACCATGGCAGCTGACTTCAGTGGAAATGATGGTTGAATAGCTCCAAGCCCAAGTGGTAAAAGGCTCTCACTTTGCAGCTGGCTGTCTCTTCAGAGTGTGCAAGCCTGGGCTAGCCTCTTGAAGGATGAGAGACCATACATATGCAACAGAGCCCAGACAGCCCAGATGTCGAAACAAAGGCTCCAGACATGTGAGAGAGCCTAGCCCACGCCTGATCTGCCAGGTGGCTGCAGATCCGTGAGTGAGACCAGCCGTAATGAAAATGTCCTACAAAAGAAAAAGCATCCATAAGCCACAGCACTTTGTGGTCTGTTGTGTAGCACCGCTGTGATTGACAACCGACAACTGATACAAGGCTGGAGGAAGGCAGAGGGGAGGGAAAGGCAAACGCTCTGAAGATGGAAACTATGGGGCTGCTTGGGGTCAGGGAATGAGCATCTGGATTTCTGGTACAATGGGGACCAAGGGCCACCCCAAGGTGTCCTCAACCCAGGAGATCCAAAGTCTCTGTTGTCTGGCTGGCTGGACTGGCTGTCAGGTGAATTAAATGAAGGTCTGATTACTTGGCTGTCAGGGACCAGACTGCAGGCTGGATGTCTGCCAAGTTCATTACCAAATAAGTTCACCTGGGGGAAGGTGTTTCATCAACCTCCTGTTTTCTTTTTTCTTACTTTGCTGCCAAAAGCTGATTATGCAATCCCAGTCAGTTCTAGTGTTCTTCTCGATGGATGGCGTTTCCTTGGTTCCTGGATAGGGACACAAACAGGGGCTGAGCGAGAACCCACCTAGTCAGACCCAAGTTTGGAGGGCCAGGATTCTAGGAGGCTGAGAGTGATGTCCTGTATCCAGGTGAACCCCACAGGTCAGGGATGGTCTTAGGCCTTTGTGTTGGTTGCCGGTGGTGGTGGCTGTGTGTGTGTGTGTGTGTGTGTGTGTGTGTGTGTGTGTGTGTGTTAGGAAATGCAGGAGCTTCTGGAAACATCTGAAAGCTGTTCCTCACCTCTTTGAGTCATTGCCTCCTCCTGGAGATGTGGTTCTGGGTACCTCCTTCATGTTCTCCATGTCCTTATTGTCCCTATTGTGTTGGCAATTAGCCACTCCTGTTTCTAATAGCCTATGTGGGGCTTCAGGTAGACTTTGATGGCCTAGGAGGGATGGAATCGGGGCTCAGAGGTGCCTTCGTCTCTGCAGAGGTCACCAGGACTGGTGCCGAAACATTCCCTGGACTTTCTAGTCTGACTCCCTCTTGCAGGAATGGGGAACATGAGGCCAGAGCACAAACATATGCCCTTGCATCTGCAGCTGGTTCTAGGCTCAGACAAACCACAAGCCAGGTATCTCATCATACCACTAGAATGGCCTCTCCTCCAACCTTCTCACCTTCTGACGTCAAGCTCCCCACCTCTGGCATCCCTCTTTGATGGTGAGGGACATGGGGCTCCTGAGCACAGAGCCAGTCCCCATTTTGACACTACTCTCCTAAGTTAGAGCTCAAGAAAGATCTTCCTCTGCTTTCAAAGACTACTACATAAGTTGAGCACTGCAAGTTAGAAGGTAAACCAAGATCCAATCGTAGCTCCCAGTCTGTACTTTCGGCTGCTATGTCCACCCTTTGACAATTTGTAGTTTAAAAGGGAAGGAGGCCACCTCAGTGGGGTGCCTATTGCCTACTATAGGTCCCAGACCAGCCAGCTCAGGGGGATGCTGTGCAGGAACACAAATAGGTGCTGAGCAGGGAGCGCACCCAGTCAAACCCAAGTTGGAGGACCAGGTTTCTATGATGCTGGGAAGGTGAGGTGTGGACTTAGGCCTCCTGAGTTGGTTGCTCTGTTTATGTAGGAGGTGAGGTAGTGAGGAAATGTCTTAGGAAATGCTACCTGAGCACCTAGGTGGACTGCCTCCCATCAGTACACGGGACTCTCGGGTTTCAGGTAGAAGTGGCTTTGCAAGGCAGGCCCAGTCACCTCCCATTTTAAGCTTTCCCAGCTCAAGCCTGCTCCTGCTGCTTCCCAAGCCTAGGTCAGTCTATGCTCTTCTACCTGTATGAGTTGAAGATCACTGACCTTGGCACCAGGCAGCCAGGAATCAGGTCCTCAATTTCCCCATCTGTAACCTGGATAAGCGGTGAGACTTTCAGACAAGGTAGAAATGGGGGCCAGGGGCAGGGGCCTCCCAGCCTGCAACTTCGACCATTTTAGAACCCTCCAATTTGGTCTTCCCTTAGGAGAAAGAAAATCTACTCCTGTCCCTCTACGGCCTTTTGAACTTTTGTTTGTTTGAGACAGGGTTTCTCTGTGTAGCTGTCTGTCCTGGAACTCACGCTGTAGACCAGGGAGCCCTCAAACTCACAGAGATCTGCCTGCCTCTGCCTCCCGAGTGCTGGGATTAAAGACATGTGCCACCACGCCTGTCTATCCATGTCCTTTTGGATTATTTTATTATTTTTTAAAATACAGCAGTCCCCAAGACAAAAATCCAAGTTCTGAGGGGCTCGGGGCTTGTGGGCCCCACATTTGGGAACCTGTATTTATACCAGAGGTCTGCCATGGGTTGTGGGTATTGGAATGGCAAGCTTTATTTCTGCTTCCCCCTGGGCATCGGGCTGTCTCCTAGGCTGGCTCCCCGACTGCCTGTCTCCTCTGGGCTCTCTTGGGGTTTGTTTCTCCCTGCCTGCAAGGAGCCGCTCTGCCCCAGGAGGTGAAGAAATGGAGGTGCTTAGATCTCTCCCTCTGGGCTCCCCTGGGAGTTGAGAACTTGGTAAAGGCCCAAGTTTCCTCTTTTGAAGTAGGGGACACTGCTGGGTCAGCCATCCACAAGCCCTCCGACCCTCTCTGCCGCAAAGCCTTCTGACGCGAGAGAAGTGTCTGGAGTAGCCAATGACGGTAGAAGTTAAGCATTACATCATCATCATGGACTCTCATTGGCCGACATCGCAGCCTCAGTCCCTGTTTGCAGCTCAGGATTCCTAAAATGATGTGGGGCTTTGCAGGGAACAAGGGAACACCCGGGCTGGGCAGAGCTCTGATCCTGCAGGAGGTCTGTCTCGGCCATTAATTAGGAAAGAGGCAGGGAGTCGGCAGGCGTTGGTTTCTTCAGCTCTGTCTCCCTCCTAGATTGCACCATCTGACAGAAACCGCCGCCTACTCCAGGCCTTCCAGTTTATTTAGGAGGTGCACACAGAGCACGCTCACAGGGAAGGTCCTCTCTAGGGCTGGGAGACCTGTTGTTTCTGTCTTGGGCTCCTTTGGTGAAGTGGGCATTGGAATATTGGTCTTTCATACTGGATTACTGATGGCTTGAGCTCCAGTATCCACTTTGGGGGTGGGAGATGACCTTACAAATAGAAAATGTTCATTGAACATGGTAGATGCTTGCATTTCTTCTGAGGCTATGGAGTCATTATAAGGTCTCTGGGCTCTCTAGCAGCCCCGTTTTCTGTTTGTTTGTACATAAGAGAAGTAAACTTCTGTCCTGTTGAAGTCCCTTCTCTCCTTTTTGTTTTACTGATAAATGTACCTGAATCTAGTACCAGAGGTGATATCCCAAGTATTTACCGTCCAGAATGGCAGAGTACTGACAAACCGGAGTGGACTCCTCCCGAAGTGCTAGAGCAGCCGAGAAAGGGATGGGGACCTAGTACAGACATAACTTCAAGTTCTAATCCCCAGTCCAGCCATCTCAGCGACAGCAGTGGGAAGCCAGCCCTACCCAACCTTAAATGATCATGGTGAGTTGTGAGAGAATAAACAGCTAGAATGATAAGGAGAAGGCTTTTCATAACCATGGAGGCCACTCAAAGGTTGAGAGCAGTGGTTTTTAAGCTTTCTAAAGCTGTAGTCTTTAATACAGTTCCTCATGTGGTGGTGACCCCCAACCATCCGATTATTGCATTGCTACTTCATAACTCTAATTTTCGACTGTTATGAATTGCACCATAAATGTCTGATATGCGGGATATTTGATAGATGATCCCTATGAAAAGTTAGTCTACCTCAAAGGGGTCATGACCCACAGGTTGAGAACCCTTGGTTTAGTGGGTGATCAACACATAGGGGTTTCATGAGCAATGAGAAATGTGAACCTGGTTGATTTGAGAGCAGAGAGGCAAAGGGAGAGGATAGGAGGGAGAGAGAGAGAGAGAAAGAGAGAGAGAGAGAGAGAGAGAGAGAGAGAGAGTTATAAGGGGACTTGGAAAACATCACTGGAAATAACGTCAGTGAGGTCAAAAGAATCAGATTATAGAGGCCGGTGAAAGGCAGATCCAGCCTTGCTCTTTAACTTGAGTCAAGAAAAAGCACAGATGGGAAGTGGAAACCAGATGACCCAGGGAAGTTAGGAGCCTCGTTTTAACGCTGGGCAGTCTAAGTTACAATTGTATCACACTGAGCCATTCCTGCTAGCCTAAGAAATCACAAGGCACCAGATCAAAGGTGAGCAGGCACAAACAGGTGTCATCTCTCAATAGGAGGAGCCTCAAGGTCACAGCCCAGGAAGGCACTGGTATGGACTGACTGCTGTCACCTTTGGGAGCATCCCTGTGGGGCAGGAGGAGGGTTATGCACCTGTCTTGCTGAGACCTCCTCCCTGGTGGGTACCTTTATTTTTTTTTAAAGCTGTTCCCCAGCCTGCTCCCGAGTGTTTATTGACTCTCACTGCCTTCTAAATGGGATCCGCACTGTGCACCTAAATTATTTATGGAAAGCAACTGTATCTTTGTTGGAAAGAGTCCAAGAAGGAACTTAAGCACTGAAGTAATAGCTAATGCAGTTGACAGGAAGGGAGTAGTTTAGACTCTTTAAATACGACCCCAAAACAAGGAGACATAGTTTCTTCAGTAGGAGGTGAGATATCCCCATCACTGTCCAAAATTACTGGGCAATGAGTCATTCATTTAGCAGAATCTCCTGAGAGCCTGCTTGGTACCAAACAGTGCTCCAACCAGGCTGCAGGTGAAGCCAAGCTAGGATCCCCTTGCAAGGGCCTAAAACTTAGCAAGATGGTTTTATGAGGAAGGTGGACTGTGACAGGCTAAGGAGAGAGGGGCTGGCCTCACTAAGCTTTGATAGGAGACAAGCTCTTCCAGGTGACCTTGGAAGCTCCCTGAAGCTTGGTAGTGTCCACCATGGCTGAGTCTTTGTGTGTCACATGGATCCAAAATTTGAATCAGTGTGTGCTATCCAGTCATGTCTTGATACCTATGGGTAGCTCCCTTATCTGAGTTAGGGTTTCTATTTCTATGTGACAGAACACCATGACCAAAAGCAACTTGGGAAGAAAGAGTTAAGTTCATCTTATAGCTCTCAGGCCACCCTCCATTTCTGAGGGAAGTCAGGGCAGGAACTTGGAGGCAGGAATGAAATGAGGCAGAGGCCATGGAGGAGTGCTTCCTTCGGGCTTCTTCCCCAAGGCTTAGTCAGCTTGTTTTCTTATACAACCCAGGAGTGGTCCTACTCACAGTGGGCTAGGCCCTCCTACATCAATCATTGATAATAACAATAAAAAAAATTAAATAGCCCCTGGATATGCCCACAGACCATTTTGATCGAGGCAACTCCTCAACTGAGATTCTCTCTTCCCGGATATGTCTAGGTTTGTGTCAGGTTGAACAGATCCAACCAGTACCTCCCCTTCTTCATCCCCAGAGGGCCCTAAATTTATTGATGCCCAAGTCGCCTATATAAAATGGCATAGCGTTTGCACATAACTTATATGCATGTCTCTGCTATTCTTTTAATCCTTTGGATCAAGGCTTCTTAATTTTTTTTTCCACTCACAACCCTTTTTGCTGGAGAAATTTTTATGTGAACCTGGGCTTAAAGGTATGTAAAGTAGGTCTACTTGGGCAGTGGGATGTCTTAGCTGCTAACAGCACATGTCCCCCAGAACTCTGTAAAGTTAGAAGAGAACTGACTGCATAGATTTGTCCTCTGACCTGAATACGTACACTGTGGCATGCACACATATGTGCGCACCCTCACAAACACATATGCACACAGACTAAAAGAATACAGATCAAATGTTTACTGTTAGTAAATCATAAATACATTTTTATTTTAAAAATTTGATAGGCATATAATTTTACCATTTAATGAAAATAAAAGCAAATTCACATGCCAACGAAATAAATATGTTTGTTTATTTTTTTCACATACATTTGTCTGTCTGTCTGCCTGCCTGCCTGTGTATTTGTGTCTGTCTGTCTATGTGTGTCTGTGTATGTGCACCACATACATTCAGACACCCATGGAGGCCAGAAAAAGACATCAGACCTCCTGGAGCTAGAGTCAAAGGTGGTTGAGAGCCACCTAGCATGGGTGCTGGGAACTGAAGCCAGGTCCTGTGCAGGAACAGCTATTAAGCCATCGAGCCCCCCCCCCCCGTTTCTTTTTTTTTACACAAAGCAGCAGTTCTCAATCTGTGGATCATGGCTCCCTACAGGGCCGCATATCAGATGTCCTGCATATCAGACATTTACATTATGATTCATAGCAGCAGCAAAATTACAGTTATGAAGTAGCAATGAACTAACTTTATGGTTGGGGGTCACCACAACATGAGGAACTGTATTAAAGGGTCACAGTATTGGAGAGGTTGAGAACCACTGACATAAAAAATTAACTCTTGGCTAAGTGTTTGATATTGAGGGACCCAGAGCATCAACAGTGATTCTCAGAGCTGACTGATGCTTTCTTTGAGCTTCCAATTGTCAGTGCCAAGAACGCTGCCTCACATAAATATGTCCAACTAATGTTGCAAAGATATCTAGAGCCATTTCAGAAACTGTTCATAATTGCATCCCAATCCCAAGGCAAGATTAATTTAGTGATTTTCTTATTTTTTTTTTTTTTAAATGGCAATCAGCTCAGCAACTCTAACTGCGATTTTCAAAATCAGGTTCTTTAACACCGTACAGTCCAAAGATGTCCTAATTTGATGTTTACATGCTGAGGAATGACAGTAGGCAAATACGAAATGTCTTTGTTGTCTTTAATTAAACTGTCATGCTTCCACAGCAGGAGAAAACATTACAAGTGCAATAGAAACACTACCTTCACAGTGTGTGGCAGTCTGCGTTCCAGGCAGCGTTGGTAGGGACTGGGAGGTGTGACGGGATGTAGCAGTAGTTCAATGGGATGCAGAGAGCCCATTGCATGCAGGCCCACGGGCGGAGGGGAGTCTGGGAGAGCTCCGCTAGAATCACTTCAGGTTCATTACATGTCTGATTTTGAACTAAATTTTGGTCATTGTGTAACTCCTAAACGGTGTGTGTGTGTGTGTGTGTGTGTGTGTCCCACACTTAACTACACAAACCTATATGGGTTCAGAAACCTATGCTTAGAGAGGTTGAGCTCCAGGTTATTTGCCCACACAATGAGAGCAAACACTCAGTTGCTGTCCTGTTTTGGGAGAAACGAGAAAACATCTGTACACAGTCAGTACAGATGCAGGTTTTTTCTCCAGATATTTTCAGCCCATGGTTGGTTGAACCCACAGATGCCAATTAGACAGCAATATGGGGTCACTCAGGGAAAGCAAATGTTTCAAGCCCAGAGGCGATCACCCAGTCATATTTAGGGCACTGCTGGGCCATCCACATTTTAAATGATCTCTGGAATTCACTGTTTAAATGAGGCACACCGCATGAGCATGTTTTAAATGCCCTGGATCTTAAGGGAAAATCACCCATCCTTATGTAAGTTTTAATAGCACTCCGATGCATCCTCTAAGGTTCTCAGTAGCCCTGTGAGGAACTTTATCCCTGGGCTCAGCAAGTTTGAATGTCTTGATCAAGGTCAAGGTCAGACAATCAAAATCAGAGATGGAACTCCAATCTCTTACAAGGTAGTCAATTTCTCTGGCAACACCAGTTCTTTCACAATGCCCGATGAAAGGCATGCAACCACTTGGGCTTGGAAACAGGAGCACTTGCCCGTGTGGTTTTCTCAGCCAGGAAGGAATGTATTGTACATCTTAGCGCCCACATTCTACTGTACAGAACTGGACCCATCTCAAGGCTTGGATGGTTGCAAAATAGGTCCTCCAGCAGAGTCTTCCCAACACTTGAGTGTTTGGTGTTCACCAATGGGTCATCTCTGCTACAAACAAGCACTGACTGGTTGCTTGTAGGCATCTACCAAGCTGTCTTCTAAGAGGTACGAATGTATTAGCGTGGGGAACCGTTAAAATGGAACTCATGGACCTGAGTCCTTGATGGATCTCAGCTTCCTCCAAAACACATGGTGAAACTTAATTGTCATGGAATTGAGAGGTGAGACCTTTAAAAAATGATGGTCATGATATCTTGTTCTCTCTCTCTCTCTCTCTCTCTCTCTCTCTCTCTCTCACACACACACACACACACACCACCATCTACTATGAGATGACACTTGCCAGATGTGCTCCCTGGATCTTGGACTTCAGGGCCTCCAGGACTGAAAGCCAGTACAGAATTGTGAATGTCAGTCTATGGTGCTCTGTCATGGCAGTACAAAATAACCACAGACTGCCCCCGATTTAGGATAACGGATGTGAGGCACAAAGAAAGACTTAGTAATGAAGTACCAGCTAAGACTCCCACTCTGGCCTCTGGAGCTCACCTGTGTCAACCCCACATATGGCCTGGTGGCTTCTCCTTTAGGTCCGTCTTCATCCAGATCTGCTTTTTCATGTCTCAGGTGTCCTCTCTTCCCATACTTCATTCCTGGCTTTTTCATCTCTCCTCATCTGTGTGCTCTGAACACTTGGGCTTCTATCTCTCTGAGCATCTCATAAATCCCTCACCACTGAACCCAATCATGAGTTTATGCCTCCAGAGTGCTGTGGTTCCTTCTAGAATGTTTTTGCCTTCTTCCTAGTTCCTCAAGGCAAGTCTCAGAGATCTCCCTCAGGCTTCCCCAGACAGGCCACTCTTCTATGTCCCTGAGGCCTTGATCTGGACCTAGCTTGTTCCACACTGTCTTGTCAGGGTTCTCTACTCGAGTCTCTCTCTCCAGAACAGATCAGCTCATTGCTACATCCACAATCTTTCCCATGAGATCCAGAGAGGGGCTGGCCCTTCAGGGAGAGGTGTTCTGTGGCCACCCCACCCTCAGCTGACTGTAGGCTTATTGGCAGTTTGTCTGTTAAGGTAGACTATAGTCTTGAACTCTGGCAGCCTGCAAAGCAATATGATGGCCATGTGCCACTCCTGTGATCTGATGTACAATGTACTCTCTCTGTAAAGCCATTCCAACACAGGCAGGGCTGAGGAAGAAAACAAGCAAACTCAGTGCTCTTGACCCTTGCTGAAGTGCTGGTTCTGATGGAGTTTACCATTGGCAGGGCTGTAGGTTCCAGGTCCTGTCTGAGGGCAAAGACTTTGATCCTACCTACCCCGGGGCCTGGCATTCAGGCTGGACAGAGGAGGAGGCCTACAGGCCAGAAAGGAGGTAAGGGGTGAGGAAAAGTTGTGAAGCTGTGGAGGTTGGTCAGGTCTGGGAGATGTCCTGGACCCATGAACAGGATGCAGTGACACTTGGTACCTAGTGGACTAGTAGTGAGGATGCGTACATATCACTGCCCTACCAGGGTTTCCTGACTCTACAAATCATGTCTGCTGGCCATTACCATGTGACAGACACTGCTTTAGAGTTTTCATTTAGTGACTTCCTCCCTCCTCCCATTTTATAGATGATTAAATAGAGGCACAGAAGAATCAAAGTGCTCATCCAAGACCACACACCCAGGAGCTAGCAGAACCAGAACATGGGCCCAGGTATTGGGGTCCCAGGCTCTGCATGATGAATCCCTTTGCAGTGTTTCTGTGCTAATGGATATTCATTCTTCTCACTGAATATTTAATGAGCTTCTGCCCTGGTCAGACTTGGGATTGCACACTGGGAGTGCCAGGGTGTAGCTGACTAGAGGGAGACCCCAAAGGCAAACCCTGGAGATGAATTGGAGGGGATTTTGTTGTCCTTGGAGGGGAACCCCAGCTCCTTCAAGATCTTCTCTGAGGAGAAGCTCTTGACATCTGGCCTGGGCCCAGGTGTGTCCACCTCTGAGGTAGAAGCCAGAGAACAGCCACAGGGCAGCAAGCAGGCAGGAGGCAGACAGCGGCTCCTGCTTGTACATTCACAATGTCCTTTCTCTCCAAAACTGTCTCTAAGGACTTACGTCCTTAACAGTTCCCTGCGCCCTCTCTAGGCTCCGACTCTCGTCGCGCCTGTGGACTTCATAACTACTTGTTTTTCAGAAAATCAATTCCATTCTGTTATTTACTAATTGCTTAGTTATTATTTTGATGGATGGAATGGGGCACTCAGCCCTCTGGGCTTCTGTAAAATAAATTGATGCTCAGCCCACATTACTGCATAAATAATAGATCCTCACATTGGGAGATTAGGAAGGCTACTACAGGATACCATGTCCCGTGTTCTTGCTTCTGGGGACTCACAGGGTAGGTCCCCCATCTGTCAGTCTCTCTAGAGACATTGATTTTTTTTTTTTTTTCCAGTTGAGAGGAAGAGGAGACTTAGACAGGAGCAGAATGATTGAAACTAGAGAGAAGGAGGCAAACCAAGGAAAGGTCAGACCTGTCTGCCCTGTCTCAAGCCGTCTCTTGCTGGATCCCTGTATGTGATGGCATCATGGCTTCCTCCATCAGGCTAGGGCTACCAGCCTCCTCTGTCAGCCAGGGTGAAGCTTGATTGGGTAGAGGGTGTCACATGCCTCCCTTGGGAGGAGAGGAGCTAAGAGCCATACCTAGCCTGGCATCGGCCATTCATCGGCTGGATTGACTCTTGTTCCAAATAGGTCACATGTGTGACTCATCCTTCCTGGGCTAAGTTATACTCAGGCATAGTTATTCATAGCCATTTTCCATCTGATCAGAGCCTGTGGGATTTTGCAATTTATATCACCATTCGAAGTACTTACTCTGAACCAAGTCCTATTTGGGTTGTGACTTACCATGACTCTATGAAGTAGATGTGATCATTTGCACATTTTATTCAAAGATGAAGCCCAGAGCCAGGCCAGCCTGTTTAACCTGGTAAGGAAGGGTCTGGCCCTTTCCCCAGATGGCTGACCCCCAGCTAAGCTGCTTCACTTGTCTTTGTCTCCACTCTTCTCTCTCTTGGCTCTTACATACCTGCCTTGATCACTATAAAATGGTCTCCACATCCTGGTCATGTATCCCTCCAGTTACAGTTTTAGAGCATGACTCCCTCCAGCGAGTATCTGTTGGTGTGCTGGTCCAGGTTTGGTTTTGTTTTTTGTTTTTGTTTGTTTTACAAGCACTGCAGCAGGTGAGCAGAATATGAAGTTGAGAGATCAATTCAACCAAGCAGAAAGCAAAGAGAGGGAACAGGAACACCTGTCCCCAGGGACATACTGCTTACAGTAAGGTCGCCACTCCTTGTAACCTCCCCAAAGAGCGCCACCAAATGAGGACCAGGTGTTCAAACACGTAAACCTATGGGGGATACTTTTCATTCAAACCAGCACAACATACCTTTTGAGTTTCTGTCACACACACACACACACACACACACTAGCTAATCATGAGCTCTATTCTGTATTTTGCTTTCCCTTCATTTCACTTAGAAAATTGTTCCCTAGCCTTACTTGGAGGTAATCCTCATTTTAAAAATATCAACTAACTTGCATAGTATTCCACTGTCTGACTGTGTGTGTTCAACTTATTCTTTACCGTTAAATATTGACCTAAAGGCCTTTCAGAGGCTCCACCCCTTAAAGGCTCCATCCATCTCCCAGTTGCCCATGGATAGGGTCTGTCTCTAGATTTTTTCTAGATTTTCATACCATATCATGATATATATGATATATATTATAATAATGTATAAATCAATGTATATTACTATAGAGACCAAAAGCACATTTACTATCTTATAAATCCATGGCCACACTGCTCCTTTTAGGTTTGTCTTTCTGGTCACTTTTTTTACTTTTCTTCTATATGAAACTTACAATCTCGGGTCCTACAAGAAAAAAAAACAACCAATGTTACTAGGGTTATTTCTCATTAAATTCATACATGAAAATGTGGGCTGGAGAGAGGGCTGTGTGGTTAAGAGCACTGGATGGTCTTGCAGAGGACCCAGGTTCAATTCCCAGTATCTGAATGGCTGTTCACAAGCATCTGTAACTCCAGTTCCAGGGGATCTAGCGCCCTTTTCTGACCTCCATGAACACCAGGCATGAATGTGGTCCACATACGCACATGCAGACAAAGCACTCATACACATACAATAAAAGTAAATCTTTTTTAAAATGTGAGGTAGTAATAACATTTTTATTATGTTGCATTTTCCCAGAACATGTTATCTGCAGCAATTTGTCCAAGTGCAAATTTGTGTCTTTCAGGAATATGGTTTTGGAATTTACATGTCTGAATTAGAAACATCCACCGCTTTTGACCCATTGTCTATTTTAGGATTGTAACTGAAGTCACCCAAATTAATACTGTGCAGAGGAAGGATGCACGGTCTCCTCCTCTGTCTCTCTTCTCATCCCTGTGACCCTGCTCTCTGGTGAGACCTTCAGTCTATCGAGAAATTAATGAGTCAATGAGTCATTCTGTGTCCTGTGCTCTTGGGACACCTATCACAGGCCCTCTCCTGATGACAAAGTGGGTTGTGAAATCTTTTTGTTTATATCCTTTCTTAGCCATCAGTGAGGTGTCTGACTCATAGGTGGTGTTCAGCAAAGGCTGTGTGGGATGAATGAAGTCAGCTTGTAGTATGATGCTGTGTTATATACATCCCCTGGATGAAGACTGGTGTCTGCAAATTGTCTGCATGAGGATGTGGCCATAGCCCATCAACCATTCTTCCCAGTCTTAAATCTCAAAACATTTGAGAAATAGCTGTTACTCTGGGTTACTTCCAGGGACATCTCTCAGTTAAAGTTCCCATTTTTTTTGTCCTGGAGCAAGTGACATGAGGTGCATTTCACAGGCTCCTCCTTTCCTTCTGTGCTGGGTTCAAGACTTGGCTCCTTTGGGAATAGGCTTTGTGGTCTTAGGCATGGGGTCTCACCTTGGGCTAGGGTACTGCTGTGATGAAAGACCGTGGAGGGAAGAGTTTATTCAGCTTACATTTCCATACCATAGCTCATCATCAAAGGGGGTCAGGACAGGAACTTAGGGCAGGAACCTGGAGGCAAGAGCTGATACAAGAGGCCATGATAGGTGCTGCTTACTGGCTTACTGCTCATGGCTTGCTCGGACTGCTTTCATATAGAATCCAAGATCATCAGCCCATTGTGGGTATTGCCTTTTTGCATCAACCACTGATTAAGAAAATGTCCTAAGGGCTTGCCTATAACCTGATCTTCCGGAGGCATTTTCTTAATTGAGGCTCCTTCCTTGAAGATGATTTTTAGCTTGTGTCAAGTTGACACTAAACACTACAGCACAGGGGGGTACTTCTGATCTGAGGGGTGGGCTTAGGGAAGCTGAACTGCAGGAAACTGACGTCTCAGCAGAGACCCACAACCAAGTGCTTCTGTACAGTCTGTACCAGAAGGTCTCCAAACTGCCCAAATCAGAACTTAGTAGTCGCTCAGCCCCAGCTAGTGAAGCTTCAAACTGGTCACAGGCACGGTACTTTTGGATTTCTGTATTTCTGATATTCTGTATTCCAATAGATTCAGTGGCTCCTCCCCACATCATACAAAAACAAGATTTGGTATGGTGTTGGTGGTGCAGTGGTGAGCATAGCTGAGAAGCTGACCTGATTCTGATTCCCTGTTAATGCAATGTGTTCATCTTCGGGGCTGTAGAAAAACTGCTAATTAAGGTCGAAGTCTACTGTTGACTGAATAGCCTTCTGGGGCTCTTCGTGTAATGGAGGACTCCCTTCATTACCAGAATTTCTCCTTCTCTGACCTTTTCCCGGGAGTTCTAAGCCCCCATACTCTATCTGAGGAATGTCTCTATCAGAGGAATGTCATGTGACCTCAGCTGGTTTATAGGATCAATTTCCTTTCTCCTGACAAAACCTGTTCAGCCAGCACCTGAGATTCCTGAAACGTTTCCCCATGCTAATGAGGCATTCCAGATACCCTAAGCACACAGTCAATGACCTTTGTTCATCATGGATGTCCCTGCCCTCAGTTCCCCCAAACTTTATAAGCCTTCAAACACCCTAAGTAAAATTGATCTGCCTCCTGACTGTGGTCCCAGTGTGGTTTATTCACCGTATGTACTCACAGGGCTTCTGAACCCCCTGTTCAATGTCTCTGCTCCCTTTGCCCTTGTGGACCTGATCAGCCAAAGACTCATGAGGACAGGGAGACCCACAGGGGCTCAGTGGTTATGAGAAACAGACTGCTGTGCAGAGCTCCGAAGTTCAGTTCTCAGCATGCTGCTTGGTGGCTCACAACCATCTGTAACTCCAGCTTTGAGGGATCCAACCCCTTATGGCTTCTTCTGGCATTTGCACTGTTGAGTTCATACCCTCTCCCTCTCCCAGCCTCACATACAAATACACATATAAAACATTGGAAAACCTGGGGTCCAACTGGATTCTGACGTTCCCCTGAGTATCACTTTCACGACATCATGCCTCAAAATCTTTTAAAACCATTTTGGTTTTCCCCCTTCACTTCTTTCTTTCTGGTCTTGTTTGCTCTCTTTGTCAGCACCTGGTGGGTTTCCTGTTGTAGGATCCAGAAGGAAGGTAAGAGATTCTCATCTCAAAGCACCTTGGGAGTTTTGTGTTCCTGGTCCCTGTGGGAGCTGAGCCCGGTTCCTGGCTTTCTGTTCATGTAGGCAAGCACTGAAACTTTGCCCACACGTGTCTGGAAGGGAGCCATGTCTCAGAGCCATAGTACCTCTTCTTTGGTACATGGAGGAGACAGGAGGTCTTGCGGGCTGCAGTGTGTGGAGCTGAGTGTGTGACAAAGGACATGGGACTGACGAGGGGCAAGGAGGTTGTGCTAAACAGGGAAGGGTCTGTAGAAAATGCCATTTATGTAATCCATGGGGTCTGGGTGAGGCAGAAAACATGCAATAAGAGCTGGAGCTTCCAGGTGTCAGGGGCCTTGCCTCCATGTGACGGGAAGTTAGGGGAAAGGGAGGGAAGGTTCACACTGGAGGACAGGGAGGCGCTGGCTGGTCATAGACTCTTTTTTTCATGAGGTCCCAGTAGTGAGAAAGTGGTTACAAAACATCCATTTTAAAGCTGAATGGCCCAGGCCCAAATCAGCTTTGTCGTGCACTGTTTCCATAGCTAGAGCTGGTCCAACCCAGCGCAATCAAAAAGGCCGACTAGTCTCACCATCTCACAGTACAATGATGGCTGCCAAGCTCCAGAGTCGGGAAGGGCTCTCTAATAGTCCCAGCTGGCAGGAGGGAGAGTTGGAACCTAAAAGAAGGGTTTCTGGTTGTTACCTGAGTACTTCATCCTAATATGACTCTTAGTACCATTCGCCAACCAACTCCCTCTGAACACCCATGCATCCCTTATCACCCCCCCCCCCCGCAATCCCACGGATCTCTCCATCCATCTATGCACATAACCAATTCCACTACCAACCGATTCTATACATCTGCTCCTCTTTACCATCCATCTATCTCTGCATCCCCTTACCCAACCAACGATCACCGCATCTCTCCATCCAGAGAGAATGACTGTTGGGATGCACAACTGTGTATTCCTTAAGATGCGAGACTCTGCAATTATTAGCTTTAAACCTTTTGTTTCCGGTTTGGGTTGAGGTAACTATTGATTTATGATTGAGTCTGCAGTGTTGTTCTAAGTATTGTTGAGTAGGAGTACAATAGATTCAGGGAGGAAACCCCACAAAATGAACTGTTTCCTAAAGAAATATGACAATTAGATGCATGCAAGACTGTAGATTGGACTTCTAACAGCGAGCGTTTTAATGTACATCACTAGGACAATTGCTGACATTTTAATATGGGCTGTGGAAGAGATAACAGTAATTGCTAAAATGTTTAATTTCCTGATTTTGATAACTGCACTGTGGTTATATAAGAGAATGTTCTTTTCTGTAGAAAATTCTCACAGAATTATTTATAAATTAAAGGGAAAGATATCTTCAACTTACTTGCAAATGATTTCAGAGGAGAAAATTATATGCATTATATATAAGATATGTATGGAGAGAAAGAGAGAGAGAGAGAGAGAGAGAGAGAGAGAGAGAGAGAGAATGTGAACACATGTAATTGGTGAATCTGGGCCAAGGCTATAAGGGAGCTCCTTGTGCTATTTTTCAAGTGTTGGCTTATTACATAAAATAAAGTCAACTCCCAATCCCACAGTCCTTTTCTCTTGGCGTTTACAGAGAAGGATCCTCAAAGGCATATGAATGCAAAGACAGCATGTGAATTCAATCTGTGGGTGCTCCTGCTCCCTGCCTCACCCCTGCAGTGTGCAGAGTGCAGAGTGAGAAGGGAGAGAGCAGAAGAACTGTAGGGGAGTGGCTGGAGGGGAAGAGCCACAGCTTCAGAGAGAGGCAGGAGCGTCACAGAAATCTGCCATGGGCTACTCATTGGATTGTTTGTGAAGAGTCAAAAATAAAGTCCAAGATGTCTTCTTAGCATCAGTTTTGGTGCCGACCTATATCATTGAGCATACCTTCGTGCAAAGACTGACTCTCATGGAGCCCCAAGACCTATTCAGGTTATAAAAGTCTAGCTATTCCTATCTCTGGCAAAAAGGTCACTGGGATGTACTAGCCAGAGAGGCGCTCCCTTTAGTAGCTTGACCAGACCAGCCTGGGCCTTAGTTGTTAGAAGACTATTGCATATAAGTGATGGTTGACAGAGTCAACAGATGCACCATGTCCAGAGAGAGTAAGGAAGTCATAGAAAACTCCACTGTCTGTGGAACACTGTCTTTGCTCCCTTACATACCTTTCTTGTCAATTGGTCCAGGCACTATTGCTATTAATTAATTATTAGCATCTTTCAGACAAAGAGACTGAGTCATTGAGAGATCATGCAAAGCAGAGCTAGGAATTGAGTGACTATGAAGACCATCCCTGAATGCCACTCTGTCCCACAAATAGGACCATCTGGGGAGATGCTAGGCAGAGGTGAGGTAGAGATGGATGGACCAGAAGTGGAAAGGTGGATGTCAGAAGTAAAGCCTTTAGCATTTCCCTAGCACAGATCTCAAGAGAAGTCTCAGCCAGGATGGCCATGGTGGGCACTGGATGTTTAGAAGAGGAACCAGGTGGTCCCACCCTTATCCAGCCATGACAGTAAGCATCATAATGATGCTCCTCCACTGAGGCTCTGGGAACTGTCCTCTCATTTAGCACTAGTGGCTCCTGTCAGAGGTGGGCATAGCTTCCTTCTCCATGGCACCAGCTCATTGGAATTCATCGAGAGGGATTTGTGGCTTTGTGGGCAGACTCCAATTGAGAACTTGCCAGCTGCTGCTTCCTGCTCCCTCCTGACACAGAATGGGAGATGCAGTGCTCTCCCGCTCAGGCTGGGTGACTACTGAGCAGGCACCAGCTGCTTGGTGCCTCCAGCCTCCCTCTTCTTGGTGACTTGGACTACAGCCTCACCCACCTGACCCATCTGGACTCCAGACCAGACCCTTCCTGGGCAAAGGAGCTGGTAAAATGGAATCTTAGAGAATACTGTCTATGCAGAGCAGCCACTGAGAGGTGGTTGATCCAACTAAAGAGCAACCACAGGTTGGTCAATTACATCCTGGCATGAAGGTCGCTACTGACATGACACATAAGAGATGTAGAAAGAAACATAGGAAGGAAGCTGAATGAGAGCTTAGTTCAAATAGTGTCCAGCAAGAGATTCAGCCAAGGGTAAACTGAGGCAAGATAGATGCAAGTTCTTCAAAATTCAGGGACTGGAGAACTTGACTTGGCAACAGATTGATCAACAGGCCATGTGCACATGCCTGGTTGGATTTTGCTGTTGTTCTTGTTGTTGACCACATGATCTCTGGGATCCAGTATTTCCTCACGGCTAACTGCAACCTCACAGCACCCCAGGCTGCATGTGAGGTTGTCCCCAGTTATACACAGGGTTCCAGGAGGAGAAGGAGGTGTCCCTCTTGAGCTGTCACCCCTGGGCATCTCGTGTCATATGGGAATGTTTTAGAATTATGGTGCTTTAGAATAAAGGTCAGAAGCCTTATTAAATCAAGGGCCATTAATAAATAGATTAAGCGTTCTGGGCTACACGGTCTGTGTCTACCATTCTACTTGGCCTTGGTAGCCATAGGCTCATCCCAAGGGCAAACAGACCAACCAGGTTACTGAGGTGACAGCTTAGATAAAACAGCCCCCGACTGCAAAAGGCTTCATTATGAGAAAATGCAGCTGCCATCTTAGGGGCCATGTTTGGCAACCTGAGGCCCCACCTCAGATTGGATAAGAGATTATTGTTGGATTTACAGCAGCCAGTCAGAAGCCCAGCAAGCAGCTTGTGAGGTGACATGGAGGGGAAGCTCTGTTCACGCTAGTGCCAGAAATTACAAGGTCCACACTGGATCTCTTGGAAATTTGAGTTGGAAATTGGTAAGAAGTGAGCAGTGACCTGTAGAGAGACTTGGAGATGAAAATCACAGCAAAGGTGATGAGTGGAGGGAACTGAGCCCAGGAGATGAAACGGGGAGGGGGGGAGGGAGGGAGGGAGGAGAAGGTGGATATAGTTGGAAAGGAGCCATCTACTTCTAAAGCTGGTCCTCTGCCTCCCAGAGGTGAGGTCACTATTTCCCAGGCCTCATTAGGTTCTGGTCATCATATGCCTGAGTGCATCCTTACTGTCAGGTCACACCAAGTAGATGGCAGGCCTGTGTTGTCATCTTTCCTGCATTTGCAATATCCTACTCTGTGGCCTCCTGTCACCTCCTCTCTGGTACCTTGGAAGACTTGAGTGAAAAACCCTTGGAATTCTGAAGATTTTCCCAGGATCCTTGTGAGGCATGAGCCAGGTGTCCTAAGTCATGCTCTCTCCATGCAGGGAATTCCCAAGGGAGTGGGGAGAATGTTGGGAATGGAACACCTGTGTCCGAATGTCAGAGACTCCAGTGCATCCCTAAGTCAGGATCGTTCCCTGAGCCTGAATAATGGGCAAGCAGGGCTGGGAGTCAGCCTAAAAGTGGAGGCAGGGTGATGAGGTCAGCTACTCTGCTCTCTGCCCACACTAAAGCAGGAAGATCAATGAGGACTACAGACAGAGGGGAAGGAACTGGAAAGACCCCACCACATCCTCCTATGTACCCCTTCTGTCCCTTAGGCCACTCTCCATTTTATTAGCAGTCTCAGTTTCTCAGATTGAGACCACTGAACACCACAGGTGCTGATGATGTCACCTCTGGGATGTGACTATACCCCGTGGAGGCTGAGCAAGCCACCGAACCTCCACAGGTTTCCATGTCTTCTTCTGTGAAGTGGGGATATCACAGGACCTGCTGCCCAGGACTCGGGGTGGTGGTGGGGGCAGCGGCAGTGAAATGAATCATATGTATAAAGTCCCAGAAATAGCGTCTAGTACACAGAGTGTGTTAAGAATAATGGTGTCACCCAGCTCCTGAGAGCCAGAGCTCAGGAAGGGACTGAACAGGACAGACTCAAATAGGGAAACATCAAAAGAGAGAGAGAAGGCTTGGAGGGAAGGGAAAGAAGTGTGTGTGTGTGTGTGTGTGTGTGTGCGTGTAAGGTGGGGCCCACCCGGTGCTGGTTTTGACTTGAAAGCTGGCTCTGTGCTCAATTCTCATTCTCCCTTCTCCCATATAAACTCTCCAGTATTCTGAAGAATTCTGCTTCCACCCCCCAGCAGTTGCCATGGTGATGAAAAAATCTGGACCCGGTGGAAAGTTCTCTGTGCTCTTGGCAATGAGGCTGCAGCACCCTGCCTCCTGCCTGCCTGCTTGTGCGTGGGCGGCCAGCTACGGCTGCTGCCAGGATTCCAGGCCAGCACAATTCTGATGAGGGCCCAGCTCTGCTCCCACGGAATCTAGGATAGGAGCCCTCAGACAACATGTAGCCTGCCCTATTTCACAGGTGGGACACTCAGCCAGGCAGGAACAGTGACTTGTTCAAGTCTGCCCACGCTTCCAACCCTATGGGGCTCTCTCTCTCTCCCCCAGGCCAGATATGAGTTTGGTGGACATAGTAGGTCTGATGACATCATGGATGAAGAACAGGCTAGCCACAGAGGATTGCAGGCTGCCAGGGAGATGCAGAAAACAGTAGGGCCAAGGGCATAGGTACCACAACCTCTGCTTCTTCCCCTGACACAGCAGTGTCGAGGAGCTGTGATTGAATATTTGTGTGCCCCAAAACATTCATTGTGTTAAAATATAATTACGATTACATTAAATACTATAAATACTATGTCATTAATAAATACTATGACATTAGGAGGCATGGCCTGTGGGATATGGTCCTTGGTGCTATTTGTAATGAGACCACAAAGAACTGCTTGTCCCTTCTAGCATGTGAAGACACAATAAGAATGTGCCACCTAAGAACAAGAAGGTGGGTTCCCACCAGACACTTTATCTGTCAGCATTTCCAACTTGAACTTCCCAGACCCTAGAGATTTAAGATATTGGTCAGAATCCCAGTCTATGCACAGCAGACTTTAGATCACCCCAAGCATTGTCCCCGAGCAGTCTTGGTTCAGTAACTTCACACAGAGTAGCCCACTTTTGACCATCAAAGCCTTGCAGGACCCAAACATAGGAGACACTCCTCATCTTGAGATGGCTTTATGCTAGATATTGGGGTAATTCCACAATGGATGCTCTTTCTAGCCCAGATCTTGTCCTTATCTATGTGCTGCTGAAGATGTTCACAGGCTTCAGGGCAGTGGAATTTTCCTCAGGTCCACAGGCCAACAAGAGGAGGAGACTTGTCCTGTCTCTGGAGTTCTGGCTATGGACACACTGAGGCCAGGCTGGGTCACTCATACCACAGCCTCCCAAGGATTCAGCTGTCCAGACTATGGCTCTTGCAGAATTACAAATACAGTGGAAAAGAATTTCCCATCTTGTTTTTCTTGATAAAAATCAGACATCACAAATCTCTCACAAATCAGATATCACAGGGCTTTCTCTGGTATCTAGTCCATGGTTCCTAAAGCCATTTCCCAAAGAACATAGAATAAGTCTCTGGGTCTTAATTTTCCTTGAAATCTTAGTGTTTTGTCAGCTGCCTCTAGACTTATACCTTCCTGGTACAATGGTGAGGACTTGGTCTAGAGAAGAGAAATGCTAGGTGTAAGTAGGAGGGGCACAAGGACCAGAGCCAAGTAGCTCAATTCACTCCCGAGCTATGCAATCACAGAAGAGTCACTGACCCTCCCTGAGCCTCAGGACCACCCTCTCTGAAACAGGACTCAGGCCATCAGCCCCGGCTAATTCTAGCATTGAGTCTCGTATTCCTAAGAGGAAGGGCCATGCCAAGCTCTTGCTTCTCTTCCAGGTTCCTACCACAGATTCTTGGTCCTTCTCCCAGACCATCAGCCACAAACTCATGTCATTCATGAACTGATTTGCTCAGCCAGAATTTATTGCCTTCATCTGTATTCTGGGCATGCAGCAATGAAGTGGACTGACTAGAAGCTTCCAACTCACTTTTAAGTCTGGACAGGTGGCATCACACATTAGAACTTAAGATGCATAAGATGTATACATGAGCGCCCAGGAAGGGACCGCTTTTGATTTTGAAGAACCAGGAAAGACTTCCTGAGACGGTCCCAGCTCAGTCAAGACCCCAACAATAAGGTTATTAATTAATATTGATTCATAAGTATTAATAATTACATTAGCCAGCAAAAGAAGCCTGATAAGGGTTCCAGGAAGCATGGGAGGGAAGAAGAGGGGGAGGACTCTCCAGAGACACACAAATCCTCTTCCCCCAGTATTTGCTTCCTGAAGAAACCATCTCACGCTAAGCGGGGACTGAAGGGGAAATTCAGGACCACGGAGAGCTCCATGGTGTGTCTTCAGCCACTGGTCTGGTCCCTGGAACCCCATCTCGGGCGAAGCTGGGAGATGATGCAGGGAAGGACAGTGCAAGTAGGGAAACTGCCAGGCTAGGAGACAGGCCAGAAGGGTCTGACTGAAGTCGAGGGTACTGACTGTTGCCTCCTAATTGGAGCCTGTTGTGCAGCCACCAAGAACCTTGCTAATGACACAGAAAAAGAGTGATGACTGAGACATGTGGTTCTCTGCCAATTTAAGACCGTAAAGCCTTTTACAAATTGGATACATTGTGAATAATGCCTTTATAAGCATAACACAATGAATCAGCATATTATATATTGTGTCAGGCGATTGCTGCTGTGAGAAAAAGTGATGGGCTCTTCTCCTTGAGAGACAAAGGATCCTAAATCTTGTAAAAATCTCAGCGCACGCTATGAGTATGGCCAAGAGCCAGTCACCTTCCAGAGAACAATCCAATCTGAGTGGGAGCTAATGGAGGCAGAGTTGAGCTGAGTCTGCCTGGATCCATCCCCAACCAGGGTCTGGGGTCTTCAAATCAGTTAGTGCTATATAATGAAAGGAAATGACCTAGCAAGGTAACCGGAGCAGCAAGGATGGGCTTCAGGACAGAAGGCCAGGTGGGGAAGCTGCCATTTTAAATACAGAGAGATGGATCGGGGGTGCACTCTTGGCACAGAGTACCCAGGTTTTGTCCCACATGGTGGCTCATGACCATCTATAACTCCAGTTCTAGGGACCCCCCCCCCTTGTCTGGCCTCCTTAGCATCAGACATGTATGTTGTGCACAGCCATACATGCAGGAAAAACACTCATACATATAAAAAGATACAGAGTGACCCCTGAGTAAAGACTTGAAGAAGGCATGAGACAGGGCCATGAAGGTGAGTGGGAACAGGGACCGAAACAGAAGGAACAGCCTGGACAAAGGTTCTGAGCATAGGGACATGGCTGTACAGAGGGGAAGTGACAAGGAGGCCAGTGACTCTACAAAGGAAGATCAAAGGACAGGCAGTCCGAAGGAAGTGAGAGGAGCCATGTGTGGGGAGCCATTGATGGTGCAGACTTTGCTCTGGGTTTAAGGTTTCTGGTTCTAAGCAGAAAGCAAAGATGATCTGCATTCTATTTAGGAAGTGTCTGTGTTGGACAGCTCTCTGTTGCTATAACAAGTAGTCAAGACAAAACATCTTGCAAAGAGGAAAGCCACATTTTGGTTTGTAGTTTCAATTGTTATAGTCCTTGACTAACTGGTTCTGCTGCTTTGGATCTACAGCAACATGGGGTAGCTGTGAGAGCTGGTGACTGAGGGAGCCTATTCATCTCCTAGTCCAGTGTAGAAGAGGAAGAAGAAAGGTATAAAGCCTCCCACAAACCCTTACAAGTCCAATAGTCTAACAGATCAAGCCTTGAATATACAGGACTTTGAGATACACTTATCCAAAGCATAGGAGCTCCTGTGCTAAGGATAAACTGGGGCATAGGGGACATCCCCAGTTGAGGGGAGAGGCAAGCTAGGCTCAGCAGATCCCGAAGGCAGGAACAGTACAGTCTACAAACACCAGCATGGGGTAGAAGGCAAACAGGGAGCCAAGGATGACTCAAGTTTTGGCCTGAGCAAGAGGAAGAATGCTGTCATCAGAGCTGGGGTACAGCTGCAAGAAGAGAAGGACCGGGGAATGTGGGGATGGTTCAGTTGATAACGTCTTTGGTTTGCAAGTGTAAAGACCTGAGTTTGGATCCCCAACAGGGAGAGACCCTGTCTCAGGGGAATAAGGCAGAGAGCAAGATGTCTAGATCTGTATGTGGATTCATGGGAGATAGCAGATCCCCAGGGCTCACTGTGCATTCAGTCTTGCCTTGACACTGATAAGGCCACTTCCTGTGTGTCTAAACAACCCTGACTGAGAGCAGTTTTTCCTACTCTGAGCAGACCTCTGTCCCAGGGGTTTCAGGCCACAGGGTGAATTGTTAAGAGATGCTGTGGCCTCAGACCATAAGCACAAGTGAGCCAGTAAGGGGATATAGAGTTTTGTGTTCCTGAGGTCTAACTGCAAGACCAGATTTTCTAGCTCCTAAACCTCTCTGTGCTTCTTGCTTTATGGTAAGAAGAGACAGAATTGCCTTGGGATTAAGCAGCATAATGTCACTGGGCAGTGGTGGCGCATACCTTTAATCCCAGCACTTGGGAGGCAGAGGCAGGTGGATTTCTGAGTTCGAGGCCAGCCTGGTCTACAGAGTGAGTTCCAGGACAGTCAGGGCTACACAGAGAAACCCTGTCTCGAAAAACTAAAAAAAAAAAAAAAAAAAAGTAATGTCTGCCAAGTTTAGACATAGTGAGCCCTCACAAGATATGAGCATTATCATCATAGTTAGGCTGAGACTGCTCTGGCTTTAGCTTCTGTCAGCTGAGCAAACCCTGACACACCCAACATAGCTCCCAAAGCTCGTTCCCACCCACGAGCCAGATAGAAACATTCATTCATTTTGTGCACATGTGTATGTGACTGAAGCTGCTCTCAGGCACAGCACATGGGTAGATCAGAAGACAACTTTCAGGAGTTGGTCCTCCCCTTTCACCTTATTTTGATGCAGGATCTCTCTTGTTTCTGCCATTGATCTGTGTCCTCGAGACTTACCAGATTTTGCTGTCTCTATCACAGTCTTGCAGGGATTACAGATGTTTGCTGCCAGCTCTGGTTTTGTATATATGTTTCATGGATTCCAGTTCAGATCATCAGGCTTGCAAAGTGAGGGCTCTTACCCACTAAGTCCTGTTCTTCCTTGTCCCCATCCTTGCCCCATTTTACAAAGAAGGCAATAGAGGCAACTCAGAGAGACAAAGTGTCAGACCTCAGAGCTCACAGCCAGAAGCCCAGGAGAGAGGCAGCTGCCTAGAGCTCAGGTGACCATGGGGTGGGGGCTCAAGGCCATGTAGGAAGCCGAGTAGTCGACTCAGCAGGGGATATGGGAGAGTAACTCTGCAGGAAGAGAGAAGAAACCTAGCAGCCTCCACAAGGGCAGTGAACATTCTGGCCACAGACACCTGGCTGTCATCTTTTCAGGTCTGCCTCAGTCCCCTCCTGCCAGAGCTTCAGCAGAAGAGTCATTTGCTGAGTCACCCTGTCTCTGGCATGGTTCCCTCAGACTCCTTGAAATCTCAGCTTAGCTGCACGTCCCTGCCCAGTCTCTGCTACCTGGCTGCCAGCTCACTCTGTGTCCTTGGGCACATTGCTTCATGACTCTGGGATGATGAAGATGTTTGAGTTGTCCAGGGTTGGGGGTGGGGGTATTGTTGTCACCAGAATGAAGACCTTGGTGTCCTGTTTGTTATATAGCCCATGGCCTATGTTGAGCTACATACGTATTGCTCAGAAACAGTATTTTTTTTTCTTTTTTATGCAGCTCTGCATGCGTGTGTGCTCGTGCGTGCATGCGCACACCCATACACACAATCATGTGTGGATGCACACCTGTACATGTTCAAGTGCATAGGTTTATGGAAGCCAGAGGGCAACATTAGGTGTTAGCCTCAGGAACACTGTCCATCTTCTTTGAGACTGAATCTCTCATAGTTTGTCATTCACCATAAGCCGGACTGCCTGGTCAACAGACCCCATGGTTCTTCCGGACTCTGCCTCCCCAGACTTGGGTTATGAGTGCAGTCCACCACACTCACCACTTTTACTTGAGTTCCGGCCACCAAACTCAGGTCCTCTTGCTTGCAAGGCAAGCACTTTGCCAACTGAGTAAACTCCCTAGTTTGATTCACAGAGAAAATTGAAAGTAAATGAAATCCGGCTATGAAGATACACACTATATCTCCAGCACCAAAGAGGCTGAGACAGGAGGATAGCAGTGAGTTCAAGGCCAACCTGAGTGATATAGTGAGTTTGAAACCAACCTGGGAAACACAGAAAAATCTTGCTTAAAAGGAAATTAAAAAAAAAAAAAGTAAAAGAAAGCAAATGAATAAATGCCCACCCTTTGTCCAGGAGCATCGATGGGCAGAAAAACTACTAGGTTTTGAAGGATAGTTCAGTCCTCTTTTTCCAGAGGCCTTAAGAACGCAGACACCTATAATTCCACCTACCCTTCCGCACCAAGTCTCTTTACACTCTGGACCTCTAGCATCATTGCCTGAACAGCCACGGGGGCCTTCAGAATCACTGTGCTCACCACCTGTCCACAACCTGTTTGTTTTTGTCCCTTAAATGACATTCAGTTCCTCTCACCCTCTCCAGCTGACCCCTGATGTTTAGGTCAGACCACACCATCTCTCCCTGGCTACTTACAGAGTGACCTTGCAACATCTTCTGCCTCCGGTGACATATTCCAGTTCTGAAGCCTCCTTCCCTCCCTGCTACAGCCTAGTGGGTCTTTATTCCAGGGATACTTGCATTCTCAGGGCCCAGCCTGTGTTTCTCAGCAAGGCTTATTTGGCCCTGGAGACTGAAGTTCAGCTTAGCTTGCCCGCCTCTTCCCTCTCCTCGAACCAGACCCCATGAACTCAATGCCCCCCTTTAGCCTTCTAGAACCTCCCAGTTCCCTCCATGCTTGTGTGCCTTTGTCTTTCTAGGCCTTCAGCCTGGAATGCCCATTTTACCTGCATGATAAACCTCTACTCTTCAGACCCCTCAAGGATGCCCAGGGAAGCCCATTCTGACCACCCAAAGGCTGAGAGTCCCCCTTGGACAAACACTACTTCTTATGAACACATCTACTGTATTATATTTCTCAAGCTGCACCTTGGGTTTTGGAGTCCCTTCTTCCCTCTGAGATATTTCTAGAATAGGCTCATGGTTTATTCAGATAACAAATTTAGACATGAATATAGATGTGACTATTTAAACCTAAGCAGTATCTAGCTCAAGTAGGTGTTTATAAAAATACAGCCAGTCAACGTATTGATGGGTAGAGAGGATGGGCAAATGAACCAGTGGAAAGATAAGACTGTATAAATGGAAGGATGAGTGGGTGGGTTTGGGAGACAAGAGGAACGGATGGATGGAGGGAGGGAGGGATGGAGGGAGGGATGGATGGAGGGAGGGAGGGAGGGATGGAGGGAGGGATGGAGGGAGGGAGGGAGGGAGGGATGGAAGGAGAAAGGGATGGAGAGATGGACGGACAGATGGATAGTAGGAAGAATAGGTACAAAAGACAGGGAGAAGACTAGAAGGATGCATGGATGATAGGCAGGATGCCTGGGCTCATGGACAGATGTGTTCCTGTGTTCCTGAAGCTGGTCTGTTTTCTCACAAAGCATCTAGGGCTCCAGCACCCTCTGAAGGCATTTCAACTGCCTGGCTTCGTGCATCTATCAGTAAATGAACCATCTATTTCTGATTATTAAGATAGAAGAAGAACCAGATGTGGTGATACATACCTGTACTCCTAGCAAAAGGATCCTAAGTTAATACTTAGTGAGATCATGTTTAACAAAATGAAGCAAAATCAAATTAAGAGGAAGAGGAGGAGGAGAAGACAATCGGAGACAAACTAAGAGCTCCCCATTTCACCAAAGTATACACATTAATTCATTCCACCACCACCCCTTTTAAAAATAGATATTTGGAGATCACATAATCAACAGAGTCAACAAGATTTGGAGGGAAATGAAAATTCCAGCAGCCTGCCCAAGCCATAGTCAGTTCTTGAGACTCCCTTTCACTTGAGACCTGTCCTGTCTTCCACTTGTTCACCTCTCCCTGAAGACCCACTCTGAGCAGTGCTTGGCTTGTTCACTGGCCTGCAGGAGACTACCACAGAGCAAAAGCCAAGTGACCTCACCCTAGGGCTGTGGCTGTGGCAACTTGGCAGAGGCAGCTATGTTTCCACTCTGGCTGTGACCCTGGGCATGGAAGGAAGAGACTCTGGCCTCATGCCATCACCAAAGCCCCTGCCAGACTCATGACAGAGAGGATCTGGGAAGTCCCAGAAAGAGAGGCCTGCATACTCAGAGGACCTCTGAGGGTGGTAAGCCAGAAGGCCATCCCCTCTTGGAATCCAGAGCTGGGCATAGGAGTGGAGGGGTCTGTGACTCCTGTCACCTGCCTGAGCCCCACAGTAGGTTTTTACTCCTCCCTAACCAAGTGTTCCAGTAGCTTCAGGGGAAGTAGCCTGGAGTTTCTTCAACACAGACATGGATCCAGAACCCAGAGCAAGAGAGCTTAAGCACCAAGTGGTACAGACTCTGGAAGATGTCATTAGGGAGAAAAAAGAATCCCATCTTTCAGCCTCCTTATCTAGGTTTGTCAGGCAGAAGTGTGTGTGCTTGTGTGCCTGTGCATGCCTGCGTGTGTGTGTGTGTGTGTGTGTGTATGTGCATGCATGTGTGTGTGCATGCATGCACATGCGTGTACACATGCATTTTTTAAGCATGATGCTGGATGAAGCTAAGGACAAAGCATGTGCTTTTGAAGCTGTCTTGTTTCCCTTTTCTCTCTTCACCCTGAATTTTTAGTCACTATGGTGACTAGGAAGAAAAAAAAAAAAAAGAACAGAAAAAGAAAAGAAAAAAATCCCTCAGCTTTGTATTCAGGGAGAGTCAAAGTTTCCTGGGAGGCAGTCTGTGGCAGCTGTTGGGTGTGGCTTTTTCCTCTCTGTGTGCACACACACACATGGTTGGCCAGTCCATGCCTCCAGCCACAGATGCTCAGCCCTTTGTGGGCCTTGAGCCAGCTGTGGTTTTGAAGGCTGTTGTTCTCCAGAGTTAAGGATCTGCGGTTTCTAATCACTCTTCAGACTACCACGCTGCCCTGTTCCCGCAGGTGTTCCTGGTTCATGCAAACACAGACATATGTATCCACTCACAGATACACCCTGGAAGACAGCACAGAAGACTAGAGCATGAACTCTGACTTTAAAGTGCGTTTGTATATGTTAATATCTGAATTGTGAGGACGTGTGGGCTTGCTGGACTGTGGGACTTGGTGACCGTTCTTCATCAGGAGTCCTTCCTTCCAGGTCTCCGGACCTCCTTTTGCCTCCAGTCTCTTCTCCACCAATTGACTGGAGTGTCTGTGGGGAAAGTAAAGGCACAGATGCTTAGGCCTTGGGTCAGGACACTCTGTAAAGGGTCAGTGAGTCTCTTACACTTAGGCAGGTCATGCAGTCTTGCTTGTAGTGACTCGAGCCTGCCACTGTAAAAAATGCAACCATGTGTAACTGCAAACTAGTAGCCATGACTGAGATCTAACAAAGCTTTATAAAAGCAATCGGTGGGCTAGACTGGACTCACCGGGCCACTGTGTGCCACCCTCTGATTTAGAAAAAAGACAGACGCAAATGACCAGCCTGGAGATTGTTTGGAGACTTATGTGCTTGATGAAAGAGTTCAGTGTGGCTCTCTGAAGACTCAGAGTCAGGAATTCCCCTTCAGACAGCACAGGATTAGGGACCGACACACTCAGTGGGCTCAGAGGCTGGCTGTAGCGGGAGGGAGTTACAAAAGGGGTCATCTTCATTCATGACCAGAAAGTCCTCCTGGCTCCTCAGTGCTCAGTGCCTGACAGATGATGGACACACAAGAAACACTTGATTGTGGCAAGTGTATTGCTGTCCAGTGACAGCCTCACCATCCCTCCCGTGCCTCTTGCTCTTCTTACAGTTCAGGCTAGCGTATTCCCTTTTTGAGGACCAGGGGCACTGTTTGCCCAAATCATGGCACGTCTGTGACTATGTCAGAGGTGAAATTAAATGCTAGGGGGGGGAGTCCAGGGGAGGATGGGGGCTGGCTTCAACTTCGTCCACACTGCTCTGGCTGGCAGTCCTGCTGAGGCCTACCTGACATCTGGCTCAACCAATAGACAGGTGGACAGGTGAGAGAGGTAATGCTGGTCTCACACCAGCAGGGGATCAGAGGCCCCAAGTCAGACATTCATCCCCAGAGCAGTGGGTTATAGGGTGAAATAAAACAAAACCGTCGGGTGAGCTATAGTCTCGAGAGCAGTAAACAGGTGATGCATGTGACTCTCAAGTTAGAAGCTCCTTGTTGCCTCTCCCCTGAGCCATGCGGAAATGAGTGTGCTTTTCTCAGGCTCTGCACACTTCCCATGCTTTCTGGAAGCTTCTCCTCAGCGGGGACAATGTGGTGTGGGAAAACTTCTCTCTCTCTTCCACAGTCTTCGGAGACTCACTCTCAGAGGCTACCGGAAGCCTCTGCAGGTCCTCCTCAGGCCTCAGAAGGTCTGAAGAGCACCCTCTCTCTTCAGGCAGCTTCCTCTTCCTTGAGCATCAAAACAGCTCTCTGCATGGAGGGGTGGGGCTTCTTAGCCATGGTTCTCTACACTGCTGTTCCAGAAACCAATCGCTGCCGCTACATAACTCACACGGGAAAACAAAAAAACCAAACCAAACAAATGAACAAACAAACCTGCACCCATTATCAGGATGGCTACAGAATTATGGAGGGAGACGTAAGAGTCAGGAGGATCAGAGTCTCCCTCCCTCTTACTCCCTGCCACAGACCTTCTCCTCAAGAAGACTGGCAACGCCAGTCTATCCAGAGGCAACCAGAGTCCTGCACCCAAGCCCCACTAGGGATGTAGTTGGGCGTTGTGGGCCTGGCACAAGGGTACCCTGAGGGCCTGGATCATCTAGTATTTCTATCTAGGATCACCAAGTCTGCTTCTCCGGTCCAAAGCTCTCTGGCCACCAGCTGCCCCTGTTAGCAGTCTGTCTAAATGCCACCCCACAGTTACCTGGCAACAGCCAGGTATGCTCCCCTCTACAGTTGCCTGGCAACAGCCAGGTGGGCCTAGCCCACAGTAAAAGCAGCTGATTGCCCCTCCCCTCTCTCTTAACTCTTATCTCTTGCCTCTCTCTTCCCTTACCTCTCCCCATTCCCTTCCCCCCTCTCTCCACAAGGTCATGGCCGGCCTCCACCTCTCCACTTCTCTAATCTCTCTCTCTCTCTTCCTTTCTCTCCCTCTTAATTCCCCTCCCCATGCCCTAAATAAACTCTATTCTATACTATTCCTTCGCGTGTGGCTGGTAAGGGATGCCTGGGCTTGGGCCTGCTGAGGCACACCCTTCCCCCACACCTCCCTACCTCCCGACACCTCCATAAAATATATCTCTTTATATTTTTATAAACACATCAGCCCCCCCCCCCCCCGTTTCCTCTACACTTGGTAGAGGTGACTAAGATGCTGCTGGAGGGACAGTACAGGGCTAGGGCTCATGCGCGGGCTAGAGTAAAGCAAATCTAGGTTTTCCTTTCAGCTTTGTGACCCTGGCCAACTCAATGACCCTCTCTGAGCCTCTTTAAGGTAGAAGCTCCTTTTGGGGGCTATCACAAGGATTGAAGAGGTGACGTGAAGAATGTCCCTAGCACAGGACAAACAGCAGCTGTGTCCATTGTTATGTAACCCATGGAAACCATACCTCCAGCCACGGTACAAGCATCACAGTATCCCCATTCCCAAGAACTCTGGCTGCCACTCCCTCCACCCCTGCTTCACCCTTAGTGGTCACAGTACCCCTGACTTCCCAGTCAAAATGAGCCTGTCATCCCTTCCAATCACCATTAGGACCTGGAGCACCTGGCTCCAGAGGCTGGCTGTGGTGTGCTCCTGAACTTGCAAATATGAGCTCAGAACTGTCTTGATAGACTTTCTCTCCTTCAGCAAAGGAGAAAGAGAGGTCCAGAGAAGGTGAGGAGATTAAAGTCTGGCTTTTGAGTCAGGGCCTCACAGGCCTCACAGAAGCAGTGTGAACCCCCAGAAGTCTGAGGACACCGTGTTCTGTTCTTTCCGAGCTCTGTGACCTTGAGTGGGTCCCTTCACTTTTGTCATCTTTACTGTGGGGATAGTATTAGCAGTCTTGGGATGTCTAGTGCTCTCTCCTGGCTCTGGGCAGAACGATGGTCCCTTCTGAGGGATCTTGAGGTTGCTCTCTCCCCTTTCTGGGCATAGGGGCCCCACCCAGAACACTCAGGTGGGGAGGTGTGTACTGGGTCAGTCTTCCCATCCCCTGGAGGGATCAGCTTCCACCTTGTCCCCTGTTAGTAGCCCTGTCCTGGCCTATTACAGGGATATCTACAATGACCTCAACCTTGTAACAGCCACACTAATTAGTGACTCACATCTCCAGTCAGAACTGAATGACCAGGAAAAAGGGTTCTGACAAACACCTTTCAGAGCCTTGGGGCAGAAATTCTTTGAATGCCACAGGCCTTGGGGGATTTCTAGGCGCAAGGGTTAGTCCAGCCCAGACCTCCAGGCACCTCAGCTAAAAGTCCCTAGACTCCAGGCCTCATTGTTGCTCTCCTCAAGACAGCTTCAGTCTGGAGCCTCAGTCCTTTTCTCTTGGTTTTCTTTTCTCTTTTCTTTTTTGGACTGGGTCTTTTTAATTTTATTTATTTTTTTTTTTAATTTTTAATTTTTTAATTTTTTAATTTTTTTGGTTTTTTGAGACAGGGTTTCTCTGTGTAGTCCTGGCTGTCCTGGAACTCACTCTGTAGACCAGGCTGGCCTCGAACTCAGAAATCCACCTGCCTCTGCCTCCTAAGTGCGGTGATTTGCACTGGGTCATATGAAGCCTGGGCTAGCCTTGGACTTGCTCTATAACTGACTGGTTGTGAACTCCCGATTCTTTTGTTTCTATCTCCCAAGTGCTAAGATTCAAGCACGTGCCCATTGTTTGTGTCCATTCTCATATCATTGCACATAGACTTCGTTTCATCTGATGAGCTCACACAATGAGTGTGGTGCACCAGGTTCAATTCCCTGTACATAGTATAGAGAAATATGTGTATATAGTATGTGTGTATAGAAAGCATATGTATATAAAACATATATAAATCAACATTTATATGCCTATATACATATCTATCTATTACACACACACACACTCACACACACACACTAGATAGATAGATTGGTTTTTCAAGAAAGAGTTTCTCTGTGTAGCCCTGGCTGTCCTTGGAACTCACTCTGTAGACCAGGCTGGCCTTGGGTTCAGAGATCCACCTGCCTCTACCTCCCAAGTGCTGGGATTAGAGGCATTGACCATCACCACCCAATGTGAGTACACTCTCAACAATTCATAAAATGTTCTATTTATCAACCTGGGGGCTCAGAGAGTTTGCATATCCAATGTCACATGACTAACAGACAGCAAGGTGGGATAACCTGCTGTCTTCCCAGAGGCAGCTGCTATAAATGAATTATAGAATTCAGCCTTAGGTCCATCCCATCCCACAGCTCCTCCACATGCTATGGAGGAAACACACGTGCTTCAGCTTCAGCGGTAAATGGGATAATAACGGGGGGAGTGGCATGGTGACACTTGGTTGAGAGACCTACCATCAACACGGTCCTTCTCCCTGCCTGCTGCCTACCACGTCTGAAGCAACATGCTGACGGCTGGCGGGATTGGAACAGGGCCGACAGAAGCCTGCATACATCAGAGTTGGCTCTACCAGGGTGACAGACTTACAGTATGTTTTCCTCAGGTTAGGGAGGACCTATGTGCCCCTGAACTTCCTGTCAGGAAGAGAGCCACAGTTGGCTGCCTTCAGCAGTGGGGCAGGATCCCAGAAACCCAGGGTTTAGCCATGAGATGTGGGCTATTTTCCAAGACAGGGTGACCCTGGGGTCAGGAGGCCTCCCCAGGATGGCCCGCCCCCACCTTTGAGGAAATTCACACTGTGGCTAGGTCTCCAAAGGATTCCCTGCAGTGGTGTGACCGGCCAAGGTACACAGAACATTTGTTTATGGAGTCCAGGCTTCTCTGCGAAGGGCAGGGTGGGGCTCTGGCCAGGAGAAGCACCTGCCTGCGCCTTGGGCACGCTCAACAATCCATTTCTGAGTCAGAGGAGCCTCCACTCATTGCTCCTGGGTCACCAAGGTGGGACAGGCAGGGCCTAGGGTATGGCCTGCCCTCTCTGTGGAGGAAGGGAGCCCAAGAGTGGCCAAAGTTCACACAAGAATGCTGGCTGCTTGCTACCCTGGGCTGGGCCAATTACCAGAGGCCTCTGATGTGCCAAGTGCCTCAAAGGTAGCCTTTGCCATGCTTTCCAAAGAAAGTTACAGCCTCTGTCCGGCACAGCTGAGATGTCTGTGGCTAATATAGACAGTCCCCTCATCAGTCCCCTTACTATGGCCCCCAAATCCTTCAGCTGGCTTTTGGCTACCACCAAACTATTGCTCTGAGGGCTTCAGAATGGCAATTTGTTCATTGCAAACCTTAAGAGATGCCAGCAGGCTGCTTACTGACCTAGCTCCATCTTGATTGCCTTTGTTAAGAAAGGGGCTCAGAACTTGGAAACTGGCATCGCTGGGCTGGTTCTCCAGCTCCAGACACTGGCACCAGCACCTGTTGGGAGGAGGTAGGTTGGGCAAACCATTTAGTCCTTAATTGGGGGGAACAGTTGGGGACTTAGCCAAATAGTCAGCAAATGATGGACAGATGACAGCCTCCACCTCCAAATCACTTTAGGCAGAGGCCAGACTTGGGCTGCCAGACTTTTCCTAGTCTGCCTTTTAGGAGTCAGGGCCCCCCTCTAAGTCTCAGTTTTACAACATAAACCTCAAGTTAAACAGAGAGATCTTTCAGGTCTATTCCTATTCCATCCCTGCAGGGCCCTAGGGGAAGCCTCTGGGCCCTGGGGAAGTCGCTCACGTGGGGGAATCACCTAGCTGGGCCTGGGCTCAGTGGCTCAGGAAGGAAGAGAAGGCTCTTTAAGTTGTCATAACAGAGCAGGCCTCCAGGCACCTCCTGTTTACCCAGGCTGAGCAAATACAGGGCCCTAGCAACAGGCACAAAGGGGCCCTTGTGCCTCTATTCCCTGGGCTCCCTCTCCAGCCCAGGCCAGCTGGGAGCTCTCTGAGAGGTAGGAGACTTAACCTGCAGCAGCTTGGCAGGTGGGAATGGGGCCAGTGCAGAACCCACTCTGTATTTAGTGTGAGGAATCAGGTCTTTAGACATTCTGTTCTGTATAGGAAGGGAATACCCCATCCTTCAGATCAGCTAACTGAGGCTCAGAGAGAAACCTGGCAGGGGGCTTGTCAATCAGAGATGGAGCATGTGACTCTCAGACCAACCAGACAATACTGTCCAAGAGACCTACATTCAGAAGCCCATTGAGTCCCCATCATCTGTAATCAGGAGCTCCTGGCCATGTGGATCCTGAGTCAGAAGAGCCGTGTGACCATTTTGCCTGGTAAACTCTATAAGCCCTGACCCAAACTGAAACAGACAGGAGGCAAGAGGCAAGAGTGAATTAGGAGCACCCCCATGGTGCTTTCTCAGTCAGAATGTGAGGGGTTGTCTCCAGTGGCTCAGCTCCCAACAGCATCCACATGCTGAGTGGAGGTGCCCACCGTATGAACGAGGGGCTAGCACGTGATAAGTTATTCTGGATTGCTACAATGGTGAATACAGAAGTTTTTTGTTTGTTTTTTTGTTTTTAAAAAAAAAAGCCAGACCCAGGAGATGGCTCAGGAGGTTAAGGGCTAGCCTACAATCATGAGGATATGAGTTTGATCCCCAGCACTTGTCGCTCTTGAAATCCCAGCTCTGGAGAGGCAAAGACAAGAGAATCCTTTGGCTCTTCAGTCAGCCAGCCACAATGATCAGTAGGTTTTGGGCCCCAGTGAGAGACCTTGTCCCTAAAAATAAGGGGACTGCTTCTGAAGTTGACCTCTGACCTCTGTGTGCACTTTCCTCTGCAAGGCCACACTCACAAGCCTCTACACATAATACAGTTTAAAAAAAAAAAAAGCTGGATGGCCATGCCTTTAGTCCCAGCAGAGGGACTGAGAGGAAGAGGCAGGAGGAGCTCCAGGTTCCAGGCCAGCCTGGTCTACATTGTGAGTTTCAAGACAGCCAGAGCTACACAGAGAAACCCTGTCTTGAAAAACAAAAAACAAACAAAAAAACAAAACAAAACAGAAAGAGACCTGAGAAAGTAATTTCTACAAAATGGAACCTGGGTGGGACCCTCGGAAATGGAGTTAACCTGACCAATAACAGCAAAGGTGAATGTAAAGGGCTGAGGAGAACTCAGCTGTGGAGCCCTTGCTTAGCATGTGTGAAGTCCCAGACTCCAGTCTGAGGACAGCAGACAGCACAGATGAGATTACACCCCCCACCGTCACATTTGCAGAGGATCTGAGCATCTTTTCTCAGGGTCTGGCAAATAAATCTACAGAATGCTGGGCACCTATAGTGGCTTCTGACCTACAACATAAATTGGAGAGAGACCTTATTATGTTGGTCTGTAAAATGGGCTGTGGCAGCAGCACCCGCTTCCCTCTCCAGGGAGAGGATCAGTCATTGTGTTATTAACTTATTATGCCCGAGTGCTGGAAGATGCGTCAGGTGGGCTGAAAGGCTTCATGCAGATAGCTGTTTGGTTTATGTTACAGTTGTTCAAAGTACAAGTTGGATTAATCCAGTCTTTCTAAATTCCAGGGGAGAGCTGGGCACTTCAGTTTTCAGTGAGCCCGGTGAGTCCAGGGGGTGGAAACAAGGCAAGCAGACAAAGAGCAGCATAGATGGATGTTTGATCCTCAAATGAGAAGAGGTTATGGGTGTCCAGGAGGAGTGAACAATTCAGTTCTAATTGTCTATGCAGTGGAGTGCTTCCGGCATCAGAGGAAGCAGAGCGGAAGGGCTAGCGCTGACCTCGCAGTAAGGGATGAAAAAGCAGCCACTTGAGAGGGGTGCATCTCTGCAGGGTGGTGAGAGCAGTGTCTGTTCCCAGGCTGTGCCAGGGAGGGTGACTCAGAATGTGGAGAAGGCTTCCCTTCCTGAAGGGGTTGAAGGTTGCCCTACGTTTCTTGGTTACACTTCTGTTTAAAAATATCTCTGCTTTGCCATTGTTTTGAAACAGGGTCTCACTATGTAGCCCTGACTAACCTGGAACTCACTATGTAGACCAGGCTGGCCTGAAAATTGTAGAGATCTGCCTCCTTCTGCCTCCTTCATGCTGAGATTAAAGGCCTATGCCACCATATCTGGCCCTGATTTCTTTTTTAAGTGTAAGTTGTTTTTTGTTGTTTGCTTTGTAAAGCTCCTGGAAGTTACTTCCTTTTGTTTATAAAGATCAGTGTGGAGCTGGAGACATAACTCCATTAGTAAAGTGTTTGCTGTACAAACAGAAGAACCTGAATTCAACCCACAGCACAAACACCCACGGCAGTTAGTGAACCCAAGCCAAAGAGGGACCCTGTTTCAAAAAATAAGGAGAACGGAACTCCTAAAGAGCAACATCTGAGGTTGCTTCCATGGGCAACATCTGTGTGGACTACACACACACACACACACACACACACACACACACACACCCCTAAGCAAATTAAAGTTCAGATGTCTTAAGCACTGCCCCGGGGCCTAAGATACTTGGTTTATAACAGGGATGCAGCTGGGGTGTACTCTAGGGTTCTCAGTGAGAATCCAGTTGACACTAGTAGGGTGGAGGATGCCCATCCATTAGTGGAGGACACAGGAAAGGTTCTGGTGCACAACAGAGAAGGGACAGGTAGAAAAGTCGGCTGCAGCCTTGGGGACTGACAGGCCAGGTGTAGACTATCAGAAGTACAGGGGTTTGAGATGGGCCTATTGCTCTTAGTTGCTCCCACTTGGATACAGTTCTGGGGAGCCCTTGCTTAGCACGTGTGAAGTCCCAGACTCCAGTCTGAGGACAGCAGACAGCACAGATGAGATTACACCCCCCACCGTCACATTTGGAAGGGGTTGTGGGGTGAACCCCTGCCTGTTTTCTCAAGGAGACATGCCATAGGGGCAGCTGCACGACCATAGAGCAATAGTCTTTCCTCTTGGGACTTCCTGGGGATGAAGCTGTGACCAGTCAGGGCCCAGGGCCTGGGCTACCCGGGGACGTGTAAGCCATTCTTCCATATCTGCTGGACTTCTCTATCTACCTACCAGGCTGCCATCACCCTAGAGGCAAAGACCACATGCCACTCTCCAGAGCTGCCAAGTCTTTCACACAGAGATCTGACCAGGTGGTACTGTGTAAACAGGACAATATTCTCTTGTGCTCCAGCCACCTGTCTCTGCCGATGTCCCATTAACTGAAGGAGGAGGCGCTAGCTCCCTAGGATCATGCCAATGGCCCAGAGATGTCCTGCAGATGTTTGGGGCCTGTCCTTTACACTACGGCAGTGGCTCCCAACCTGTAGGCCTTGATCCCTTTGGACAATCCTTTCACAGGGGGTGCCTAAGACCAGATGGTTACATTAGGATTCATAACAGTAGCGAAGTTACAGTTATGAAGTAGAAACAAATTATATGGTTGGGGGTCACCACAACATGAGGACCTGGGATGTGAGGGTTGGATCATGAGGGAGCTTGAGAACCACTGGAATATGAAATGTTTAGTTAGTAGGACCCCTCTACCTACTTGATGCCTGTAGCAGCTCCTGCCATCTGTAACAACCCCAAATGTTATCAGACATTTATTGGCAAATGACTCTTGGGATGGGAATCACAATTACCCTAGGTCTGAACCTTGGATCTATGGTAACTTTTGTGATTATCAGTCTCTCTCCAGGGCCCTGCCCATGGAAGGAGGAGATCGGTCACGGGACATTCAACCCCTGTCTGTGTCCCCTACTGGCTCTGAGTTAGGAAGCTAAGCTCATTTTCTGCCTACCTCTGCCGACTCTTGGCTCTGGTGGGTGAAAAGCCCCAACTTTTTTAGTGAAATCTTTATTTGGCTTAATAGCTGTTTCTACCCCCCTACCAACATGCTATTGGAGGGGCATTTATTCTCAGTGGGGCACTGTTCCCATGTCCCTCATGCCTAGTCACTATACCCTCACAGGTCAGAGCCACTGGAGGAATGGCAAATTATTCTTAACATTATTTTAAGACAGAAGTCTCATGTAGCCCAGGCTAGACTTCAACTCACTATGTAGCTAAAGATGACCTTGAATGTCTGACCTTTCTGTCTTTCTGAGTGCTGGGGATACCAGTGTTCACCACCGAAGCCAGTTTATGAAGTGCTGGGTATTGGAGCTAGCATTTTGAACGTACTAGTCAAGTGTTCTTCTAACTGGGTCACATCCTCTGCCTCTGTATCCAAATGCACCTCAGTGGAACACCTCTCTCAAAAGGGCACTCCCAGGATAGGATCTGGAGGACCACTATGATGTTAGCAGAAGCCATTTGAGGTAGGCAGATGACCCATGCACAGCCCCTTGCTGGGGCTGTCCATGCAGGGACCCAAGGATCTCCAGGCATCCACAGAGACAGTGTCTTAGTCAGGGTTTCTATTCCTGCACAAACATCATGACCAAGATGTAAGTTGGGGAGGAAAGGGTTTATTCGGCTTACATTTCCACATTGCTGTTCATCACCAAAGGAAGTCAGGACTGGAACTCAGGCAGGTCAAGGAGCAGGAGCTGATGCAGAGGCAATGGAGGGATGTTTCTTACTGGCTTGCTTGCTCTAGTTTGCTCAGCTGGCTTTCTTATAGAGCCCAAGACTACCAGCCCACAGATGGTACCACCCACAAGGGGCCCTTCCCCCTTGATCACTAATTGAGAAAATGCCTTGCAGCTGGGACTCATGGAGGCATTTTCTCAACTGAAACTCCTTTCTCTCTGATAACTCCAGCTTGTGTCAAGTTAACACACAAAACTAGTTAGCACAGTCAGGGACCCCAAATTTGTATATCTCAGAAGGGCTACATGCAGAACTTGAAGCTTGGGTACTGGCAGACTAGTACCACCACCAGAGAAAGGACACATCTCCACAAAGAAAGGTTGTCACTGATTCCTGGAGAGGAGATGCTGGACCCAAACAAGTGAACTTCATGCTCAGAGATAGCCAAGTTGCCTCTACTCTGCCTTTGGTAACTGAACAATAAGGCGTTAGAATTTCCATTTTAGAAGGAATCTACATAGGCTGTATTCAACAAATCAGCTTCCCAAATGACTTCCTGTTGATCTGCCTCATGAGGGGTTCCTACTGCCCTGTGAGATCCCAGGAATGAGGCCCATGCCCTGCCCGATGTCTCTGGGAGGGGACTCAGGCTGTGCCATGGTAGCGTATTCATCCACAGCATGCATGGAAGGCTGGCTCATGAAGGTCACAGAAGAGGACAACTGGGAATGCAGCCATTAGGTGTGTCACAGCACTACCAAAGACTGAGAGCTGTAGCATTAGGTGTCTAGGTTTGGGGGACATTGACAGTGTGACAAACATTCAGGTTCCTGAGATGGGTACAGACCAGGAGTGTAGCCCCCTTTTGCTTCAAGATAGTGGTTTCAACTTTGGTAGAGGCCCAGCAGCACTGGAATCCAGGATCCCTCCCACCTCCTCAGGAAGTTCACACTCCTCACTTCTTTGTTCCCTGCCTTCGGACTGCCTCCTGGAAGAGTAACAGAGGATGGCACTCCAGAACACAAATGGTAGACGTTTTGGCACCCTTTGCTTTCCACTCCCTAGCCTGCAAACTTGGATTTGCTCAAGGCATTTCCCTTGCAGTCAATTTGTCCCTGTTACAACCACTCTTTTGCCAGATTCTCTGCTTTGCAGCTAGGGGAAGCCATTGGCACAACATCAGGCAATGACATATAAGGGAAGGTCTATGGGAAGACTTTCAGTCCAGAAGGAGGTTCTGCTTCTCCATGAAGGAGATGCGCTTGGCAAGATGGTTTTCTTAGGTTACCATACTCTTTGTTTATGATGGAGTGCAAGCATAATGTCTGGTGTGACAGCAGTTACCCTACATCTATGTGGTTCCAGCTTAGCCCTGAAGGTAATGGGCAGAGAGATTTTTGGATCCTCAGTGACATTGCCAACCTTCCAAATGATCCTGAGGCCACCTGTGCCAGGGTTAAGTAGATAAGTGCTCCATTTGTGGTTTAGTTGGAGTCTCTTACTTGCACACCAGAGAAGCACTGGAATCCATTTGCTTAGTGTGAGCACTGGCGCAATGCCTAGCACACAGTGGGTCTTCAGGAAACAATGGCTACTGCTACCACTATGTGAGTGCAAGTTGCTTATTCAAGTGAGTACATTTGGATGATGGATCTGTGGGTTACAAGGACCTCTGGGGTCAGAAGGTCCATTAAGTCCAGGAAGTGTCACTTGGCTCAGGCAAGTAGGCCACTCCCTTTGCCTTGCTGAGAGGCAGCTTCCTTGACTGTATGCTGAAAATGAGGGCAAAGTTTTCAGCTAGCGCTCTGGGCCTCATACCTCAGAGACAGAGGTGAAATACGGGGAAAACTGAGACTCAAAGAGGCCTGTGGAAATGTCAAAGTTGAAAGCCAAGAATGGTGAACCATGTGACCTCACGCAGACTCTGTATGTGGGAGGGCTGTGTGTGCGCACAGTCGAGTGTGTGATTGTATAAGGGTGTGCGATCAAGGGTGCATGTGTGTGCGTGTGCATGCATGCAGAGGTATGTGTGCAGCGTTTTATATATGTGTGTATAGAGCATGCATACATGCAAGGGGCCTGTGTATACATAGAGGTATGCATATGCACAGGTAAGTGTGTGTATGCAAGGGCACATGTGCAGAATAAGTACATGTGCAGTAACGTGTATGGAAGGAGTATGCATATATATAGCGGAATATACACAAGTATATGTGTAGGGTCTGTATATGCATGTGTGCAAGTGCATGCGTGTAATTATTTGTGTGTGTGTGAGAGAGAGAGAGAGCAAGAGTGCACCTGAAGTGTGTTTACATGTGTAGTGTGTGTGCACAGAGTCACTCCTCTAGTGTGTAGACAAACCCTAGAGACTTATGTTTTGAGGGTATCTGTCCTCAGTCCTAGTAGAGTGGAGGCACCTTGTGCATCCCAGGCTCCCAGACTCCTGGCTCCACAGGCCACCCCTGTGCACCTCTGACTCCCCAGGGCTGCATGCTCCCTAAGGCTGCCTCCTGCTCCCTTCTTCAAAACACCCGCAGCAGCAGCACTGGCAGCAGCTGGCCCCTCCTTCTGATAACCAGCCTGGGCCTGATCTGTCCAGCTGCTAAGGCTACCTTTAGTGGGTGGGTGTGTTTTCTGGGATCCGGACTTCCTCCTCCCAGCATCTTCCAGGCTGAGTAGCTGATCTAGAGAGCTCTCTCTCTCTCTCCCTCCCTCAACCCCACCCCTCCCACCCCTCCAACTCCCCCACCCCGTGTGTGCAGCTGCTCCTCCCGAAGGTTTCCTTTTCCTGTGAGGCTGGTCAGTCAATACCCATCAAATCGTACTGTGCGTCACCCTCTAGGTTTCTCCAGCAGGAAGTTGGCAAAGCAGGAAGGCAGGTGAAGGAAGTCCCAGGCTCCTAGAATCCTGTGTCTGCCCCTCCTCACAGAGCCTGGCCTCCCAAGGACAGGGTCCACTTGGCTCATTGGTTGTCCCGTGCTGGCCAGCGCTAGGAAGACCTCCTAGCCTCACTTACCCTGCAGGAGTTCTGTTTTGTGTTTTGTTTTAAACCTCATCCTCAGGCCCATCTCTCACCTGTGGTGTGAGGTGGCTTCCTCTCTGGGGTCACCAGCCCTCTAGCTACCGGCCTCTCTCACCTCCACATTCTTCTCATCTGCACCCCCAGAAAACTTACAGTCTTGTCCTAGTATCCTCCCTACAGGGAGGCTTTGATCCAGCCTGGGCCCTGAGCCCAAAAGTCATTAAAACAAAGCCCAGCCAAGGAGAGGGGAAAATATCCCTTCTGGCTGGAGAAAGCCAAACACTGTAAGACTCCAGGTTCTAGCTCTCCCGGGAGCACAGGGAGTGGGGGCAGGGCAACTACAGCGGGAGCTAAAGCAATGGGACTGATGATTTGAGGGTGGCTCCAAGGCTGACAGGCAGAGTGCAGCGCCTGATTAATGTCTGCTGCGGCCTGGAGAAACACCCTGCCCCTTGGGGGACCATAACGTTGCTGGGTTGGGCACTACAGAGTCTGGCATGGAGTCCCTGGTTCCTGATGGACCCCATAGCTAACAGACATTGGGGAGGGAACACTATCAGGGCCATATGTGAGTTGTAGCCGGCACTCTATAAGACACGAGACTAACAGAGAAACGGAAGCACCAATGGCTCTTCCTGAGTTCTCTGTACCTGTCTTGTAGCTGGCCTGCAGGTCACATGACAGAAGCTAAGTATCCTCAGAAAGCCTCACCTCACTGCCTAACTGATGAAGCTGACGCTCAGGGTGGGAACTCTAGTGGACACAGGAGCCATTTGAGACAGCGTGGGGGCTAGAATCCAAACCCCCTGGCTGCATAACTGCTATGAACCAAACGCAGTGCTTCTTGAGGTGCGGGGGTGGGGTTGGGGCATGGGGAGCACGAGGGAAGGGTGTGGGCGGCTTGGTGGGCATGGGCGGTGTGAGGTGTGAAGGGCATGGGGGGGCCTTTCATCATGATCTGATTTGATTTTACAGGGAGCAACAGTGAGGTGCTTTTATTTCCCTCATCCACAGTGGAGCCCAGGGGTGGCCTTTGGGGAGCCAAGGTCACACAAGATCCACATCGAAACCGGGACTGACACACAGGGTGCTTGGATCTGGTGTTGATGATCATGTGTCATGGCCAGGACGAGAGAAGCTGAGAGTCCTCGGTTCCCTCCCCACACCTCTGAGCCTGGTGGGAAAGGGCACAAGAGTACTGCCTAGTGTGTGTTGTGCTTGGCACAAGGGCAGGTGTTCAGTGAGCATGGCATTTAGTGGAATGGCAGGCAGGGTAAGCATCATATTAACAGAGCCTACTGGCTGAGAGCCCAGAGGAGAAACCGGTGTTCGAAGAGAACGTGTGGGGACGGATGTTCCTGACGCAGACGCCCATAGAGGTGACCTGAAAGGCAGCATAGCCTAAAGCTGGTCGGATAAATGGGCTACAGGTTGTGAGAGGAGAGACCACAGTCTGGAAGCCATGTAGTGGTGGTTGCTGGGGCAGCAGCTTCCTGTAGACACTTGGTTCTGATTGGGTGTGGTGGAGACCAAAGGGCGGGGCTACCCTGTCTGTACCATGGACTGGGGCATCCTCTCTCTCCCAGCTGCAGGCCTTCTCTAGCTTCTTGAGCCTAATGCCGAAAGCCTACTCTCTTGTCTGTCCTTAGGATCTTTCACCCCTGGGCTGGATATTCTTGGGGAAGGCTGGGGAAGGGCAGGGTGGAGCAAAACCCTACTTCCTGTCCTTAGTGAAGCTAGGGATCACCAGAGAAGCCCACTCAGCGTGGGTACGGTGGTGTAAAGTATCAAAAAGCTAGGCCTTGGCTTCTGGCTTTGAGCCCGTGTTGGTTGCTAGGGTAACTGCAGCCCATGGCAGGAGGCCTGGCAGCTGAGAGGAGGCGGGATACTGGAGTGCTGGGGGTCAGCTCACCCCCTCCTTTTCTGCTCCAATAGGGGTGTATGTGTGTACACCAGCCCACGGCCTAAGCCTAGGGTTAGCATAGTTTAGGAATAGCAGTAATCCTATGTTCTTTTCCAGAGACCTCTTCTTAGAATAGGGTCCACATGAGTGATCGCTTTGTTTTGTTTTGTTTTGTTTTGTTTGTTGTTTTGAGACAGTTTTACTATGGAGCCCTGGTTGTCCTGGAACCCACTATGTAGACTAGGCTGGCCTTGAATTCACAGAGATCCACCTGACTCTGTTTCCCAAGTGCTGGGACTAAAGGTATGCCAGGCTCTAGGAGTGTCTTTTAACGTAATCACTCCGTGAAAGCCTGAGGCATTGAGCATTGCGGCTTTATTGTGTGCATCTTGAAGGGGTTGTAGTAAGAATTCTTAACTATAAACACACAGCCATTAAGCTTAGGCCTGGCTACTCTCAGAACCATATGTATGTTGTGGCCATCACTCTATCTTAGGGGTTGAATAGTCTTGTCCCAGGAAACCTTTGGTTCCAGACCCTAGGGTGTTCCTCCCTCAACTGACATGTCTGTTCTACCCACAGAAGGGTAGATATGTGAGGGTCCTCTCAGGACTCCCACCTCCCTGGTTGTTTCTGAGACACTTTGTCCCAGTGTGTGTCAATGATGCCACTGGAGACTGTCTATGTCTATATGTATGTATGCGTATTCATGTATGTGCCATACAGGTGGAGACTAGAGGTCAGCCTGGGGCATTGATCTTCAGGAGGCGCCCACCTTGGTTTTTTAGGCCGAGTCTTACACTGGGTTTGGGACTTGCCTGGTGGGCTTGTGAGGGCAGGAGTCCCACTGGTTTGGCTTTCTCAGAGCTGGGGTTACAAACTTTGCTACCACAGCCAGCTTTTTTACATGAGTTCTCAGGATTGAACTCACGAAGCAAGAGCGTATTGACTGAACCTTTACCCCAGGTCCTGCAACGAAATTTCTGAAGTAAGAAAGGCCCGGCTGCCGGATTAAATAGTTCAGAGACCTTGACTGAGATGTCACTTGCCTTAGTGTCTCTGACTGTAAGTGGGTGGAAGGTGGCTGTGATAAACCGGGGGATGCTTTTCTGTGGTGATAGGCCCGAGGTCATTCTTGTAGGTGTGTCTGCATCTCTTCCAAACCAAAGAAAACCCAAACCCAGAAGGCCAGTTTCTCTCTCCTGCTTCCCCTGAGAGGCAAAGGGTTCCCTCTAGCTGCTTGAGTTGGGGGCTAGACAGCAAGAGACAGAGCAGGTAGCTGGGGCCAGATTTTGAGACTTTGAAGGTTCTAAGTCATTTTGAAATTTAAGTCCTTGGAGTTTTCTCTTTTGGGCTATGGACTCTCAGAGATTAAACCTGGGCCTTCAGGATCAGAAGAGCATCAGATACACTACAGGTGCTCAGGCCAGGTACTTTAACACTCACCCAGTAGGCATCACCATCCAGGCCTCTGTCAGAATGACCTGGTGGCCAAGGGAGTAGCTGAAAGAGCAGATGAAGGTCTTCACTCTGGGCTGCCAGAGCCTCTGCTTGGATCAGAAACTGTGCCATTTGGCAAGGCCTAGCCTGTGCTCCCCAAGGTCGGGGTGTGTCTGCAGAGGCATGGGCAGAGGAGCAGACCTGCAAGCTGCTGTCTGTTTTATCTCCTTGTGGAGGGCTTGCGCTTTGGGCTGATGTGTTCTGAGTACCAGGACTTGCTTACAAAGGACAAAGCTTGACTGTGAGGGAAGAGCCTCATTAGAAATGTCCCTTTATCCCAGGAGAGTCTGACTAACGTCACCAGTAACTTCCATGGTCCTTACATGGATACTGCCCTTCACATATTTCAAGGTCTGCCCACCTCCACCACCTGGCTGGCATGGTGCCAGCTCTGGGGACAATAGGACAAGGAAATGGAGATTCCTTTCTAGATGGGGAAACTGAGGTAGTGAGAAACAATGCAGGGCATCCTAGGTGTCGGACAACAATGCATGGGACCAAGGGGCCCAGTCCAGTGAGACAAGGATGGGGAGCCTACAGTCCATGCCACTGTGTGCTCTCGGCAGCCTGTCTTTTAGTAAGCTGGGAGACTGGGGTGGCCAGAAAAGCAAAGGGTCTCCATGGGCTCATCCTTGGCCCCTGACCCAAGCACCATCCGGCCTAGCCTTTACTTCCTGAGCTGGCTGCTAGAACAGGCTGGGTTGCTAGAACCCTTCCTAAAAAGGAATCAGGCTGTGGTGGCCTGGGCTATTTTTAGCCAATTGTGTTGAAAATCCCAAGTGCATGTAGCATCATGTGTTTTCTTTTATAGAGGGGAAACTAGGAGATTCCCACACTCTCCCCAAAATGGATTGTGTCCTTGGGAGGAATCTTATGTAGATCTGTCACCATAAGAACCCAGCAAGTAACCCATCTGTGGATAACCAGCCTGGGGTTTCTGGGTTCACAGAAGTCCTACTGCTGACCTATGTTCTTGGGGTATAAAGTATGTGGAGGTCAGCCCATAATTAGCCCCATCTCTGTGTCAGTCCTTATTGTTTTAAAATATAACCTTTGGGGCTAGAGAGATAATTCAATGGTTAAGAGCACTTGCTGCTTTTTGGGAGAACTACGGTTTGTTTTTAAGCACCACTTCAGGTGGCTCACAACCACCAGTAACTCCAGCTCCAAAGGATCCAGCGCCCTCTTCTGGCCTCTGAGGGTACCTGCACTCATGTACACATACCTACACACAGGCACATGCATATATAGAATTAAAACTAAATCTTAAACTATAACTTTTAAAGATATAACTGTACCAAAGAATCTGTCCATCTTTGCAGCATCCAGTGTAACCTGTGTGGATATATATCTACGGCTATGAAGTTATCACCACGATTATGACAGTCAACCTACTCATCACCCCCAAAGTCTCCTTTCCCTTCTGTGTCAACTGCCTCAATGTCTCCGGCCACCCTGGGTATGCTCTCAGTGACCGTGGGTTAGCTCCTAGTTCCTGGAGTCTGGGAATCAGTGGGATCACATAGCATGCTCTAGCTGAATGGCTTCTCTAACTGGCAGCAGCATCTTGAGATTTGGCCATTTCTTTGCATGTATCTATCACTCACCCCTTTATCACCAAGCGTCATCTCATTCCAAAGGCACAGCACAACTGGTTACCCGTCACCTTCGGGTAGACATGTGAGGTGTTTCCATCTGGGGATGTTATGTAAGAGTTGTTGGGTACCAGCCCTTGGATGGGCATGTATTTCCTTTTCTGTGGGGTAAACGATGAAGGGATTCTTGGGTCCATGGATTTAAGTTGTTTTTTATTTTATTTTTTCTTCTTGAGACAAGGTTTCTCTATGTAGCCCTGGCTGTCCTGGAACTTGCTTTGTAGACCAGGCTGGCCTTGAACTCACAGTGATCTGCCTGCCTTTGCCTCCTGAGTGCTGGGACTAAAGGCATGGGCTGCTGCTGCCACCACCACCCAGCAGGTTTTTAACAAACCACCCAAATATTTTCTAAAAAGGAGGTGCTGTTTCACATCTCAGCACCCCTTTTCACCAACACTTGTAACTTTTTATCTTTTTTTTTTTAAAAAAAAAAAGTTTATTTTATTTTTACGTACATACATTTGTGTATGCCCATAGCATACATGTGGAGGTCAGAGACAACTTGTGGGCATTGGTTCTCTCCTACCACAAGGGGTCCAGGAATCAAACTCAGAGATCTCAAGTAATCAGGCTTGGTGACACACACTTTTACTGATGGAGCCATCTCTCTAGAACCCTGTCCTGTATTTTTCAAACTGACATCCTGGGGAGAAGGGGGGAGGAGTGAGGCAGCATTGAACTGTGGCTTAGATTTACACTTCCTCCATGACCAGCAGTGTCGGGCATTTCATCATATGGTTGTTGCTGATAGTTTTTTTTGCCCTGTTTCCACAGGGACATCATGGGTGAGTCACAGGGTCAGGTGCATTCTGGATGCAATGCAGGCTGGATACAATGCAGGAGTCACCTCCTGGCCCTGAGTCTCAGGTTTCCCATCTGTAACATGGCAAGGACTCTGTGCCACCTCTTATGTTTAATTCATTTGAGTCCATCCTGGCGTGCATGAATGACAGATAAGAAATTCTGATCAGAAATACACACTCCAGCACTGGTGAGTTGGCATCTGGAAGTTTGTACTCAGAAGCCTGTGGGTGGGAGACATATATTAAACTCGCCCAGAGGGTTTGAGGTATCTGAAATTGATGGTGACAAGGATGAGCAGTTTGGGAGTGCTATGGCCTGAACACACTCTCCAAATGTATGTGTTATAAATCTACCAGCATGAGAGCAGTGTTAAGAGGCGGGGCCTTTAAGAGATGATCCGCTGTGGGCACTCCTCATGTGTGCGTTAATGCTGGTGTGAGGGGATTGGGTTCTTAGACAGGAGTTGGACTTCTCTTCCATCTCCCCTCCCTTGCTTCTCCATCATGGGATGATACAGCTAGGAGGTCCTCTCCAGATGCTTCCCCAACCCCATCTTGGGTCTTGCAGCTTCTGCAACTGGAGACTGCAAATGCAGGAGCCATGCCACTTCTGGCTTTGGAGGAAGGAGGCGTGTGATTAGGGCAGCCTGGAGATGTGGGACACTGTGAGGGATGGCTTTTTCCCCGTGACACTCAGATGGAATCCATCTTGCCTTCACCTTGGCTTTTGCCCCATAGAACCTCCTTCAGACTTTTCCAGAGCTGCAAAGTAATAAGTGTGTGCAGTTTCAAGGTGCTGATGCAGCGTTGTAGCATTTGGTTACCGGAGTAAAAAGACAGCAATATGGTGGACAAGTGTTTTATAGTAATAAGAGAGAGATCTTACCATTAAAGCAAAGTGGCAAGCAAGTGTAGTACCCGCCTCAGAGTGACTATAAGGAACACTGGTGGCAAGCTAGCTCAAGATGGTGCCTGAACTGGCTCAGGTCCAATGAGGATCTCATAGCAATGATATGAACACAGATGGAGCACATCTCTAACAGGAAGAGGAGAATGCTGGGTGGTTTGTTTTGTTTTTTTTTTTTTTTTGTAACAAGTCTCTCATGAGAATTACCAAGGAGGACCACCAGAACGATTTCTCCTGGGTACACACACCTCCAGTGGCCTAAGGCCCTCAATTAGGCCTCTCCTCCAGAAGTTCTGCCACCTTCCATGGTGCCACCCTGCAGACCAAGCCTTTGAACACCAGGGACCTTGGGAGATGCTCTGCTCAAACCACTGCCAGTTTTGTCCCCACTCAGGAATCTGTCTGCTTCTTGCAGATGGGAGCAGCCAGACATAAGGGAGACTTTAAAAACACTGAGGTGAAATTTGTAAAATCTCTCTAAAAGTCGAGAGCCAGAGAATTTAAAAACACTACTTAAAATATTACTGGTCTGAGTTCTGCTCACTTTTTATTTTTATTTAAAAAAATCACATATATCATCTATCTATCTATCTATCATCTATGAATCTATTGTCTATCTATCTACTTATCTATTTATGTGTGCATGGGCACATCTGCCATGGTGTGCATGTGGAGAATAGAGGATAACATGGAAGAGTTAAGTCTGTCCTTCTACTGTGTGGATTCTGTGGATCAAATTCAGGTCATCAGCACTGCACTTGGGCCATCCTGCCCATTGGTTTTTAGTGGTAAGGCTGACACTAGTTACATCCAGACAACCATGTGTGGAAACACTAGAGGGGCCTCAGGTTAATTATGTCTTCTCATCTAGGGAAGCTTGCTTCTCTTTCCAGGGTGGGTCTTCCCTGTAATTTGAAGATAGGCAGGCCTTGAAACCCTTGACTACCTGATGTCAAACACCCCCAGCCATCCCTGGGTACTCTCTCCTGGCCTATTTCTCTCTCCAGCCGTCATCTGCTCACACTCTGCTTTGTTGTGTGTCTTCCCAGCCCCCAGCTCAGACATCCTGCTCCCCAGTCCAGGCCTCTGGGTTTGTCATGCAGGATGCTCCATGTTCAAAGACTGAACAAGGAAGGCCTCACTGCCACTTAGATGAGGTTCTTCTAACTCTATCTTCCGGTAGCCATACCTTCTGGAGTGTAGCTGAGTCATCAGGATGGGGTGAGCCTGAGACCCAGCTTGGACCCTCCTTCCTTGTGTGACCAGTGTGGGTATGGGTGTGTGCATGCCGGGCTCAGCTTGTGGGCAGGCAGGTGGCTGTACAACAGGCACCACTGTAGGAGAATGTTCTGTGAGGCTAGTCACATGCTTAGGTTTGACATTCACTCTGAATCTTAGCAGTAATCCATTCTCCCTGTCTGACACATGAAGAAGCTGAGACTCTGGGGCCTACTGATTCATCTAAGGGTCCTCAGATCTGGAGACCAGGCTTGGGTTGGAGCTCCAGCCCAGCTGACTTCATAGGCCAAGCTTTGGCACTTAGGGCTCTGCCTCAGACAGCTGTTGGTATGAGCGTCACACCCTTCCTTAGACCTCAGCAGCACCCAGAGCCCAAGTATGCGCTCTCTGGGGCCAAGAAAGCCAAGGAGATTTGAGACTGGTGGACAGGATGGGCCAGGGTCTGTCCAAACACATTCTACGTCTTCACCTTGTCCCTCACCATAGCCTCTGTCTCCATGAATGCCAGAACGTTTGTCTTGCCTTCCACACCTGTGAATCCATCTGTGTTTGGATTTGGAGTATCCTGGGGGACACTCACCTTCAGCCTTGTACAAAGGAGGAAACCTTTGATGGGACTGGCTTGTTTGGACTGGCAAGCATGGGGTGAGTGGACTAGTCTATGAAATATGCCCAGCAGTCCTGAGGGGAAGTCACTGTCTTCATCATGGAGACTGAAGATGAATGTTCCTTCTCCAATAAAGGCAGCATAAATAATCATAGCTGGGATTCTAGCCAGATCTGTATGACCCACTACCCAGTGGTCACTAGGGAACCCTATTGTTCTCAGGGGATGTTGGGGCCAAATGGCAGACAGGGAATGGGGAACCATGGTGGAGGCTGTAGATAGCCAGATAGCCAGCTGGGGCTCCTGTGGTGGTGGTGGGGCAGACCTGCAGAAGGTGCCCACCATCTTCTTGTCACATCTTGCCTCCAACCCCAGTCAGGGTCTGTGCCTAGGAGTCCTGCTGACAGGTCTAGCGCCGAAGCTCTGGGTGGTAGCCCTATAAAGCAATCGAACCCTTGTGTTCCAAGCCTGGTACACCTTACAACTCTTACAGCTGCCTGCTGACTCGGCTTAACTCAGCAGCATGCTGAGAGGGGCAACTGTCCCCATTTGGCAGTAAGCTCTGAGAGGGACAGACTCAGGGTCACCTGGGAGGTACAGAGTTGGTGGGAGTTTCCCAGGGCAAGACCTTACAGAGCAGGCCACAGCCTGGGTTATTTGAAGCTCCTGTGTCTGCATGAGACGTCTGCAGGATGTCCTTTTCCTGATTCTATCTGGTGATAGTGACGTGTGGGTGGGAATAGCAGGAAATGAGTGGCCAGTGGGGTAGCAAAATTGTCAAGAGCAGAGGCAGTGTAGAGAGGCTGCCTCCTCAGACACAGCATGGTTCCCTTGCGTGTGTGTGTGTGTGTGTGTGTGTGTATGTGTGTGTGTGTGTGTGTGGTCTCTGAGGCCCTGTGCATCCTGTCAACTGCTGGTCTCCCCAGATAGGACTACAGCCAGGCCTTAGGGTCTAGGGCCAAGTGTGTAGACACTTTTGGAACAGGCAGAAGATGGAGAAGAAGACTGGAAAGAGGGGAAGTGTAAGCAGAGGTAGGAATAGCTATACAGGAGGCCATGCTCACCTGGCACAATGATCTAGGCTGCTGTTTACCATACTACAAGACACCCCCCCCCCCATCTGTGGCTTTGAGAGGTGGCTGGGGGAGGGGCACGGATGAAGCTGGCTGAGATCTTTAAAGTGTCTGATGTTGGAGTGCTTCTATCATGAGATGCAGCCTGAGGCTTTACCTCAATGCTCTTTTTTTGTCAGGTAGTTTCCCCAGGTGAGTGTCTTGACCCCATGCCTCCTCACCCATGAATGAATGAATGAATGTGTCAGGGGCCAGGCCCCCACACCTTCCCTGGGAATCTGCTGGGGCCTTCACGCCATCCTTGGGAATCTGGCCCTAATGACCTTCCAAGAACTAGTTAGGTTTCTACAAGAGAAGCTGTCCTTCACACCTCCGGGAAATAGATAGACCATAAAACAGTTTGCCACCAGATGGTCTGGCCTAATCAAGTAACCATGACAACCGGGGGGCCATAAGCTTTCTTCCCCCCATCCCTCTGTATTCATTTTTTCTTTAAAAGCTACATGTGTCTGGAATAAAGTTGAGACCTTGACAAAATTCTGCTTGGTCTCCCTCTTCTCTCTTGCCCATTTTCTTTTCAGGCTCAGTCCTCCTTGCACCCTACAAATAACGAGATCCTGCTGGACAGGACATGTGGTGCCAAACGTGGGGGCGAGGTACGGATCCTTGCCAGACGGACCCCAGCCTAAAAAGAGGCATTGCGCCAGCTCCAGGAAGTTTGAGGACTCCTCCCCCAGTTCAAGAAGAGTTTTCATCCTCGGTAAGTGATTTTTGTCCATCTCATAAAAATGGGCCAAAAGTTGACTAAAGAAGCAGTCTTCATTAAAGACCTAAAGGGTTCACTCAGAGAGAGAGGAGTTAAAGTTAAAAAGAAAGATTTAATTAAGTTTTTCATTTTTATAGATAAAGCCTGTCCCTGGTTCATAGTGAATGGGCCAGAAATTCACCGGGGAAAATGGCAAAAGGTGGGACGAGATCTTAATGAGAAATTGAGTCACGAGGGGCCTGATGCTGTCCCCGACACAGTCTTTACATACTGGGGTTTAATTAGAGATATAGTCCAGGCTGTTTCTTCCGATCCAGACAAACAACAGTTACTGTCAGTTGCGGAGTATTGTCTCCGCCCTCTTTCACCGGGCAGGATCTTCAGCCTCCCTCCTGGATAAATAATCCAACACCCAGGTCCCCTCCAAGTCTCCCTCTGTAATTATAGATATGTCCAGGTCCTCAGATTCAGACATCCCTTCCTCGGAGTCCAAACCTCTGGGGGCAGAGGCCCCCCTCTCCAAAGTCTCTTTATCCACCCCTCCCAAGAAACAACCTCCCTCTGTTCAGCGGACTTTCTCCAGGACTTCCCGATCTAAAAACAGGTCCTCTCTGCCAGAACCAATTAAGAAATAAAGCAAACCACCCTCCCCCTCTTTCCCAGGATCAGCCCCCTCTCCTTTTTTTCCTTTCTCTTACAAAGTTACAGCGTTTAGAAGGATTGAAGAACCTGTCCTTGCAGGATTTAGTTAAGGAAGCAGAGAAAGTGCTTCATAAGAGGGAGGAGACTGAGGAAGAAGGGAGAGAGAGAGAGAGGTGGGAAACAGAGAGAAAGGGAGAGTCGGAGGGATCGTAGGTGGGAGAGGAATTTGACCAGGATTTTGACCGCAGTAGTAGGACTGTTGTCATTGGGGAAGTCTGTTTAAAAGTCTTGCTCGCAAACTCTGTGATCTGGCTTCTGCCAATTCGGCAGGGCCACCTGGCTCTGGTTATGGCACAGCAAGAGCTGCTGGAAAAGTCTGCTCTGCGTCTGTGGCCGCCTGTGGCAGGGGCGGGCTAGGGACAAACTGTTGCTTTCTGTTGTTTTGGGTTTTTTTTTTTTTCTGTGTCCTTACTATGGGTTTCTGTTTATTTAGACTTTAAAGAAGTTAGGGCGGGGGAGCGGGATTGGGCTCCTCAGCTGAATGACCGCCTCCTTCCCGCCCGCCTGGAGCTGCCCTCCCCTCTCCCTGCGGTCCGCGCAGGCCCACTTCCACTGTGGTGGTGTGACAGCCCTGACAACAGTGCTTGCCAAATCCTGAGGCTGAGGGGGATAGACAGGAGCCACTGAAGTTAAAACACAATAGAGGCCAAGACAGGTGGCCTTAGAGGAAAAAAACGGGAGCTCGGCTAGCAGAGGAGACGGAGCGCTAGAGGCGGAGGCCAAGCGAGCGCACAGACCAGCGGGGGTGGGGGGGTGGGAGGGGCGCCCTGCTGAGCTCCTGCGGTGACCCAGGGCTGACGGGCACTAGGCACGGCAGCAGCGGACAAGGATGGCGGGCCCCACCCCCAGTGGACAGACAGAGCAGAGAGCAGCCGCTGAGGAGGTGGCACCCAGAGAGAAAAGGGGGTGGGGCTGAGCGCAGCGCAGCGCTCTGGCCTGCTGCCTGCCGCTGACAGTATTCCCAGAGGTCAAGCTAAGAGTTTTCCTAGTTACTAACAACAAAAAAAAAAAGGGTAAACATTCTTGTGCCATCTTTTACATGGCAAAAATAAAGACTTATTGGTTATTATTAAAATTGACTCATAAAAAGAGAATGCCTTTACAAACTGATTTTAGATTATTAAGCATACGAGCTAAAGACCAGATGACAAATTCATAGCTCTGAGTTAATTGTTAAGATATATTCAAGATATTTTAATTAAAAATAGCTAAAAATGGTTAAAAGACAACAGTGAGATCACTGTACATAAATAGCTTTCAATAATGTCAGAATTCAACAGATTATGCTCAGAATTCTGACGGGATTAAAGACTGATTATAGTCTCATAGCCAACCCAAGCTGTTTAATATTTAAAAAGACGGTATAGACTTAAAAGAATGGTTTCCAGATAGTATACAAGCTAAACCAGGACATAACAGGTGTAAAATTATGACAGATGGACTGGGTGTTAGGTATATCTTATACTTTATAAATTACAGAATATTAATGATTGTGCTCTATTTATATCCGAGAGAAAAGAGCCTTTTAATTGGACAAAAAGGAGCTGTCTATAGGAAGGTAAAAAATAAGGCCAGAGCCTGTGATTGGGTTAAACCCATTAAAACACTTCCACAGGGCCCTACAATAGCTATTGGACCTAACACAGCCTTACATCCTGGACAGACGAGCACAAAAATCAAAACAGGGGCTCCCTCAATTACGAGAAAACCAGCTTTAAGTTCCTCCGCTAGCACCCTTTTCCAACCGACCCTCCCTGTGGGACCCCCTTCGTCATCTAACATTATTCTCAATCTAGTCAACACTTCCATTAAGACCTTGAGACACAACAATCAGACAGACTATTTGGAGTGCTGGGTCTGCTGCTCTCTTCTGCCTCCCTTCTATGAGGGAGTGGCTATTATTGGAGAACCTCTTTTTACTAATGACTCCAGTCAGTTAAGGTGGGGCAATACTGAGCGCCTTGGATTGACTCTTTCCCAGGTCTCTGGATTGGGCCTCTGTTTATTAGCCCCTAATATGCTCCCCCCTCATCAGTTGAGCGAAATTTGCAATCAAACAATTACTGTCAACTCCACCTTTCAGTACATTCAGGCACCCGATAGCTCTTATTTCATTTGTTCCACTGGGCTCACTCCTTATGTGGTTTCAACTTCTTTATTGACACACAGAGATTACTGTGTTTTGGTCATTCTTATTCCAAAAATTACCTTTCACCATGCAAAAGACCTACTTACATTTTGGGAGCGGGGTGCAACCCGTACTAAGAGGGAGCCCATTACAGCCATTACACTGGCCGTCCTTTTGGGCCTAACTGCCACAGGGGCTGGAACAGGTATAGCCTCCCTGATTTCTTCTACTCAACAGTATAATCAGCTTTCCATAGCTATTGATAATGATATCCGTGAATTACAACAAGGCTTAAAATATCTTAAAGAATCTGTCGAATCCCTATCAGAGGTAGTATTACAAAACAGAAGAGGGCTAGACCTCGTCTTTTTACAGGAGAGTGGTCTATGTGCTGCCCTCAAAGAGGAATGCTGCTTTTATGCAGACAAGACAGGGTTAGTTGATGACAGCATAGAAAAGGTAAAAAAGAGCTTAGAAGATAGAAAGTGAAAGAGAGAACAAGCTGAGGCTTGGTATAAAAACTGGTTTTCCACTTCTCCCTGGCTTTCTACATTACTCCCTAGCCTCCTGGGACCCTTTGTGGGTCTCCTACTACTTCTGACATTTGGCCTTTGGGCTTTTAATAAACTAACTAACTTTGTTAAGTCACAGATTGATTCTGCTCTCCAGAAGTCGGTTGCTGTTCATTACCATCGACTCAGTGCTCAAGAATCCACCGAGGACCTCTCCCCTGATGCTTCTTCTGACGGCCTACAGTTTACAGTTTACTGCCCTAGCAGTAGAGACAGAAACCCCCTGGTAGCGCAGGTTGTGGAGGCTCTCTTAAACAGCCTTCTGGCTCCTGACAACCCTCAGTCAACAGGAGTAGTTTTTGGGCCATAAGCTGTGGAAAAGCCAATGACGGGAATGTATTATAGTGCCATGACTCTATGCACGCCCTTAAAGGCTGCAGGGTAACCCAATGACGGGATTTATTATGGATCCATTACCCAGGTGCACATCGAGACTATAAAAGGACGATGCCGGGGATGGGGGCCATCCATATAGCCTAAGACAGGGTCCCTGCCCTAATAAAAATTGGGCATGAGTCATGGGTACCCACTATATAGCCTAAGACAGGCCTTCCACTGACCCTTCCTAAGCCGCTCCTCAATTACTGTAAAAGAAAGGGGAATATGTCAGGAGCCAGGCCCCCACACCTTCCCTGGGAATCTGCCGGGGCCTCCACACTGTCCTTGGGAATCTGAGATCTTCTGAGAACCAGCTGTGTTTGTACAAGATAAGCTGGAGACATCAGAGCCAGGGCCTTCACGCCATCCTTGGGAATCTGGCCCTAATGACCTTCCAAGAACTAGTTAGGTTTCTACAAGATAAGCTGTCCTTCACACCTCTGGGAAATAGATAGACCATAAAACAGTTTGCCGCCAGATGGTCTGGCCTAATCAAGTAACCATGACAACCGGGGGGGGCCATAAGCTTTCTTTCCTCCTCCCCTCTGTATTCATTTTTTCTTTAAAAGCTACATGTGTCTGGAATAAAGTTGAGACCTTGACAAAATTCTGCTTGGTCTCCCTCTTCTCTCTCGCCCATTTTCTTTTCAGGCTCAGTCCTCCTCACACCCTACGAATAACGAGGTCCTGCTGGACGGGACATGAATGAATGAGAGTGAGGTGCTAGAGGCCACAAGGGAGAAAAATTCACTCAGCTCAGACTTGGAGTAAGAAGCCAGCACAGACCTGAGGCTTTCCTCTATAGCGGCTACCTGCACAGCTGGAGTAGGACCCTCCCTGTGCCCAGGCAGACTCTTCAGAGCAGGCTCAGAATGGGAGAGCTCTACACCTCATAGATGAGCCAATGGCTGTTCTCTGGTCTGTCAGTTTTGTGAAAGACAAAAGCCAGGGTCCATTTAAAAATCATTTTTTTTTTATTAACATCATCTTCCTGTTTAGCCAAGTGTCTGTCACGTATAAGGAATGTCAGTAAATATTCCATTTGAAGCTTCTTTGTACATATTTCCATCGATAAATAAACTCTGAATTCACATAAAAAAGTTAAACTTAAATAACTCATATTTCCTTCTCTTGTAACAGCCATATATTGGTAAAATATAAATATTCTTAGACTCAGGCTTTGTTCTAAGGAGGAGAACAGTAATTCACCACATGGTACAACTGTTGACAATGAAACCGAGACGTTGTCAGCTGGTGTCCTGGCATGGAAGAGTACTGAGGTGGGAAACAGAAAATTCACATTTGGTTTTGGGCTGAGGGAGGGGCAGGAGAGGTGACGGATCGGTCAGAGGACAGGGCAGTTGATTTCATTACAGCACTGATAAAAATAATCTGTTCTGCCACTGAATTTTAACCTGGAATATCTTCTTCTACATTTGCTGATTGAGTCCATTATCATTTTACTTAAAACTCAGGTGTCGACTAACCGAATATGGCACATAATCCATTGGGAACATCAGTAGATTCAGAGGACAATCATGGATCTGGCAAAAAGAAGAACGAATGAATGCAGGAGCGGAGAGCGATGATTCTGTGTTGGTGAGGTTAATCCCTTCTGGTCATGTATCCATCCAGGGCCTCGGTACTGCAGATTCGTCCACTGGGTGACAGGATGGCCCTGGCAACCCTGGAGCATCTGAGCCTGTGTGGCAGGTGAGGTGGCAGCCCGCTCAGAGCACACGGGGGATGACGGTGAAGGGCACAGCAGGGCTGCTGGCCTCCAGCTCCAGGGCTGTCAGGAAGCACTCGGTGGCTGCTCCATCATTGCCCTGAGCTTGGAGGACCTCGCCCAGCCCATTCCAGACCTCATGGGCTGTCGAATTCACCTGCACTGCATCCCGGAGAATCTTCTCAGCGAGACTGTAGCGGCCCAGCTGGTGAAGGACCAGGGCCTGTGGAGACAGACAGTCAGACAATCCAGGAGCACCAGATACCTCCCTGACCTGGACCCTGAGTGGGGACCCAAGAGGTAGGAATGTACCTCCAACTCTAGGCACACAAGTTCTTGACAACTCCTGAGCTCGGGAGCAACAGTTAAGACATTGTTTGACCACATCAAACTACTGAAATCCATTTACCTTTCGACTACAAACAGGGCAATGGCAGCCAGATGCATGGCTCACTACATTCAGGGGGCTAAAGAGGTAGCAAGTGTGAGGTTCCTGGGCTCCAGTGACACCCTGCTCAGAAACAAAGCAAGCAACACTCCAACCCTCCAAAACAAAACCAAATCAGAATAATAACACCACCACCCCCAAATCAAAAACAAAATGAAAGGCAGTTTTATATGGTTTATCTGAAAATGTCTCAAGAATCAACCAATTGGAAAGGTCCATAGTGACTCAGTGTGGCTGACCTGTCGTGCCCTAGCTGACACCAGCCTGTATAGGAGGGCATCTGTCATCTGTGGCATCACTGGCTATGACATTAAAAAATGCCTAGTCTCTTGCCTTAACCAAGTGTCTTATGCTAATGTCCAGTGCTCAGTCCTGCTCAGCTGTGTACAGAAGTCACCTTTCCACTTTAGTCAGGGTGTCTGTGTTGATCCCCAAATACTTGACCACAGACACATTTCCCCATTGTGCAAGTCAGTAAGTGCTTTTTTATCTAATGGCCACATTCTTATGTAACCAGCTTTTCTTTTGTGTGGTGACACTGAGGTCATGGCCAACCTCTACTCTTGAATCTCACACACCCACGGCCATCTTTCCAGAAAGTGTTACTCTGTCCTTTGAATGGGAATTCACTGTGTAGACCACGCTGACCTGTAATTTGTGACAATCCCCCTACTTCTGCCTTCTAAAGTCATGTGCAGACACTCTTTACCAGACTCCTAGTCTTTTATAGCCTTACGGCTTTATAGCAGCCTCTAGTGAGATGAACTCACTGAGAAACACTGTAGGTTTATAGACAGACATGGAGCACTGATCTGGGTGGAGAATGGTGGGTGGGGGAGTCTGCTGTCCCCATTCCTCACAGTGGCCTTTGGTTATTTGGAGAGTCTCTCTTTAGGGCAAATGTCTCCAAAGTGGCAGTCATTGTTAGAGGCCCTGACTCCTTTTAGAGTGTTGCACACTTTCCTGTGAGGGTCAGATTCTCCGGTCTGCTGGTCTGGAGGTCTCCCTCCATCTCTGCTCTCTGTGCTGAGTACCTCGTGGTCCTCTCTGCTGAGATTTGCACTTCTGTGATAACCAAGGCTCGTTCATCCCCCTTTCCTTCGGACCCTTTAGAAGACTATCTTCTACCACCATTGTCTTTGAGTTTTCTCTGAATCAAGATCCTCTGCCCCACCCCCACATTTATTTATTATTTTTGTGTATATGTGTGTGTTCCTGTGTGTGTTCAGGAGCCCACAGAAGCCAGAAGAAGGCATAGAGTCCCCTGGAACTAAAGTTGCAGTTGCTAATGAGATGCCATGTGGATGTTGGTCCTCTGCAAGAGCAATAAGCAATCTTAACTATGGAGCCATGCTCTAGCCAGCACCAAGTTCTCAGTCTTGAGATGAAATTCACAAATGGCTATAAATCTGGGGTGGGTGGCGTCACTCCCTAGCTTACAACGTTAACACCCTTACAGCACCAACAGTCATTCACTGTATATTGTGACTTGTCCTATTGTCCTTTGCCTTAGCAGGCAGGCCTGGATTTCTGCTGCCGTGCTCTGTAGGGCACTGGCTCTGTCATACAGCAGACAGTAACCAGGAGCAGGGCTACCTACTATGATCCAATGAGCCACAGAGGAACCCTGTTTCAGCATCATGCTGTTTTAATTTCCGTAAATATGAGTCAATGATTGAAGTCTTTCTTCTTTACCATTTGCTTTTAAATATTTCCTGATCATCTTTCCTTGGACTATTATGTGGCAATCATTTGGTCAGTCCCTTTAGGAATCAAACTGCTCTTACACTGAATCTCCAGGTATGCATGGAGAAGCTGACATCTTTATGGTGGATAGTTTTCCTGCCCAAGATTATGACATGGCCTGACATTGCTCAAATATGATCCCAACTGTTGTGGATTTGGTCTAATGCTGCATGTATTATGTTAATTTGGTCCCCCAAATTGCACAAGAATCTGCACATCGAGGGACCCTGCCCCCAGTTGGTTTTGATTTGTAAATATTGTTGCTGGCGGCCAATGGCTGGGCAGGGAAACAGAGGTGGGGCTTTAGGACTCCTGGGCAAGGGACTGAGGAAGGAGCAGGAAGAGGAGAGCCATGCCAGAGAAGGAGTAGGAGCTGCGCTTGCCTTGTGCTGGACAGAGAACATGGCCATTGTGTAGGTGCTGGGAAACTCAGCCCAAGAGGGCTGCAGGCATCTCAGAAATATCAGAGGGGAGGTGTTAGCCATGTGGAGGTTTGGAAGTGGCCCAGAGATTGAGCTGTTTAAGGCATATTAAAATATAAGGCTCCGTGTGTGTGTGTGTGTGTGTGTGTGTGTGTGTGTGTGTGTGTGTGTGTCTTTCATTTGGGAACCCAAAACATTGGGGCAGGTAGTGCGGACAGTACCGCCGCCACCACTGGGACAATTTGAGAGAGTTATTTGCGTCCAGCACCACCCAACTCTCCCAGTAAGCCTATTCTTCCTACATACAGCCTATGTTTCTAAGGCGGGCCTAGCCTGCTCTCACAGTCAGACTTCACCATCAGACAAGAGCAGTGGGTCAGGTCTCGGGAGCAGCTGTGGCCTGAGCCACTCGCAGGTGACATGACCATAAGAGCAGGGGCAGATGGTGATCTCTCTCAGAGCAGTCAGGAAGTCAGCACCTGCAGCAGGGAGTATCTATGCCCAGAGGTTAACTCCAGCTGATCCCACCTCAGGACACCCGCCCTGCAGGTGCCTAAAAGGTTGCACTGACTTCCGAGCCACCTGCTGGGAAGAGCTGGTGGTCAGTGGGATGACAGCCAAGGAGCCTTGTGGAGGTCCTCCACTGGGGGTTCCAGAAGGGAGAACCCTAGTTCTGGGGGGACAGAGTTCAGGAAGTTTTGGTAGGTGAAGAGGAGGAAAAGGAGGAGCAAGCAGCGATGGTGAAAGCAGGGGCAGACAGGCTATCGCAGAGAGCCAGGCTCAGTGTGCATGGGTGTCTCCTTAGCCTCTCCATCCCTCTTAGAGAGGAAGGGAACTGGGTAGGAACAGGGAGATGTTCAGTCCTGGGGCTGGCCTTCCTGAAGGGATGAGTATAACCACTGCAGTACAGACTGCAAATGCTTGCCATTGGTTTTGTTCCGATGCAGCAGGTCCCACAGTCCCTAGGCTGGGAAGTTTGCTTTGATATGGCAGCTACTGAATATGGTTGCGGCCTACTACGGGCTCCAGGGAAGAGAATGTCTACACTGCTAAAAGTCCTATAGAGCAAAGCCCCAGTGGGTGGGAGTGACTGACATGCTCAGTGCTAGGTATTGGCTGGGGTGGTGGTGGTGAGTGGGGTCTCTGTGGTCCCCTAATAGTTAGGTTAAGGTCAAGACAGACTGTCACTCTCAGATGACCTCATACTTCCAATGTGTTCTGTGGAATTAATTCCTAACGGCAGTGTGGGCTAGTCATAGGACTGAAAGGTCGGCCTCCCCTATGTCCCCAGTGAGTCAAGGCCAGCTGGGAAATCAGTCACACTACAGGAACTACCACAGCATGGTCTTGCTAAACAAAGGGTTGGCCAGAAGTGGCTGGCAGTTGGCTATGCGATCCAGCCCTTCCACGCCCCAGAGGCGTTCTTTTGGCTCTGGCCTTGAAGGACCATTCTGTAACAGAGCACCAGCATCCCTTCCAGGGCCCACAGACCCTGCCTCTTTTTCTCTCCAAAAACTGGAAGCCCCACTCCTGAGGTTTGCATTGAACTGTTCCCTCTGCCAGCTAGCCGGAGCCTTTTCATGGTTCAGCCAGGCTGGCTCCCACTGGACACACTGCTGAGTCCCTCTCACTCCCCAGCCTTCATCAGCCTTGCCCTTCCTGGTGAACTCCAGTCCCATCAAAGTCCTGGGCCTCCTGATTTCCTGAGGAGCCCAAGATCCACTGCTCCTTTCAAGTAGGTCAAGAGCACTGGCCTCTGCCCTCCAACAAGCAAGAGAGAGGGAAGCTGAGGTCATACTGCATGACCCTAGACTCATAATTCCCTCCCCAGCATCACAGTGGACACAACCCATGGGGTGATGTCCAGACTCGGGTAACACACACAGGTAGGTGAGAGTCAGGCCTGTCTTAAAGAGCAGAGACAACGTCTAATGGCACCCAAGCACTTATTCAGTGCTAGGTGCTGGCTCTTCCCCCCTCATCCTCCACCAGCACCAGGGTGGCCACAGGCTAGCACCAACCCCGGTCTTGTGGAACTGTGATGCTTGTGTGTGCCCTTACCTTTGGGTCTCCTCATTCTTCAGAATACAAGCAAGAAGGAGCTCCTTGCTAGCCCCTTTCATCAGACACAAATGCAGACAGCTTCCCAAGCTTGTAATTATTCTAATCAGGTGATTTATACAAATAAGATCTTGGTGATGCACCAAATTAGAAATAAAGGATTAAATTAAACCTATTATTTCAAATGAGATAAAATGGACTTGACTAGTTTGAGGGCAATTAGCGGCTGCCTTTTTGTTGTGGTAATTGCTGCCCTAGACTCAACACCTTGCCTAGGGAGTATACAGGAGCCTCAGGAAGGCTGTGGTTCTCAGGGAGTCAGAAGCCTTCAAGGCCAAAGCTCCTCTGGGAATCTTGGACATCTCCATGGTGCTCTGCCCAAGAGCAAGGGCAGCCATTTGCTAAGCTCAAGGCATGCCACAGTCTGTCCTTGTCCCAGGGGTATTGGCACGGAGAGGTGATATCCATGAAAGAGCATCCTTCTCAGAGAAGCCATTGCTAAAAACTTGTGCTCAGCTGTAGCTGGGGCCAGGTGTCTTGCCTCCAGCTGGCTGTACTTTTCCCAGTGGTGTCTGGGGAGTGAGTACTGGGCACTCTCCAGGCAGGGTATGGATGACTCTTGCTCCCTGTCATTCCCCATGATGTCTCCAGCTGTCACTCACTGGACTTTTAATAGCTTTGTTCCCACTTCTAGGTCAGCAATGCCATCATCGTAACCCTGCAGGGAGCAGGGTTAGGGCAAGTGGCTCAAGGTAGTGATGTTTGGTGTCCTCAAAAGCCAGAGGCAGACAAACACCTGGGGCCAGCAGCTTGTATGAGTTTTCAGTGTACAAGGAGTCGATAGCAGCGTCAAGAGTTTGCTGAACTGTCCGAGAGAGGTGTTCTAATTGCAGAGAATGCTCTCCAGCCCCACTACCTCACTGGGCTGTGCTGTAGGTGACGACAGGGCAGCGACTAGATGAACCCGTCACCTCAGCAAGCCCTCAAAAATCTCAGATTTAAGAATATGAACCTAAGCATTAAGTGAGTACAGATCCAGACCAATGCCCTGCCCTGGCTTTTCATATGCTATTATGGTCAACTGAAGTAGTGTGAGACTGTCTGCTCCAGAGAGAGTTGGGCTCAAAGACACAGGCTTGATAGGACAGGCACAGGCCGGTTCTGTCCTCATGGCAACTTGGATGAGGAAGAGCAGCACACACCACTGATCAGAAAGAAGAGAATAAGCCAGGGATATTTTAACAAATGTTTCCCTAAATCAGAGACCAACAGTGAACTAGTTTCACTTTCAGAAGCCACAGGGAACAATGGCTTTGTCAGGATGGTTGGTAGTGGCCCTGAACACAGAGCCTTGGGTGGCCCTGAGCCTCTCCACAGCCATCTTCCTCCTTGAAAGCATTAGAAGAGCTGTCTGTTCTGGTCATGAGCACTTTGTGATGTAGCTCAGGGGACTGCTATCAGCCCACCCTGCTTCCCACTGACTCCCACAGAAGACCTGAAGCAGCGCCCGTAGGTGGTGGTGGGGGCTGTCCTCGGTTTCTCTATCTGGATCCCAGAATCTATGGGTGGGGCCTGGTTTCCACTAGGCTGTCTTCTGTTTCCTTTGTTTGCTTGAGCAGAGGACAGGCAAGTGTATGTGTGCAGGATAACCAACTATGTCAGTCTGGCTCTGTGCCGGATATCCTCAGTCCAGCCACCTGCCTACACTCTTCTGTCCACACCCACCAGAGCATAGCACAGGAGGGGCTTACACACTGCCACTTGGCTCCCTGGAGAAGGAACCCAGGAGGTCAGGTAACCCTATCTTCTTTCAGAACAGAGTAGGGCTGGCTTTGCAGCTTAAGTCTGTTTAAACTGTTTTAACCCAGTTCATGCAAAGGCCTTCCTGACCACCTTGTGCCCATTTCAGATGCAGAGCAGCAGGTACCCCAATGTGTTTGCATGCAGCTCTCTCTCTAGCACATGGCTTCTGCCACCATCCCTGGGTGGCCTCTAGGCACTCCAGTGAGCACAGAGCATTTATGAGGCCACTCAGCCTCCAGAACAGCAAGGGTAGCTCAAGTTCTGCTCTGGGGACCTGGGCTGAAGGGCAGCAGTGGGGAGGCTGCAGGGACAAAGGACCGCAGGGAAATGCCATCTGCCAGCTGCCAGAGCCCTGTCACACTGCAGAGAGGGACGTCTGCCAAAGGTCAGCAACGGGTTGAGGAGAGAGCTCTAGAACTACTGACTGAGGCCAAGCTTGGTGCTGTGTGGCCTTTCTCCAGGGCTGGGGTGACATTAAAGGTAACTTTCTCTAATCCTGTGGCCTCTGCCCTTCATACCACACTACAGCTCCCCAGACCCACTTGAATGTCAGGACTCAAACAAAGGCTGCCTCCTCCTTCTCCAAGCTAAGGAATAATAACAATAATAATAACAATAATAATAATAATAATAATAATAATAATAATAATAATAATTCCTTGTAGGCAGCCCCTAGTCAGACCTGGGATATGGTATACAAGGCAGGAAGGAGGAGGAGGTGTTGGCTTGGGGCAGGGGCTGGGGTGCACTTAGCATACACCCTGAAGTTTTTCCTTACCTGATGCTTGTAGCACCAGGAGAAAAGGGCCTGGTGCCCCTCATGAAAGACTCCTGCTGCCCCACACAGGTGTCAGGCCTCTGTTCACAAATGACATCTGAGGGCAGGAAGTTGCTTTGCCATGGGACCCCTTTTCCATGTCAAATGTATTACTTGAAGAAATGTGCCTTCTGGGACATAGGCCTTCCAGCAACAAGCTAACTCAGGAGCAAACAAACCTCTTAGTTTTGTATGCTTGAGAGTCAATCAGCTACAGAGACAGCAGTACTCAGCTGACAGGGGTTCTGGGTCCCTGCTCTCTCCTCAGTAGGTGGCCTCCTATTCTTGCATCTTCAGGTGACCAGGAGCTTGCTATTCCCCCAGAATCCCTGGCATTAATGGACCTCTAATGAGCCTTTCTCTCTAATCCCCAAGCTCTGATGTTCTCCTGAAGTCACTTGGGTGGATAAGTCCCCTTCTGCTTCTACCTGGCAGCCTTTAAAGACCTGAAGGTACTTCTGGAATAGCTAACTCCCTCCCTCCCTCCCTTCCTCCCTTCCTCCCTCCCTCTCTCCTTCCCTTTGGTCTTTACAGGGATGGTAAATCCAAATCTCTCTCCATCTAACTGCAGTCTGCATCATGTAGGTCCTCAATGGAAGAGAGCTCATTGTGGGTTCAGAGAAAGTCATCATTAAGTCTCAGGAAAACATGAAGATGGCTTTTTCTTTTTGAATATTTTTAAAAGTCACATGACTGGCAGACTCTTTTCAGGATGGTTTGCAATAACCTAGAGGAGTGGCTCTGCAGTTAGGGATGCTGGAGTGATGGGCTGTCAGGCGGTCGACGCTGGCAGTGAGGACGCCAGAAGTCTGGCTGTAAGCCCAAGGGCCTGTTCAGCCAGGCCTTCAATTTCCTCTGGCCTAATTTCTTTGAAAGGGGGTACTTTGCACAGTGCCAATGTATCTATAGGCTGTGGTGGCTTTTTAGAGAACTGGGGATCATTGGGGTAGTTTGGGGGAGGGACCACAGCCAACTGCCTAACCACTTCCAAGGCCTGAGATGTCCTAAAGACCACCCCCTCCCACAGAAGGAGTTTAGGATGCAGTTGGGATGGAGGAAGTAGGTAACAGGAGCACCCTGATGGCCAGCACCCTTATCTTATGGGTGGGATGATAGAGGCTAGGAGAGAGCAAGCACAGACACTCTTCAGGATCTGTGGGGAGGTTAGCTCCCCAATAACCAATCTGCTGAAACTCTGATACAGATGCTATGCTTTTGATTATCACCTATGCAGTTCTGTGTACTTTTAAAAAGCAAATATCAGAAAAAGGAGGTTTATTCAGAGTGGCTTCACTGGGAAAGGGAACATACAGATTGATAACCCCTCACCCAGCCCTAGTCCATCTTCAGGGTTCTGAAGGAAGGTCACTTCTATACCACGCACTACACCCACTGCCAGGGAACTGCTGTTGACAGCTGCCATACTGGAATATTTACAGTGACAAGAAAGTCAGTATGTATCTTGAGCAGATATAGTTTTCCCTAAATAGTCCCTATGCTGGGACTGCAGGAGTGAGCCACAGAACAGCATCTGTATCCCAAGGACAGGCTCTGCTCACTCTGCTCCAACCAGAACAGCTTCTAGCTCTCTTCTCCCATCCACAAATGTGCGTGCAGAGCAGAGGGCATCTCAACACCACTGTGCCTGTACTGTGTGGTATGCTAGAGACTCAGAGGCAGATGGTCACAGGGCCATACTGAAGAGCACAGGCCTGGGCCTGGAGGGAAAACCTGCTGTGAGTCTTGCCCTGGTCTGGTGTCCTGAGCAGAGCCAGGCAGTCTCTTAAGTGTAGAACCAATGTCTGCCTGAAAGGAAGGAAGCTACAGGAAGTACCCCAGATGACAAGATACAACTCTCCTACCCACTTGCTAAGTGGATGAGAAGGAGAAGAATGAAGCTTAGGGTCCATGACCACTTAACTGTAGGGGGGAGCTGTGACTCCAAGGTGGCTGTGAGACAGAAGACATGTATCTAATTCCTCCTGGTAGACACGCCAGGTGCCTGGCTCTTGAGAGGATGAGCTCATTTAATAACTAGTCAAATGCCCAATCAGAAGGCAATGAGGCAGAGGAGCAGGGTGTATTGTTACCAACAATGTCGGGACCAGGCACTCTGCCTGGGCACACTGCCCTGCTCTCTCCCCCCCCCCCCCAACAACTTCACTTGCCCTTGGAATTAATGTGCAATGATTTTGCTAATCAGCGAAGAGGGGAGATGTGGTTTTTATAATAGAAAGATACTGTGTCTCAGCTCCTCTCTGAGGTCAGGCTGTCTTAGAAAATCACATCTAGGCTGTCTTGGTGCTGCCCTCTGGCTCTGAGACAGGGAACACTCAGTGTCCCTAGGGTCTGAGCACCTGGTGTTTGGTGTTACTGCAGGCAAGAGCCCTGGAAGTCAGGCAGGGGGCTGTGGGGAATCCCAGCACCAAAGGAGTTCCCTCTGGCAGCAGCCTGAGGCATGATGCTCACAAATTCAGCCACCAGCAGCACAGAAGCAGTGTCAGCCCCCACAGCCCTGCCTGGTGTGCTGACCCACTTGAGGAAGTGTCAGGCCAGTCAATCCTAAGCAGCATCAAAGGACATCCAGTTAGCAGAGAGCCAGAGCCACTAATGGGGGTGAAGACAGTGACAAGGATGCCTTGGGCCTCCCCAAGACCTGTCTCACTCTGAAACTGGAGGTAGTCCAGTCCCTGCCAATAGTCCAAACTGAACCTCTAGCTTCCCCTCCCCCAACTGCCATATTAAGCTCATCCTTTGCTTCAGTGGGATGAGCTCACAGGCTGAGCCTGACTTGCTCTTAGGAGATAGGAGAGAAGTGCTTTGGTCCTGATGCTGTGGCAACTGCCATTCCCTAGGCACTGACTCCTATTCTGTGGGTGCTACCTGGCTGCCCTTACTGGTATTTTTCCACTGGCAGTGGGCAAGAAACTCCTGTTGACTTATTTATACATCTCCCTGGTTGGCTTATTTATTTATTTTTATCTACCGTCAACAAGAAGCCAGGCAGAAAACAATGAGCCAGAACAGCCTTGAAGTCAAGTGTTTCCCCATGGCCCAAGTCATCCACACAATGGAAAGTCTGGTGCTAATTACCTCCCAGGGGGCCTTACCTGTCTCCAGAAGAGACTTCGATCCCTGCCTGTTTGGAAAGGTGGTGTGCCATCCCAGACAGGGTGCAGAAGCACAGCTGTCTGGGACCACTGTTTTCACATAAGAGGCCCATCTTCCCTACAGGGGGAATAGATAGGTGGCACATCCTCAGGACCCTTGTTGGAGACGGCAAAGGTCTTCCATTTATGGGCCTGTCATAGTCACTACAATTTACATGTAATCAGCCAACAAAGGGGCTGTACTGAGGCCTTCCTAGGGTCCCAGGGCTTGAGAGGGGGAGTCTTAGAGACCCTGATCCTGCTATGGTAGCCCAAGCCTGGATCCCTTCCCAATGGCCTGGTGAAGCCCCACTTGGTACAATCCTTGTCTCATCTCCATGACAAAATTCCACACAGGAAGAAACCTCAGGAAAGGGCTTGGGTTGAACAGGTGCTGTTGGCTGTGGTGGCAGAAGGTCAGGCTGTTTGCTTATATCTTGATGGACTAGAAAGCAGAGGGCTGAGCTATCAGCCTTAAGCCTGATTCCCTGTGACCCAGTTCCTCAAGCTAGGCCCTACTTTCTCCTTAAGGTTCTAGTCCTTCCTGAACAGCGCCATCAGTTGAGAACCAAGTATTCAAACAATGAGTCTATAGTAGTATAATATATTCAAACAATAGCACCTGACCCCAGTGCCAGCCTGTTCTCAGGACAGGGGAGGGAAGCCACGCCTTTTTGGGTGTTCTCTGTACTCAGTCTGACCATTTTCCACCAAGCACTGCAAGAAAAAGCCTGGCTCCAGCAAATTTAGTGAGATGCCTGGGCAGAGGGCAGGGCTGGGAGTAGCCCAATGCATGGGGCATCCCCTCTCCACCTACTATGTGATCTACGACCGACTGCTAACCTAGACTGAGTCTTGACTTTCTAAGAGTCTCACTTTTTCAGTCTGGAAAAAAAAAAGGTCCAGAGTACATGACTGGTCAGGCTGTTATTTACTACATATTTTGGGAGCGTTATTACATACTCCATGTGCATGTTGTCCCAGGACTTGAGAAGTAGTGACTGATGTGGCCTCTTTCTCAAGGAAGAGGCTGGGCAAGAGAAAGAAGCTGAGTGAGCTGTTTAACTGAGTGCCCTGGGAGAGCAGCCTTTGGCATGCGCTCTCCACATGAGGCCAGGAGGAAAAGTTCTGCTCCTACTCTGTACAGAGAGAGGCTACAGGTGAGTCTAAGTGCAGCCCCAAGAGTTGCCAGGCAGAGCAGCACCACTTTCTGCCTTCTCGGGAGTAGGTGGGTGAGCAGGTTTGGACTGAGCATGCCAGAGGCTCCAGGGTGTATAGGAAACTTGAAAAGCTCCAAGAAGTCAACAATACAGAGCAGAAGTCACCAGCTGCCAGACTAGGGAAGCCTAGGGTCACTGAGGCAGAGGCCACACTTACTCACCTTTCTACCTCTGTGCACTTGCAGTGTGCAGACAATGCATACTGTTGGTCATGAGCCATTTCATCCCCCAGCAAATTCTTGGTTACTATAAGCACTCCATTGATGACCATGGAGTGGGTGCTAGGTCCTAGTTCTGCTCATTACCCATTTTACCCAGGCCAAGTGCTCCCTCAAATGTGCTCCAGGCCAAGTGTAGCACGTTATGAGGGAGGTGTCGCTTCCACACCCATCCCTGAATGTTGCCTGGAGATGTGACTTCAAATGGCGAATGTCAGCTGCCAGAATGACAAAGAGCCTCAGTGCTCTCCACAGCCCGGTTTCCATAGCCAGGGAACCAAAGAGGATGACCTCCAGGTGGTGGTCCCATGTGGGTCACCTGACTCACAGGGATACAAACACAGGGATGATTTACTACCTGCCAGGATGGATGTGGTCACTTTGGCCAGGACCTACCCCATCCCTGCCAGGGTCTGGCAAGAGTTAGTTTTCCATTTTTAAATAGGAACAAACAGAAATGATAAGACATTTTCCAACGGGGGGGGGGGGTAGGACTGAAACTGATTAGCCTTGGAAAAATTGTCCCCAAAATAACAAGACAACTAACTAATAATCCTCGGTCTGGATGGGAAAGAGGGGTGGGTCTCACTGTCCAGCACTAGGCCCCACCCAACCATTCCTCAGCATACCTGTGCTTTGCTGGTAAACCAGCTCAGGGGAAGTCCTTTATTGAGGAAAGGAGACATAGACGGGTTGCCTGGAAGCAAGCTTTCACTGTTGCTTGTTTGAATAAACTCCCCCCTACTGCTCTCAACTCAGACCCAGGGCTGGAGGAAGGAAGATAGTGACCAGGCTGGGGACCTAGTGGGGATTTGGGGACAATGTGGCTATGCAAAGAGGAAGGTTTCCACTGCAGAGCTCCTAGGGAGAAGAGAGACCCAGCAGGCACTTCCTTCCCCACACACTGAGCTCTTACCATTTCCCAATTCAGTGCAGAAGAAATCAGCATTGAGATCAGAGGCATTTCAAGAATTCCCAGTCAGTGCTGAGAGGTGCGTGGGAGGTGCTGCTCACCTGCCTTTGTAGAGGGACTGAGTTCATTTGTATGTGGTCCCCTGGCTATTTAACAGGCTGTGGTTGATACAAAATGGGTGCCTGCAGTCTTGAACAATGACTTGGAGGGAGACTAGAAAATTAGAATAAATTTAAGCATCCACCATCACTCCTGTGGCAATCCCACTCACAGGGACATGTTTAGACTACAGATTCAGGAAAGGTAATGGTTTTTTATGCTCTAATGTGGTATGGTCATACCCAGAGGCGACCTGCTACTGGCACTGGCTGAACCAGGATCAGCCCTATAACCCTGTTACAGGCGATTCTTGCTCTTTGACTGTACATTCTGCTAAAAGAAAGCCCCCTCTTTTCTAAAGAATGGGGAAGGGGCAAGTCCACAGGGAACCTCATGCCTGTATCCTAAGGGGATCTGGGGGAGTTTCATATTTCCCACGTGACTTTCATGCTACCGTGTTTGGGAGAAGGTCAGGTACTGTGGTGAGGTGCTTGTGCTGGCCCAGGCCCATGTGTACATCCCTGGGGGCAGACAAGAAGCTGGCATGATTGCTACAGAGGAAACATGATGTGTCCTGGTCAAACAGATCTCCAGTGCATGTCAGAGCTAGAGTCTAGATCCTGTTTTTTTCTGTTCCAAATTGTGTATTCCCAGCCACTACTCTTTCTGGCCCTGGCCCGGGCAGTTCTGCAGTTCTTCCTCCCCTGGTTCCTTCAGCCCAGCCTCTACTCAGAGAGCAGGTATGCTGTCTGCTCAGTGCCACAGCATCTTCTGAGCGTTGAGTGTTCTTCATCCATGGTCACTGCTCTGATGTCCCCCTGTTTCCCTCCTTTCTAACAATTCCCTCTCTGGCCCGTGAGTGCAAGTGATGCAGCAGCCAAAATGGCTCTCTGAAGGAAAAAGTCCAGACGTGTGGCGTTTGCCATTTTCCACAGAGTAAGTCCTCCTCTCAAGGCTAACTTCATACTACCCACGTGAGCTTGCTGCACTGGCTTAGAGTTAGAGAAGTCTATGCTTGTTGGTCCAGCACTGGGTGAGACCCCAAGTGCAGATGAAACTGCTGCTGTGCCTCCAGGTGACACTAGGTCCACCAGACACCAATATTAGTGTCCAAACTATACTGCTTTCTTGAGGGTTGAGGGGAACAACACAGACCCCAATTTTCTTCAGCACTGAGAACACAGAGGGGCACAGGATGCACTTTCTCTAGCGTGGAGCAGCTCCGGTAGGGGGCTCCAGGCTCTATGGATCTATCTCCCCGGGAATGCATCACCCTGGCAACATGGCTAACTCCCCAGTTGGTTGCCAGCAACATGACCTCTGAGCTTGACTTCCCATAGCTACTTCTTAGCATTCAGCTGTGTTCCCTGTTATGCTTTCTGGTGGGTGTGCAGGCATCTGAGTGAGGTAGTGGTGGCTGGAGGGGGCTGCTGCCAGCAGGAAGCTGGTGACTGTAGCTGGCTCTTTAATCAGAGGCGGAAGTGTATTTGTTACCTTTGTATAAAACGCAGGCGTCAGGTAAAGAATTTAACAGCTTGTGGGAGCTCTAATTATAACTCAATTGACCTGCCTTGCTTTGGAAGGCCTGGAAACTCGCATGTTGTCCTTAGGAAGAAGCAGATTTTGCTTCTAGTTTGTTCTGGGAGATCTCCGCAGGGATCTTTTGCTTGAGCTTTGGTTCCAGCCCCATGCATCTGTCTAGATCTGGCAACCTAGTGCAGAGGATGAAAGAGAACCTGCAGGGCCCTGGACTCCTGTAGGGAGGGGCAGAGCTTCTTTATGAAGACACAGCATCCTCCGTCAGAGGCTGCTCTGTGCCAGGCTAGCAGCTTCTGCTGCATTTAGAAGGACACTGGCCAGAATTTCAATTACAGATCTAATCAAGAGTCAACTCTTAGCTAGGCAGGATCCTAGGCATCTCTCTCTCTCTCTTTCTCTCTCTCTCTCTATGTGTGTGTGTATGTGTGTGTACCATCTCCTTAGTTCCCTCAGTAAATCACTGTTGTTACCAGCTTGGGGAACAGGCACCAGACAGACATGAAAAGACAAGAAAAGCTTTGCATTTCTCCTAAGAGCCCAGGTGAAACATTTGTCATTAGATACACCTGAGTCCTCATGGCTCACACTGTGATCATGGCTCACATGTGTGACCACCTCTCACTCCTGCTAGGATGATCACCAGCATCCCCCATGGATAGAAGAACTGAGGCCCAGAGAAGTAAGTCAACTTGCCCAGGGCCCTCAGCTCTGTTGTGTAGAAACTATGTCTAAATCAAGCCATGTCTGTTCCTGATGTGTAGCCAAGAGAGGCTGTGCTGTCTGAACTCCGCCTTCTGCATGGTGCAGGAGCAGGGCTGGCTGATGCCCGAATGGATAGCAGAGAGAACTGAGTACAAGGACTTGGGATCTGGTAGAGCCAAATCCCTTCTATAGGGACAAGCAGCAGTGTCTGCATGATTGACTGGTCAGAGCCTAGATTTCCCACGAGTGTTATTTCTCTCCTGCTCCTTAAGTGTTGGCACACCATGGATTGTGCTCTAGGCCTCTCTCTTGCTTCTTCTCTATGATTTTTGCCTTAGCTTCAGCTACCACCTATTGCCTGTTGCCAACCCCAAGTCACTGATCCAGCCTAGTCATGTGTGGCCTGCCATGATCACAGGCAGTTCTTCCTGGAGCAGGTGTCTGATGCTAAGCTAGCACTCTCTAGTCCCCATACCAGGCCTTACTGGGCTTTTCTGCTCAGCACTTCTCATCTTGAACTGACCTTAAGGATTCTGTTTCCAGGTTACCAGCCCTCTGCAGCTTCCAGAGCATGGTCTCTCTACAGTGCAAATATAATCACATTGGCTTGGCTGTTTAAATTTTATCTTGTATAATTTCAAACCTTCAGAAAAGCAGAAAGGCTAATATAACAAACTAATAGCCAAAGTTAACAGCTGCTAAACCTTTTCCTTATAAAGAAAATTGTGTGTGTGTGTGTGTGTGTGTGTGTGTGTGTGCCATGATGATGTGCTTGCATAAGCCAGAGGACAGCTTGTTGGAGTTGATTCTCTCCTTCCAGCACATGGGTCCTGAGAATTGAACTCAGGTTGTCAGGCTTGGTGGAAGGCACCTATTGATTCATTCCATGGGTACTGCTAACTTTCTTTCATATTAGCTTAATTAATCTATTTTGGGGGAAGGGTGAGTATTTATTAGAAGTGACAGGCATTTTACCTCTAAACACCCTTTTAAAATTAAGGATGTTTTCTTATAACCACTTGAGCATCTCAGACTCACAACTGTATAGTACCCTCAGAAGTGATGCAGTCAGGACTCCTGGTACAGCCGTCACCCCTATCCGCCTTGTTCCTTCCTACTAGGTGTCTGCTAAACTTAAGAAGCTGTGAATCTGCAGTTCACCTAATTCACTGCCAAGGTAAGGTCAGAAGGCACACTCCTGCTACATGTCCATTTTGGACTTCTATCTGCGATTCAAAGAGAACTTCCCATGGGAGATGTCTTCTCAAAAGCTTTGGGCCTAAAAGTTTTAACTTTCTTCTGCAAGTCCAAAAATCAAATGAAGCTGTCATGGTCCAAAGGGAGCCCACAGAACTCAACGGGGAGTTCAGAACAAGCCCCAGTACTGGGAAAGCAATTAGGCACAGATGGTTTGGAACCAGTGGTCTAGGAAGTCCCAAAGGCCATTCTCTCGTGGTGGCAGTCACACTCCTAATCCATGTTCAGAGGTAGGCAGTGGGCTAGGGAGGGCTGCAGAGTGAACGAGCCTCAGGGTTAAGATGCAGGGCCAGGAATTTGTAACAGGAGTTGGAACTATTAAAGAGAAACACAGACCAACACAGTCAAAAAAACCTCCGTGTCTTTCCCAAGCCAAGAAGCTTCCTGAGTGTGCTAGAAAAGCAGAAGAGCCTAGCTGGCATGTTGTATTCAAACAGCAGGACAGAGTTTCTAAGAATAAATGGCATGGATATATCAGATCTGAAAACATTTAGGTACTCACACTGAACTTGGCTGCCAGTAACCAGTCACCTAAGACTTAAGATAATTTTTACATAAGATTATGTCAGCACCAAACATACAATTTCACTTTTACTTTTTCTGTTTGAACTGCTTTGCTGTACTTTGTGTGAATTACTCTGGTATGACATTTTAGTACTATATAAACTAGAAATGATGATTAGACAGTTTTTGTTTTCTCCTCATTTTAGACAGAAACCTTTAAAATTTAAATTACTAATAAATACATCAGTTATTGAAAAAAAAAAAAAACTTCAGAACAAAAGTCAGAAGTAGGCATGGCTTTGGTATTTCCTTTTAGTTGAAGTGAAGAAAGACCTAATGTTACAGGGCACCACACAGTTTGCATTTGGGAGCCTGTCCTGCCCTAGATTGCTTTTGGGTTTGTGACTATGGTCCCCAGGGAAAGCCAGGTCACGTGATGCCACTTCTTCCGGTCTAGTGTAGGGACAAGTGTTGCTGGGTTGAAGGGCCCCCAAACAAACAGACACTACCTATAGAGGAAGTCCCTGCCTCCGAGGGATGCTTTGGCTGTAGGGTCAGGACAGGGACAGCTGGGCTAGAGTGAGACACGAGCCAGGTGATGACAAGCAGGTTTTCTATGCCCAGGAGGCACCCCTTTTGCTTAAAGGAGGACACAGATGCCTAGCATCCAAAAACGGTTCTAAACTAAACATAAGTAATTTTTTTTTAAAAAAAAATGTAAGAATCTTGAAGACACAGCTGATGTCAGTTACCAGCTTGTGACACTTGCTGCTGTGTCCCTTCACTGATCATTCCTCTGGATACTCACTGATCTTGCACTGGGCTGGATATTTCTAGAGTTGCCACATGCTCCCAAATCAGACTGCAAAGCCCCCATCAGGGGAGCCCATTCACAGAGCAACTCAAGGGCCCCGCTGCTCTGGACAGGAGCCATGGCTGTTTTCCCCGGGGAGGACATGTTCTACTCACAGCCATGCAGTCACGGAGATCACAGAGCTGTAATCTACACCTAGGAATGACAGTGATGCTGACAGCTCATCCTATACTGAACCTGTACAGTGACACCTGTGGGTCCTACAGCTACTCCATCTTCCATGAGAAAGTGGAAGTCTACAAGTGATGCTTAGTTCGGTGCTCAGCATTTGTATATCACACTCAAGGTCCTAGGTTCAATCCTAAAAACATTCAGTCCAAAAAAATCCAACCCAACCCAAACTCAACCCAACCCAACCCAACCCCTCAAGTAAAAAAACAACAAAGAAGGCAACAGAGCTGGGACCTGGCAGCTCTTCTAACTTCAGCAATTGGCACCGAGGCTCCGGATTCCTACATGCTGAGAACAGCTTAGTGTGCTACCCTTTTGTCCTGATGGGTGCTAACTTACAGTGTGACCAGGGCAGACTGCCTAGAGCCGCTTTCCTCTCTGGTAACAAGAAATTCTCTATTCACTAAATATAGTGAGATTTAGGGCTAAGTACCACTTACTATTTGAAAAGGCCTTAAACTGTCAATGAGGCTAAAATGCCACATGGACCATTAGAAAGAGTGAAGATAGAACACACTGTAATGATGACCCATCAACTAGAATGTAGCACTTTCCCCTCTATGGACCAGGAGCTTAAACCCAGCCATGCTGAGTAGAGAGAGTAGGCTAAGAAGATTGCAGACTTAGTAGGGACAGTACACAACTCATGGCTGGGAAGTCATCTAAATAGCTCCCAGGCCTGCAGAGCAGTTGCTCTCTCTAGTTTTCAAAGTCGTTTTCTAAAAGAACACAGAAGACAATTACCAGATGAAAGAGCCTTCCTAGCAGACTTTGGGGGCAGGTTTGCTGTGTCAGTCATTCTTTCTGTGCATGGGAAGAAAGCTGACACTGGATGAAAGAGACTGGCTTTTGAAAGGAGGAGGGCCTTCGGGCGCTATTCCTGGAGCACCTATGCCTTAGCCAGGCCAATGGAAGGAGCAGAGGCTTCTCCCAAGAGAAACAAACGGGAAGTCAGAAGGTAATCCTGGACTGTTAGTGTCACAGGACCCTCACCAAGCTGATGGGCAATCAGATCAATGCAGGAGCACAGGCTGCCAGGCCCCTACAGTCCTAGTCTCTCTCTGCTCACCAGGAACACATTGGGAGACAGACTTCTGATAATAAACCATAAGACACACAACTTCCTCTATCTCGGGGGACAGATACCTCCAAGGATGGAAGACAGCAAAACACCAAGTTTCATGATGCCAAAGTCAGCTCCCTTACCAAGAGAGGCTTCCCCCTTTCCCTTTCTTCAGGCCTCTGTCACCTCACAGTCACCACACCCTACAGGAGGAAGTTTGGACACAGTAAGCAGGCTGAAAGCTTGAAGACAGTTTAAAGACAGCTCTTACATCAGCTCTCCATTTGAAACTTCAGAAGAGAGGCCATGATGGCAGAACAGTGTGTGTGGACAGCTTTGTTTTTTATGGGACATCTTAAGAGTTCAAAGAACTGAAAATGTAGGCTTAATGTAGGTGACATGTCCCAGCAAACCTTGTGTTGTAAAGCCTGCCATCTACATAGGGCAGCATGGGACATCCCTAGCACTGTAGCCATTTCCTGCCATTCATGTCCTCCCCCTGGAGCACCTGTTGCCAGCCCTGAGTCTATGCTTCAGAGAAAACGAGACCCAGGAAAGCCCTCACAGACAGCCTGTGTATGAGCCTTTAGTTTGAAGCCATCCTAGTCCAACTAAAGAGGATTTCTCGTCTCACAGTTTATCCCCAGAAGATGAATATGGTGTGCCACATCCCAGACAAAAAGCTAGTTATCATCCCCTAACCCCCCTCCCAGAACCCTGGAGTGTGCTCTTCACTGAGCAGTGACCTCCTGCAAGCAGCTGCAGGTGGCAGGCTCCCATCCATTACCCCTCACAGACCTTCACCAGGCCTTCCTCCAGGCAACTCTGAAGCCTAGCCCCTTCCTAATCTCACTGTCCTATCTGAATTGTCATCAAATGACAATGACTCCTGTCCCTTTTCTGTCCCTGGAATGTCTTGGAGCTTTAACATTCCAGGGTAGATTTCATTATGCTTTTGGTTTGCTGTTCTCAGCATCACCTCTGACAGATGGTCTCTGCATCACCTCTGACAGATGGTCTCTGCCTTGTCTCGGAAGACTGCTCATTCTTCTGGGACATACACTGATTCTCCCTGCTTGCTCTTTGTTCTGGAGGTGAGAGGTGGAGCAGTGTTGATTAAACTATCCCAGGGCAGGGACCCCAAAAGTAGGCAGTTCCAGCTGTCAGAAGGTGGAAATGGTCTTAGTTCTTTCTGTCTTGGCCAGGGGAAATTGGGTTCCTGATCAGGTTTTCTGCCATCTTTCTTCCTTTTCACAGGACCTAAATGAGCACCCTTGCCTGGAAACTATAGGTGAAGATGCGGCTGAAACTGAGGTGGCAGACATCTCACCGCTGAGCTGAGTGGACTGACCACTCATCTCCCCATGCCTCACTCCGGTTTCTCCCAGAAGACCCCTAGACTAAGTGTCTTTGTGGTACCCATTTTCTAGGACCCACCCCTGCTGTATGGTTGTGGTACCCCATTTTCTAGGACCCACCCCTGCTGTATGGAAGCTCTGCCTCTCTCTATTAGGTTCCCAACTACAATCTTAGGAAATTTCACGCTCGCTCTCCTGTTTTCCATGAATGTCATTGAGTTCCAGAGATAGAGACCTGGAAGGCACTGGTCCCAAGTTGTTTTGGGGGTTGTTGGTTAGTCTAGGACTCTAGCATTATTCTGCTCATCTGGGATGGGAGAGAAAGGTTTCATGTCTCCTGCATCAGTGTTAGCTGCTGGCCCTTGCTGTGGCTCTCTGTGCACTGCCCCCTCTAGCTTCCTGTCCTCTCCTATGAGCTGGGCATCTTCACTCCCTGCCCCTCCATGCTGTCCACTCCAATAGACCTTGAATGAGCCCCACAACTGCTCCTGTTTCCTACCTTTTTCTCACCCTGTCAGGCACTGGGTGACAGGCCCAAGCCTCCTGTTGACACTCATGGTCCCTGCTTGTTGCCTAGCAACACTTTCCCTTCTGGTCTTACTGACTCCCTCCTCACAGGCGTCCTAGCTCCCTTCCACCTTTGCTTCAGAAAACCCTTATTTTTTTCTTACTTGTCCATCTTACATTGCCCTCAAAAGCCCAGACTGATGTCCCTGTTTGTAGAATTTGTTCCTGTCCTGGTAACTGTGTCCTTGGCCTGCAAAGTCTGGCCCAGGCAGACAATCTTCTCCTTGAGGCCACCTCTAGCCACTGCTGTGTACCTTCCTCTCCTTCCCCTCTACTCAAAATACAGAACGACTGCTTTGGGAAGAGCCTGCCCATATTTCATTGATGCATTGTGGGTACAGTGAGCTAGACTTTTAACATAGCAAATAAATGCAAATTTATACATTTATGCAAACTAACATTAGAAAATATTCCTTTGGGTTTTCTGGGCAAAAGTCTGAACACTCTGAGATTACCTCTACCGCTTTCAATTCCTTGTCTCTTAAACTTATTGCTTGCTTAATAACTGTCCACACTCAGCCCCTGACCCCTGGTCTGGGCTAACTAATTACTACTGGCCAACACCTTTGTTTTTTCTACCTTTTCACCATATGTGAAGGCTGTAACAGAAGATTATCCATTTCCCTTGGGTTTCATTTCCATTTATCTCTCAAGTCTGACTTTCTACTCACTTTCATCAATGCTATCTGCCTCATCTTTGCTTTTTAACAATGCAAACACATTTGCATTCTGCATAAAGCAGCCTGCACTGCTCACATCCCATCCCTAGAAGGAAGGGAGGCTCTATTCTCAGTGTCAGCCCAGGCTCCTGCCTGTGTCCTGCAGCTCCTGGTACCCTCTATCAGCTGTCAGTGCCCACTTGTGACAGACAACATGGCTTTCTGCCTTCCAGACAACTCCTGGAGACCACTCCTGCAGCTGCTTGGTTCCTTTCTTCTTTCTGAGCACTGGGGCTGCCGTGGACAAATTTTCTGTCCTCAGGTTTTCTCTGTGCCCTATGGTCTGCTTCCCATGGTTCCGTATCTGGGGACCTTTGTGGTTTTATGATGTTTCTGCTCCATGTTCTTCCAACTGATACTCCCGACCTTTATGGGCTCCAGCGTGGCACAGTGTGTGGTGGCCTGGCCTCAGAGCAGCTCTCATTCTCTTTCTAGGTACCAGGAAACTCAGTGCTCATCGCAGTTTCTGCCTCTTGCTGCCCCCATAGATCTGGCTGCCCATCTTCTCTCTGGACTTCTACTCTCTGCTTTCAAGGAGTTCAGGGACTCACAGACTAGCCTGATTCCTGTGAGGTGCAAGACTCCTGTGAGCCATTGGGTACTTAGCCTCTAAAAGCAACTGGTGCTAGCATTCTCTGTCATTGTAGAGATGAAGAAACTGAGGCACAAGGAAAGGAGTATCTTGCCTTGAAGCTCCAAAGGCAATGAGTAACAGCACTGGGATTCTAGCCCAGGCCTGTCCAGAACCTATAGCCCTGCAATAAACTGTGAGCCACCTTCTTGATCTCTCAGACACTGAAACCCTGCTCTGCTTTAATTAGCTGGGGCAAAGTCTCTTGATGTTTCAAGGCTAAAGAGCCTTTGGATTCCAGGGATTCTCTGCAGGCACTAGAGGACCTAGCATCCCAGAAGGAGAAATCTGCCCTTGGCTGTGAATGGGCAGTCCTCAGCGGTGGTTAGCTGAGGTTGGAGGGGGTTGGGGGTGGGGGACGGAGGAGACACAGGCAGTGAACGACCTGTACAAGATCACCAGGAAGACTCTGGGATTTCCTGACCACAGGCACTGGGAAAAGCTACTTAGCAAGATAAGCTGAACTGCCCCAAAGCAGGCTGCCTCAAGTCTGCCTTTGATCTGATGAAGACTTCAGGATACACAAAGAAAAGGTCTTGTGGGTTTGTGATTAGTATGTCCCCATTGGCAAGACCACCAAGGTGGATAGTGTCTCCAGGCCTGGTGAGGCTCAGAGGCCCTCCCTGTCTCACTTCCCCTGTGCTGGCCACCTGGCTGGCTCCTCAGAAAGGAAAGCCACTTGCCAGGAGCTGGTGGCTTGAAGAGCTCTGAGGGGAAACCCAAAACCTCTCCTGAGGTGACTTTCCTACTGATCTTTTGTCTCAATTGTTTCCCTTGGGGATGAACAAGAAACAGGTCTCTGAATAATTCATCATCGGCCCGAGGTAGAAACACACATCTTCTTTTTAATAAGAACTGGGCAATTTGTGTTGATTTTAATTCTGCTGCAATGTTCTAGCAAAAGCTGGGAGACTTGAAAAGCTCTTAACACATCCCTCTTTCAATAGTGAGACAAAAATTAAAAGCCAGGTAATATCTTTAATCAAACAGAGTGATGTTTAGATAACATGTAAAAGTATTTATAAAGCTGTGTTGAGTTCTCATAGAAGGAAGTGAAAAAAGTGAGTGACTGTAAGTATTACAGTATTACAAGGCTTGGTTTATTTTTAAAACTGAAGATGACTGCCTCTGGTTTTCTATTTAGTGAACATCTACTAGGTGCCAGGGACTCGAGAGGCTTTGTACTCGGCCATTTTGTTTAGTTCTCCCACAGTCCATGAGGGTAAGTAGCCACCCCAGTCACAGAAATGCCACAGTTCTTGGGGGTTAAGCAACAAATCCAAGTTCAGCTGCAAGTGCCTCTCAAAAACAGCAGTCGCAGCTCAGAGAAATGGCGAGACAGTGAGGGCTATGGGAATCCTTCTGAGCAGTTTACCATTCGTTACAAACCCACGTCCTCTCAGTCTCTAAACACACAGCCAGTCTAACAGAAGGACTTCTTGTAAAAAGAACATGGAGGCACAGAGAGAGTCTGGGCTTCTTGGGGCTAAAGACAGTTCGAGGCTCCACTGGGACCTGATGTCTGTCCCAGGATTCTGTGGACATTACCCCTGATCCCATCTCACACACCTTTGATGATAGGCATGAGCTCCCAAGGGCCACAGATGTGAAAGACACCTTCACTACAAGGCAGTCCTCTTTCCTGTGGGCTATTAAACAAGAGAGACCCTCTGCTACCAACCAACTGCCTCAGAACCTGAGCTTGGTGCACTGGTCCAGAGGAGGTTGTGGCTTTGCACTAACTCACAATACAGACTTTCATGTTCAGTTCAGAATCCCACAGGAAGGAGACTCAGACAGAAATGCCCTGTTGGGGAGGGCACCCATGCATATCCCTGCTAGCTACAACCTTCTGGAATGACACCAAGATGGCAAGTGGCCTACTCTAAGACTTCTCAGAGATGGCCCCAGAGGTGGAGTGGCAGGGAGATGTGCTTCTCTTTCATTTGGGCACCCAAATGAAGGATACATGTATGTCTGAAATTGCCCCAGGTATACATGGGGGTGGACACTGGCCAAGCATCTCCCTTCTGTGCAATGCAGGCACACACCCCTCCCCCTTCCTATAATGGGATGCAGCCTACTGGTCAGTACCCTGGAGGCAAACTTGAATCTCTGGCTCCCCCATGAGTCTCTGGTATGGATACCCCCTTAAGGTGGCTACAGCACTTAAGCACTGCAGATGTCCCGAAGACAATGATGGTGACCAGCCACAGGGTGATATTGATTGCTGACCTAATTGACCCTAAGAGTACCTTAGGTAAGACAGTTGGCTATGTACTGTCACTTCCCAGGGTATCACAGGAACTGCTTGTTGGCTTTGTGCCATGTTACAGGCTAACTGCACTTGGCCTTGGGACCCAATGGGCATGAGGTTGTACCTGCTTCAAGGGGAGCTGCAATCCAAGAAATGGGAACCCTGGCCTGGGTCCCAGACTCACCAGTCGCTGCATGCTCTTCACATGAGTAGGGCTAATAGATAAGGCTTCTTCGTACCACCGCCGGGCCTCATCGAAGTTTCCTCGAAGCTCAGCAACCTGGCCCCGCATGTATAGGACATTGTGGGACATTGGGAAGAGGTTGGCAGCTTCTTGGGTACAGGCTGTAGCTTCAGCAGGCTTTCCAATGCCAATGTAGACCTCAGCTGTGAGAGTAGAGGAGAAAACAGATGCTGTCCTGGATCACTGCCCTCAGAGACCCTGTGAGGGTTGGGACTTTCATATTCCCCTATGGGGGTTTGGCACAGCTCACAGCCAGCTGTCTCCTACCACCCTGGACATGGCCATAGGCCAACAGTCTTTTGTGACCACGTGTGCCCAGGTCATTTGTGCTTTGGTCTTTGAAGGGCAGACATATGTCACTACCAAACTGAAGGCAGTGAGATCTGCCTGGGCTCTGTCCCAACCTCTGAGGACAGTTGTCCCAGGGTCCACTTAATGCCCTTCAGAGAAAGGGCTGAAATGAGCTGAGGAACAAATGGACCAGAGGCACATAGCTTAGCATAGAAAAGGGCTCTGCCCTCTGGAGCTTGCACTTCAGAGGCTAAAGCATGACTAAGGGGCTTTCTGGGGGCTTAGTACATTTAGAAGGATCATCCTTTATGAAACTCAAAGGAGCAGTGTGTTAGAGACGTTTTGAGAATTGAATTTGGTTTAGTTGCTGCTGGCAGATACATCTTTCAAGTCACCTGTGTGTGGCGGCAGAGCTGGTCAAGAGAGCACAGCACTGGCTAGTCTCTGTCACTTAGGACAAGCTAACAGGCAGACAGACCCCCGCCAACACTTTTCTTTCACCCCAGAGTCCCCAGACAGACACCTTACGGGCAGGATGTCCTAGCAGGCTAAACACAGGGGCTCTGGGGTACAGAAGGTGTTGAGAACATGCCTGCTGTGTTCCCTGGAACATTCTCTTTCATATAAAATTTAAGAAGAGCCAAGCGTTGGAGTGGCTTCCTGTCACCCTTCCAAGCCTTCAGGGCCCAGGAAGGCTCCCATCCTCCTCAGCCCTCATTTCTCCAGTTGCTTTGCTCTGTCTGGGAGGGTTGGCAGTGAGAAGAGATGGGGATTCTGTTGCAGTATTGCCTCCCCCTGAACATTTCTGGGAAAGACCCAATGATGGGCCTTACAGTCCCCAAGCTGAGCATACCTATGTCCTGTTCTCACTGATGGCTTAGCCAAACGTCTTTGCCAGGGCCTTAGACACATCTACTTGTCTCTAGATCTGTGCCTGGTTGTGCCAGTCTGTCAAGAGTGATTCCTTTCCAGTGGCTCAGCGGGAGAGAGAGAGATGCTCCTCATCCCACCAGTGAGACACCTCGGCTCTTCTAGGCCATGACAGCGGTTCTGATTCAGGAATTTTCTTGGGTGGAATCTTAGTGACCTTGACTCATGAATGTGAGGAGCCAAAAGCCTGCAAGGCAGAGCAGTGCCATCACACTGACAACAAGCTATGTTCTTTGCACTCTATGCTGGGGCAGAGCCCCGCTTCCCCTACCTCTCTCACTGTCTACCTCCACACAATTCTTGTGTTTGAGTGCTGACTGGTCTTTACTGGGTTATCTGAATTGTCATCAGCATCTATGCCAGCCATTTTGCATAGCCAGTCCCATATGCCTCCCTAGATCCCCTGTGCCGATTTATCCACAAGGACTTTTCTTGCAGAGAGGGTGCACTCTCTGCCTACAGCTCCTGTCACCCACTCTGCATCCCATGGCAGATGGTTTCTAGTCCACCCTTCCTTAGTGGACTGATCTGGGCCCCCAACAACTCCTTCCCTCCAGATCCACTGGATAATTTGTCTTTGTCATACCACACAGCCTTCCGAAGAAGACTTCTTTCCCAGCCTGGGGAGATGGTTCAGTGGGTGACCTTGCTGTCAGATCCTCAGACCCATGTAAAAAGCCAGGTATCCATAACCCCAACTCTGCAGTGTGGTAGAGACAAGAAGACCACTGGGGCTTGCTAGCTTGCCAGCATAACAAAAAATGGCGGATTTCAGGTTTGGTGAAACTGTCTCAGGAAAACAGAATTGACAGCTACAGAAAAGCCACCCAGAACTTTCCTCTGATTTCCAAACGTCAACGCACACATGCATATAGCACATACCCCTCTCTCACACAGACATATCTACATTCAGATTTCCCTAGTGATTAGTGTTTGTTGCATACTGAGCATGTCATTATGTGATCTAGTGTGAATGTTCCAATTTCCTTATTTTGCTCAGTGGGATGAGAACTAACTTGCCTGTGTCCTACTACTAGCAAGAGATAGGAGTCAAAATTATGCGTGTGCTGTCAATCAGAGCTGTACATACTCTATCATGGAGCTACACATGTCCTTATATTACTTTTGATTTGAGGTCTCACTAAATCCCCAGGCTGGTTTTGAACCGACTTAGCAGTCCAGACAGGCCTGGCTTGCTTTTGTCTCAACAGTGAGGTAAGTAACAATCACACTCTTAACTTTCCTCCTCGGCTCCCACCTTGGCTGCCTTCTGTCATTCCACACTTACTCAGAGGGAGCTTTTAAAGTCCCATTCAGACTTTCCCACTTGAATAGCTTCTAGGGCCTCTAGGACTGACTTCAAAGATTCTGATGTGGCTGCCTGAAACAGCCTAACATGGATGATCTGACCCTGGCCACAGGACTCGCTGCCTCCCCTTGGGTCCTAGAACTGCACTGTCTTTACCCTCTCAGAGCTTCTGCTACCTGCAGGACTCTTTCGCGTTGTGCTGTGCAGGGTGGTGCTGCACCTGTCCCCGTTGTTTCTGTCCAGTGCTAACCAAACTTCGATTGCTTCCTGCTTCTTGCTTTGGCAAGACTTTTTGTTCCCAAGGGTTACAGGAGCTGCACTGTTTGTTCCTGGTACTTGGCACATGGAAGTCACAGGCTTCTGCAACTTTTGTTCTGCATCTGCAGACCCTAGGAAGGCAGGGACTAAGTGTCTGTCTCCATAACCACTGTGCTGCAGAGCCTGGCACACAACCAGACACTCAACAAAATTACACACAACAACTGAAGGCAGAGCTGTGGGCTGCACAGTTGGTTCTGAATTTAGGCCTCCCAGCATGTGAGCCTTGCAACCTGAGAGGAGTGACCTGGTAGCTCCACCTCAGTTATGACAGGGACTAAGCAAGTCACAGAGCTACTGGCATAGTGTCTGAACCACACCTTGTGCTTGGTAAGTGGCAGCTATACCAAAGGTAAAGAGTATTTAACCAAGACCCCACAAATTTAGAGGCTGGTGGGGCAGGGCTGGTCCCCAGGACTCTGTGTCCAACTATTGGCCCGTATACCACGTGTCTAGGAACTATCTTTATTTCCTCATGGTGGCCAACCACACTTACTTCTAGATTCTGCCGATGAAACTCATGGTGGCTGAGAGAAGCTGAGGAGGGGAAGAGGTCAGGCCAAGGCTAAGGAAATTGTGACAGTATCACAGCTTCAAATTCCCAGCAGAAATCAGAAAATCTGATCTTGCACATCTAAGAATAGCTGCTGGTTTCGGCTGTGCGAGGTGCCAAAGTGAAAGCTATAATTGCTAGTAAGTAACAAGCAGGAATTAACCACCTACCGCAAAGGCACTTTTAGTTGCCATCCCAATGTGGGTACCCAGAAGCTGTCTGGTGTGGAAGGGGTCTGGTTGGGTGCTGAATTCCTGGAGCTGTCTGACCTTCCAATGAACACAGGAAGGCTGGTTGTGTCTGGGAGAGAAGGGCTTATTCAGTTGCAGTGGGTCTGTGCTGAGGTGTACCACTGTGCTCTACTCTGGCTTCCTGGCTTCTGTCCTGGAAGACTGTACCATATTCACAGTTGTTTAGTGGGGTTCCCCTGCTACAAGGCAGGGGTGCCCTCTTCCTGGCCTTTTCTATGGGAGACTGAGTACAAATGATGCCATAAGATTTCTGGCACTTTCAGGAAAAAAAGATTGAAAGCTGGGGAGCTGATTTCTAAGTGCTATGAAAAGCTCAGATGCTGTAAAAAACATAATCCTGGGTGGGTGGGGGGACAAAGAAAACAGAAGGAGGTGGCTCCGTTGGCAAATTATTAGTCTTATAGCAGGAGTATCTGAGTCTAACCCTCAGACTCAAATAAAAAAGCCAGACATGAGGGCATGCTGGTAGCACCCCAGCACTAAGAGGCAGAGAAAGGTGGATTCCTGGAATTCCTTGGCCAGTCGGCCTAACTCACTTGGTGAGTTCCAGGCTTGTGAGGGACAACCAAACAAACAAGGTAGGCACTTCATGTGGAATGACAGCCAAGGTTGTCTTCTAGCTTCTATGTAAACACAGGTGCACCATTGTGTACACACCCCCACACACCATTGTGTACACACACACACACACACACACCATTGTGTACACATACACACACCATTGTACACACACACACACACACACACAAATGTCTTCAACACATAGTAAGTGGCTTATGAGTGAAAAGAAGATGCTTGACATCTAAGAAGATCTGTGGGTAAAAGCCATGAGCTGTCAATAAATCCAGCTGGGATTTGGAAATGCATAGTCTTGGCAAGGATATAAGAAAACACAGTCATATGCTGTTTACTGGACTAGAACTCCGTCCAGCTCTGTGGGAGGCCATATGACTGCATTTATCCAGATCAAAGAGTATACACTGTCTGACCTATCAGATCTTAGAGACAGAACAATCCGTATCAGCATACTTACTGAAATGCTGTCTGCAATGGCGAAATATGAGAAATGATGCAGACTCTAATCTGCAGTGACTGCTGACATCATAATGCTTCCTACCGTGGACTTATACTGTGGAGCTGTAAGAAGTGTAAGTCAGCACCACGTAGGCTGACTTGCAATGGGGAGACACAGCACAGAATGGGTAGAACCTGTGGAAGGTGCCAGAACTGCCACCAGGGTCTGTAGCGGTGACTAAGGCACAGGGACAAGGGAGCCTTTTCACTTTACATCATTCCCACATGTTCATTTGTGTGCCAGGAAAGCATGTTATCTGAAGAATTATTTAAATGAATCTGTGACACTGTCTAAACAAACCAAAACAACAAATGAGCATAGCCCAGGCTGTCTTGGCTGCCAGGCACCCTAGGGAAAGTCTGTGGCCCTGGGGTCAGAGGCTTCCAAGATAAATGAGGAGGTGGCAAGGGTAGGGGGCTCCCATTATCCGGGAAGAAAAGGGCCCCTATAATCAAGTGTCCGCATTCCCTGTGCCCCAGCTGGCCCGTTCTTGAGGTTCTTGTGTCATGTTCACAGTTTTCGTACCATCACAGATATAGCCCAGAAACCCCAATACAGATGGCTGGAACCTGACATTGTTTCAAATCCAGGGCCACCTCCACCACAGGCTCCCATCACAAGGTCCACTACTCTTAGTCAGTTCACCAGAAAAACCAACCAGGTAAGACCATGCTCACAAACACCTAGAAGCACCACATCTCTGGAAGTCAGGTCCTCATTCAGTTTTTCTAAACCTTGCAAAATATGTTGACTCTGGAGTCCTATAAGAGCTAATGATGGTCACAGAAGGCTGATGTTACCTAGTTTCCATGAACTGTCAAAATGGGGGGTGATTTATTTTACCTCTTAGAGCAGTCAAGCACAGGCTGCACAGGGTGAACCCCACAGTTCAGTAGAAGCCACCTGTTTTCTTTTAATGTCACTCCTTTAAACAGTATGCAAACGTGTATGCTATTGACTGGAAAGAGTCGACTGGAAGCAAATACTGAGAAGATTCTACCTGGCCTCATCCACCCACAGGACACACTATGCTCACTGCATGTACACATGTACAGCTGCCCAGAGGCTGGAAGGCAAGATTGGCATCTGCTTTCCATAGTTCCATCCTGGTAAAGCCACACCCGTTAACTAGTATGGAGACCATTATTCTGAGTCTCAGTGATGAAACTGGAAGTCACTCTGCATGCAGTCTTTGTCATTGAGTTCTTCATCATATGCAAAGAAGCACAACAGCCCTGGACAACCCAGTGGTGATGGGGGTGGGGTGGAGTGTCAATACCCTGTAGGCCAGTGGCTCTCACCCTTCCTAACGCTTCGACCCTTTAACACAGTTCCTCATGCTGTGGTGACCATAAAATTGCTTTCACTGCTACTTCATAACTATAATTTTGCTACTGTTAATAATTGTAATGTAAATATTTTTTGGAGACAGAGGTTTGCCAAAAGGGTTGCAACCTACATGTTGAGAGCTGCCGTTCTAGGCTAAATTTTCCGGCATTCTCTAGTACCCAGTTTTAAGTGTTCTGAGTAGGGGCTGGAGATGGTTCAGGAGGCAAAAGAACTTCCCATGCAGGCCTGACTGTGTGCTTTTCAAAAACTATATTCCAAGTCCAATGTGAATGGCAGCTCTGCCCTGTGCCAGCCCTGTGTGTTTAGTGTGGCCATTAAGCAACACTTAGTCCCTGAATCTTCTGAGGTCACTGTCTATACAGGGGACTGAGCAAGATAATATCAGACTCTTGTGAAGGTTATGGGCTGTTCTGGAGAAAGCTGGGAAGTGGCCTTCCTGCTGGGCCTTGGCTCTCAGAGGCAGCCTGTCTTGATCTCTTTGGAGAGTGGGTAGAGGAGAAGGAACAATCATGCACACATGTACAAATCAGCCCTCTTGTGTACTTAGCAGAATCTAATTTGTTAATTTATAGCAACTGTTAAGGGTTAATTAAGGATGCCAACACTGAGAATGCAGATAGGCTAGTTCTGTGGCTGGCCACACCTTCACACATGCATATTTGCTCAAGGGACACACAAGGTAGGACATCACACAACTGGCCCAGAGAATGGAGGCAGAAAAAGATGGATATCTTGTGGTGACAGGCACCCTTCCTAGTGTCAGTTGGGCTCCAAGCATGTCCCTGGTGGTGGTGAACCTGAGAAGGGGCCACCAGGGTCACGCAGATGAAGTGGTTAAACCTGAGAGACGGGCTACTGTTCTCAGACATAGAAATATGCATACACACTAACAGCCATCACTTTCTTGTAAAATGGGGCTACTTGAATTTCACATGCTATGCGTAATTCTGGGTAACCATGCACAGACACCTGACTGCTACATGAGACCAGGGCACAAGGGATCATACTTCCTCCCGGTCGGTTTCCAGAATGGGGGCTGCTGTGACTGCTTCCCTCTTTGCAGGTTACCAGGCATGCTTGTGGAGGGAAGGGGGAAACACCAAACACTGCCTTGCCCTGCTCTGCCCTGGATAAAGGCATCTGTGCCATCAACGCTCCTGTCCCATTGCCCAGGGACTTGGAGACCCAATGCTGAGACATGTCAAGCATTGTGCTCCTTGACATTGCTTTTCTAGCCCTGCCATGTAGATGAATAAACTGAGGCCGAGAGGTAAGGCAGAGCTGGAGTCTGCCCAGCTAGGAAACAGTACAGGTGGAATTCACTCTGTCAACTGCAGAGACGGCATGGGGTGCAACACTGGATTCCTCTCTAGTATAAGAACTCCTCACCCTGCAAATCCCTCAGGAGCCCCCAGTCCAACTTTCTACTGACTGGGTCAAGTGTAGTCATTGAGGAGGGATGAGGAGATGTACATAGTCCCTGTACAGACTCAATGTTAGTTTGGTGCTTGGCCACAAAAACTTTGAGTTCTCCCAAAAGCTGAGGAGTTCTGGGCTAAACTGTTGAATGGGCACCTGCAGAAGCTAGCAGTCTCAGGGTCTGCTGATTGTGGGAAAGGAAGAGGCCCATGGGGTCAAGAGTAGGGGGGGGTACCTGCATGGAGCCAGATCTGTGCCAGCGTCATCCAGGGATGCAGTGGACCCTGCTTAGGAGCACTACTCTGCAGAGATGAGGCCACTTCTGACAGTGCTTGCTCCACTCTTGAGGCTGCTACTGATGTGGCATGGACCGAGCCTGTGGGAGATTTCAAGACTGTGTTAGGGGTTAAAGTGGGGGCTATGAACCTCATACCTGACCAGTGACACCCCCTCCCAAACAAACACATGGGTACAAACACATACCCCTTCTCCAAGATGTGAGTTATTATTCTTAAAGAAATGGAGGGCTAGAACTTTAGTTTCACCTCTGCCTAGCTGGTCCTTTAGTCAATACAAAGGGCACATGCTATGCTAAGCACTCTCCAGGAGCGCAGTCTGACAAGATGTGAGTGCTGGGGCAGGAAGGGAGTACAGCTTGACACGCAGCAGGAACTCAAGGTTAGCAGACAGCATCAGGATGACTACAGAGGGATGTTACAAAGCACCCTGTTGTAAGGACTAAACCTAGTAACTGCATGGGGAACAGCAGGGGACGGCCATGCTTGCTTCCTAGGGTAGTATCTGCAGTAGATGGCTGGACAACTCAGCAACTTTCTACTAATTACTCCAATCTTCCCTTCAAGAGATGGGCAGTGGTGGCACACGCCTTTAATCACAGCACTTGGGAGGCAGAGGCAGGTGGATTTCTGAGTTCGAGGCCAGCCTGGTCTACAGAGTGAGTTCCAGGACGGCCAGGGCTACACAGAGAAACCCTGTCTCGAAAAACCAAAACAAAAACAAAAAACAAAAACAGAGAGAGAGAGAGAGAGAGAGAGAGAGAGAGAGAGAGAGAGATGGGCAACACCATGGATGGAGAATCAAGTTCTATGACTTGACTTAACCCTGGAGAAAATGTACATGCCTTCTTTGTATACAGCAGTTGCCCGTTCTTCAGGCTAACATTGGAGTAGAGGATGATGCTTGTGCTTCGAACATACTCCTGTCTGTTTTCTAAAACCTGCTCTCTTGAAAGGCTGTTGGGCACATGTACCAGGCATAGGCATAGGTATAGTGCATGAATCAAAACTGGAATGGGGGCCTGATGACTGGAGCCCACATCCTTAACCAAGAGCTTGTTCCCCATTTCTTCCCAACATTTGCTCTTAGAGGCATGGTTCAGAATTGAGAGGAAGGATCTCTATTATTTCAATTTAGAACTACTCATAGACACATTTACCTACAATTTTTATTTTTATTTTTGGTTTTAGTTTTTCGAGATAGGTTTTTTCTGTGTAGCCCTGGCCATCCTGGAACTCTCTCAGTAGACCAGGCTGGCCTTGAACTCAGAGATCTGCCTGCCTCTGTCTCCTGAATGCTGGGATGAAAGGCACATGCCACCAAACCTGGCTTACCTACATTCTTATCTTATCATTTATCAGAAAATTCACTGCAAATTCATTGAAAAATTCAATGAAAATTCATTGCAGTGGAGACATACACTGCAATGTTGTTAGTGGTAACAATATAGCCTTAGGAAATTTACTACACTGACAACATGTAAAGATAAATATTCACTATGCAAATAAATTATATATTGGGTAATACAAAATTGTAAACATAAGAAGTATCTCAGTTGATCTTTGGAATGTGTTGTTATTATTATTATTATTATTATTATTATTATTATTATTATTATTATTATTAATGGTAAACTGGGCATGGCATTTCATGCCCCTAATCTCAGCATTCAGGAAGCTGGGGCGGGACTGTGAGTTTAAGTCTAGCCTGGGCTACACAGTAAGACTGTCTCAAAAAACCAAACAAAACAAAGAGCGGGTGTTAGAATAACAACTGGCCACTCACATTGTGCAAATGTTTCAACAAGGTTGAAGGAGTGGCCTTGAGGTTCTCCAGAGAAAGCTGCTGCCCAAGAATAAGGGAGCTGATGGCACGGTGATACTGTGGCACGGTGATACTGCGTAGGAGAAACCTATAAAGCCTGGCTGTGAGTCTACCCTGCTTTAGACAAGCATGTCTAGAGTTATTATTTTTTAAAAATAGCAAGATGGCTCAGCCGTCATGAATATTTTTGCTTGCATTTTGCTGTAATCTTGTGTGTGTATGTCTCTGTGTGTCTCTGTATGTGTGTGTACATGCATAATTGTGAGTTTGCAGAGCCAGGGGACAACCTTGGCTGTTACTCCTAGAGCTATCCACCTTGTTTTTTGAGAGAGTGTCTCTCACTGGCTTAGAGATCTCTGGAAGAGGTTTTTGGACTTTTTGGTCTCAGATCCCTTTTGGATGTTAGAAAAATGAAGACTCCAAAGAGATATATTGTGCCTTGTCTAATGGTATTGCCACATTTTGGAGCTAAAATATGCCTAATATGTTCATTTATTTGATTATTTAAAAATAATAATGCACTACAGTTATAGGAGAACCGTGCAAACTTTGTCCCACAATCTACCAGATCCCTTGATAAAGGGCCTGTGGTTTTGGAGGAGCTAAATGTTGCTTTTGGGATTAGGTGTTTTGTCTTTTGTTCAACAAAGTAACTACAAGATCCTTACTGAACTCCTGACCAAATAATTTTCCTTTGCAATATCTATAATATGGCAGAATTAATTTAAGTTTAGTGTAATAATAAATTTCACTCTGAATAAGGCCTGGTACATGATGCTGATAGTGTTACTGACTGGTTTTAGAGACTATCTTACAGTTGGATACTGCTTTATTCTGTTTATATGACAGAACTGAGACTCGAGAGGTCACATAACCACCCAAAACCATACGGCCAGTTGGCAGTAAAACCAGGATACAAACACTGTCTGGTTCTAACCCCAACCTCTACATCCAGCCATAAAGGCCACCCTCTGCAGGAAGGCTGCAGTGAGCCCCCTGCTGTCCCTTCAGACCACTAGGCCTTGGGTCCTTCCACTTGAGTGTCATTATCACCATGCAGTCTACAGGCTGCAAAGCAGATGCACCACCTTCCTTCTTTGATTGTGTGGTTCTAAAAGACAGCAAGGTGTCTTCTGTTTAGGCCTTTTCAAAGTCATTTCAGCAATGCCAAGCCCATCCAAGGCATTGGGCAGAATAAATAAACGGATAGTTGTGAACAGACATCTTTTTATGGCGTTCAGATGAGAAGGGGCGTGTTCACAATGGTAAGGCCACAGACTATGACATTCAAAAGATACAGTCAGTGTGCTCTGTTCTACTAATGGGGAAAGCTCCGACCTTCGTGACTTCCAAGGGCTTTTTCAGCATATCTGACACACTGCTGGAAATCTCAGGAACAGAATTAAACACTGATGTCATTTGGTGACTTTCTCTCTCTAATACAATTAAACCATAGAGAGGAGGAGGAGGGTGGTCAGGAATCCTTTCCTGTTCTCCGTCAATTCCTTGTTACATGTATCACAAGGCAGAGAGCCTTGCTGTGATGACCCTGGGATAGATATTAGAGGAGTCAGAGGGTTTTAATAGCAGGTAACAACAGTGGCCAGAGTACATGAGAGTTAGCATCCACTGTTAATAGTACAGCAGAGGTAGCTACTTTACTGTGGGGTAGGACAGCCGAGGTAAGCAGGAATATATACCATGGTTGTGATGTAGGAGGGCACAGTTGGAAAGGCTGCTTCTCCATCTGCCTTGAAGGAACTCACCGAAGCAAAAGCACACTGTGCACAACCCAGAGGAAAGGTGGAGACAGAGTCTTGGGAAGGAAACCCGAAGGGAGACTAAAGGACATATTCCAGCTTGAAATCCAAGACTCTGGAGAAATGTTTCCAAATTATCAGGCTCAACAGATGAGCCAGGCACCAAGCCCAGGCTGCTCTGCATCTCTTATTTATCACACTGACTTGAGAAGTGCTTATCAGTGCTGTAACCCAGGGAGCACAGGGCCGTGTGCTGCAGCTGCCCTGTCAAGGAGATAAAGCATCCCTTCCCTATGACACGGCTGGCAAAAGCCACTGCAGGATCTGCTTGACCAGAGCTGATGGAGGCAGATGAGAATATGCCCTAAAAGCTGGTCTGCCCAAGGTTTGTGAGCTAAGTGCTCAAATGGTCCAAAGGGATATAAGATGCCCTGAAACCGGGCAACCTGCATTTCCTTGGCTCACAGATTTTGTTACCCAAAGAAAAATGTCTGTCTGGGACACCTGGTAAGAAGGCGAAGTGATGTTTGAAGAAGTGCTCTGATTCCCAGTCCAGAGTTTCTTCTAGGTTCTGCTGGGCTGCCTTGGGGTGGGGAATACCAGGAACAAAGGTGGAAAGACCTTTCTCCGTGGGTGGAGAACTGAGGCTTCAGATCCCAGGCACTGCAGATCTAGGCTCCGAACTCTCCTGAGGTTTCCTATCACATGTAGAGCTGCTCAGAAACCCAGCCATAAGTAGGCCACCAGCGACAGTCGGCTCCAATTGCTTTTCAGATGAAGCCTTGGCTAGGCTCGTTTGTGTGTAAAGAGATGCCTGCGGTTGATTTCCTACAGATTTCAATGTGACTATATATGAGCTCTACTTAGCTACCTGAGTTCCTCATTCAAAGGGACCCTAGAGGCCACAAAGTTGTTGGGTAAAATTAGGAGGCTTAGCTAGGTGTGGTCACCTGCACTTTCACAAATAGGGACCCTGAATGAAGGGCACACTCTATTCTGATTCCCCTTTTAACTGTCTGGTGTGACTGGTCAAGTGGCTGTGGTTGGAAGATCCCTGCATTTCCTTTCACCTCTTGTCTTCTCAGCATGGAGTAGATGAAATCTTGTCTACCTGGTGACCCGGTGCTTATCCCAGAGGTAGGAGCAATGGACAGTTGTCATGCTATGTGTAAGAAATATCCTTTACCAAAAGGGAGTCAGCAGTAGACACACAGGACACATACTTGGCAGGACCCTGGCCCTGGAGGATTGACTGGACTGCTTCATGTGATGAACATGGGAGAGTGATGGAATATGTGGCTGCCACACCCCATCCCTCTCCCACATCTCTCTACCTCCTCATGCTACATCCCATACCTGCCTTCCTCACATCTTTTCTGAAAAGAACCGAGGCACCCTGGCATCAGGCATGCAGCAATCACTTGTTAATGGAGCTTGGAGCTCATTTCCCTGTCCCCTAACAATTCAGTGTTATCTGACAGCAGACTTTATTCAGTGTCCACCACCTAGAAGCTGTGCCCCCAAAACAATTAGAGGAAGGAGAAAAAAGCAGTGATTCCCCCCTAAAGATCCCGAGTTCTTAACAGCAATCTGAATGACTAAGGATCCTGCCAGTCAGGATCCTTGCTTAAAACATTCTCATATTAATAGGGAAAGACCATCTCTTAAGCAAGGCTTAGAAAAGCCATCTGCCCAACACTGCAGCCTGCTGGCAGCTGTGACCCTCTTGTTTCCCTACCTGCTTCCTCCTCTCCAGCATGTCCTGATGAGATCAGCAACAGCTCTCAAGTTTTGGAGGAGGGAGTGAGAGAGGCAGCTCTTACTTCAGCCACCAAATTAGGCATATTATCTGTACCTTTTGCTTTACATTGAAAGTTTTAGTTCTGTCCCCATGGTCCCCAAGGGGTTAGAATTGAGATGTCTATCTTTCCTAAAAGGCCATCCTGTTTGTCTGAGGCACTGGCTCTCCACTGTGTTATCATACATCTTCCTTCTGTGAGTGTCTCTGTCTCTCTCCTCTCTCTGTACGTGCCCATCACTGTGACAGCAAGGCCAGGGCCACTGCAGCTTAGCAGACAACTGCTGCCTCCCACGAATCCCCACAGCCCACACTGCCTCCCACTGGATTCTCTAATAAATGCTGGCCACCGTTCTCTGTAGAGCTTCCATTTTACCCCAGTGAAGACTAGACTAAGATGTTCATTCCCACGGCTCCAAGACGAATCTGTTCCCCAGCCACTCGAACAGAGTTTCAATCTGTTAACACAGACAAGATGTCTTCTCCCAAGAAGGAGAAGCTCTTTCCAGGGGAAAGCTTTGGGACAGGAGTCCACGAAGCAAGGAGAGACAGGGCTATGTCGTCTCCAGGGGGCATGCGAGGCTGAAGCAGCACTGCCAAGGCTGGTGCGGCAAGTGGTCACACACAAGCATGAAGGGAAGCCATTCACAAGCATGCAAGGAGAAGCCAGCTGTCAGGGTGCTCCACACTGGTGGTTCTGGGTTGGAGACAGTACCTTCTGGAGGACTACAGTAGGCAGATGTTTCCTCGGCAGCTCACCTACCCCACTGCATGTTCACTCTGGACTACTAAGTGCTCTTTGCCTGGGGCGGCTGCTCTAAGCCTGGCATGGTTACCCATGATTTTAGTACTGTGGGGAACACCTGCTTGGTGCTGCCCTGTGTGGACACCCACATCTATACTGACTTGCCAACTGTTTATAATTCCATTCAGCCTTGTTTAAAGAAAGGCACCCAAGAACAATTAAGGAAAATTATATTAAATTAATATTGACTAAATGTAAATAGCAAAGAAAGCTTATATTTGAAAAAGATTGTCTCTATCAGGACCTTTTTTTCATTGTAGATTCAAAAATAGGGGAATGTAAATAAATAAAATAATAAAAATTAAAAAAATAAAAAAATAGTGTTGGCTATCACTAATATTAATGAGGAACCGAGGGTAAAATATTCAGTTTGACCATTTACTTTCAGATGGTGATACTCAGTAATGTGTGGGGGTGTAAAACCATCACTCGTCATGATGGAATGTGGAGCGGCTCTTCTCCGTGTGATCCAGACTACGCTGTCTCACTACTGTCTGTGCTCCTCTCAGGGAATTTACTGCTAAACAGGGTGGCAGCCTTCACCTCCACTGGAAGGTGGGAGCCAAGAGCCCCAGTCAGCCTCGTTGGCTTTACTACACATTTGGAGAGGGGAACGGAACTCCCTACACCTTTTTCTCCCCAATAAGAACTGGTAGAGTGGCTGAGAACAGAGCCTCTGGGTTTGGGGTCTAGGGACAGGCAGTGTGGAGGGGCCCTGTACTCTGGACCTACTCAGAAGAGATAGAAAGTCAGACTTTCTATCTGGAGAGGCCTTTCCTGGAGAGTCTCCACTTCCAGGGTGACATCTCAAGAGGACACATGGCTGGGCCTTAAACTCAGGTCAAATCCCTGCCAAACTACACAGGCACATGCAGCTACAGTGCTACTTTTAATTTTTACAGTCAAGGGATCACCTTCTACAGAACTGGCCCTTCTCAGAGACTTGGACCTGTTTTATGGAAAATATCTAAATCTTCTGTATAAATGTTGCAAGCTTCAAGTGAAGCAACAGATAGTTAAAGGCTTTAATAAAGTCTAGTTTTTGGAAAATCTTTTTTTTTTTTTTCTTTTAATTTTCTCAGAGGAACTTGGTAGTAAAGGGGCCTGGCTAAAAAAAAAATCGTGGTGAGCTTTAACGTAACCAAAATGCACTTCTTTCCTATTATGGTTACTATTTGTGTGCGCGCGCGCGCGCGCGTGTGTGTGTGTGTGTGTGTGTGTGTGTGTGTGTGTGTGTGTGTGAATACATGCCACACGTTACATGACTGCTGAGGCCACAGGAGGGCGTCAGAGCATCTGGAGCTGGTGTTCCAGGCCCTTAGGAGCCACTGACTCCACTGACTAGCCACTGTGGGTGCTAGTCCTCTGGAAGAGCAGTTAGCACTCTGAAATGCTGGAGCCATCTTTCCTCACCCACTGCAGAGGTCTGGGAGTCACACATCCCCTTGTGTGGTCCACTGCTCCCTGTGCACCCTAGCGAAGCTGCTTTCCCTGCCTCTTCCTCTGTAGTCCTCAGAGCAGCACTGCCTCGGCTGTTCACACCCTGGAGTCTCAGGCAGTGTGCCCCAGGTGGCGGAGTGGACAAGCAGGTGGCAGCGAGAGGACCATCTCATCCAACATTCCCACCACAGTACACATTCAACAGTGGAGGAGGCGTGACTCCAGAGACCCTCGGAGGGTTAATAGATCAGAAGACTACTTACTAACTGAAAAGAGGGAGGGAAAACCATGAAAGTGTGCTTCTGGAGAGTTGCCTTGGGACAACAGATCAGACCAAAAATTAAAACCAAGGAACAAAACAGTTGAAAACTCAAAATTAAAGCTAAAATGGCAAAGAAGATCCTAATAACCTTCCAACTGTAAGCCTGGCTGGCTGGAATCAGATTTTCTTTTTCCACTAACAATGACTTTTGTTTTAAGTAAAGAAAGGCCAATCGGGCATCCCCCTCCACACTGACATGTTCACCCAGCACATGGAAACTGACCAGTTTATGCCATGTGGAATTTCCAAAGCAGGAAATTCCAAAAGGAAGAGACAAACAATGAAACCAGCAGGTTTTGGATCTCCCCACATCTAACTGCAATCCTAGGTCCATCGGAGTGCAGGGCTGGGCCAGTTTTCATTGTTAGGCAAGAGGGTGGAAATTCTTTACAATTAGATTAAGAAACTCTATTACCAGTGGCTTTCCTTCCTTATTAACAAGTGTATCTATGAGGAAGAAAGATCCCTGTGAACAGCTGGTTACCAGCCAGGCACTCCCTGAGGATGGGGCAATGGCTCATGGCTTCTCTGAGAATAACCACAGAGCATTGGCCAGGGCATGCCACATTTAGCAGGAAGCCCAGTGGGCCCTCATTGCTCCAACGATTTACTAATTAGATTACTCTGAAGGCCCCACTGTAAGAGCCAGAGTTTCAGAAGAAATGCAGGGCTCCTAGGATGACAAAACCTGGCAGGGTGCTGAGGGTGGTGGGTTTGCTGTGCAAACAGTAGGCAATGGAACTATAACATTATGTGAGAACCACAGGATCTCATAATAAACTAAAATCATAACTTATCATCATAAGATAATAAACTCAACAAAAGCCAATGTAAGAGGGGAAAAAAAAATCGAAGTTGGCAATTGCCCCTAGGCACTGTATTAAGAGAAAATGCTGCCCTGAGGTGGATAAAAAGATAGCATAGATAGTTTATAAATATCACCTTTATCTTCCACTTCCTAGAACTGGGGCTGCCAGGAAAGCAGAGCTTGGAATATGCCATATGCAGATGGGAGTGAGGTCAAGGGTCACTGTTGGTGTGAATGTGCTTTGTTGACCTTTGTTCCTGACCTGTATGGAGGTTTACATAACAGCACCAGCCACCCTAAAGCGCACACTAGACGGAGCAGAGCGCTTCCTCCTGGCAGCAGCCTGTTGTGGGCTTTTGTTCAGCATGTAACAGCATTTGGAACAAAGACGAGCCCTTATAAATCACAAATGCAGACGAAATCTGCCTGCACTGCTGGCAGGAGTGCATGCTAAATAATCGAGAGAAGGAAAGCATGGCTCTAGCGCTCTCTCTCTCTCTCTCTCTCTCTCTCTCTCTCTCTCTCTCTCTCTCAGGAGTGCATGTGAGTGCACACGGTGAGCACCATATTTAGGTCCCTTTTAAGACTTCACCAACCAGTGTACTTCATTTTAATATAGGGGGAAAAAACAACCAACTGATTGAGTCCTGGTACTTCCCGAAGTAGACTTTTAAATCTGTATTATTTAAAATCAAGATTAGGCAAGTTCTATTCAGTCACTCCACATGTTCATGACAGAAACCCTGCCTTTGCAAGTAAAAACCAGTTTCCAGCACATTTCTCAAATGTGCTCTGTAACCTGCTGGCACCGGCCCCAGAGTGGAAGGTTCTGGGCTTGGAGCTCTAAGTGCCTTCCTTCCACTCAGTGCTGACAGGCAGGTGAATGTTGTCTTTAGAATGTGGCTTTCGGTGTTATAGGAGGTTGGGATTAATTTCCAAACCGAAATGCAAACATTTTTAGGATTATTTGCAAAATGTTATAGCTTGCTTGTTCTTCTGTGTGTGCCTATGCATGTGTGAGAGGGTACACTTGTGTGTAAGTGCCTGTGCACGTGAGGGGCTGAGATAACCTTAGGTAAGATGTCTATTTTGGTTTTGTTTCTAGACAGAGTCTCACTAAGTAGCTCTGGCTGGCCCAGAATTTGCTACATAGACCAGGCTGGTTTCAAACTCACAGAGATCTGCCTGCCTCTGCCTCCCAAGGCTTAAAGGTGTGTGCTGCCACACCCTGCATGCCTACCTTGTTTTTTTAAGAGAGAGACTCCCATTGGTGTGTGGGCTGGCTGTCCCTTCAGCTACTGGGCTTTTAAGTGGGTGCTGGGAACCAAACTTAGGTCTCCTTGCTTGTGTCAACAGAGCCATCTCCTCGGCTCTTAACTTTGCTCTAGGAATTCAGTTTTCGTGGCTTTGTGCCTGCTCCAGGGAAGCTCGGAGGGACCCAGGAACCAGAAGCCACCCTGGAAAAGTTTCATTTGCTTTACTCTGGATACCAACTCCTTTACTTTCCAGGAGAGGTTAGAATGTGGTTGCTGTCTGTGGTCTTAGCTTTCCATCTGTTCCCCATAGTTTTGGATTTTCAAATAAGCAAGATCTTTTCCTGACACATTTCCTAGCCAGCTTCTCAGTTGGAAGATTATCAGAAAATAACACAACAGGCAAATGAAAGGGGGGTCTAAGAAGGAAGGAAAAACCATGTTTACAGAGCGAAGGATCCCGGTGGGGACCTGGGTCACTGAATGAATGAGCAGCAGGGGGCCACACAAAGATGTCAGGTTTGGGATGAGAATGAAGAGGAGAAGACACAAACAGGTGGAGAGGAGATTCGGTTCTTGAGAGAGAAGAGGAGGAGGAGGAGTCTGACACTAAAAAGTGAAAGAGAAAAAACAAGAATGAAAGCAAAAAACCCTTTAGAAACACAAAGAAAAAACAAATCAGCTTTTAATATACTCACACTGGCTGCAAAGAAAATGAGGTCATGTGATACAGTCACTCCTCCACTTGAACAGGGTACAAGCGCTTTTCAAAGAAAACAAATCTGTTTTCCACTGCTTATTTAATTGCTCTGCAACATCATGGAGTAAAAATAACTCCGGTTTACCTGGGCACAGATTCAGCAGTGTGATCCCCTGAAAATAATCCATTCCTAACCTGCAGCGTGCAGGGCCGTCTGTGGGACACGCTTCCCTTCTTGTTCCCACAGATTTGTTTTTTCTAAGAAGCACTTATATAAATTCACTTGAAAACTCAAGTTTCCCAAGGTGCAGTGGACTGAGTACAATGATATGACCCATGGTCCCAGTGTTGTGACAATGGAACGCTAAGCTATTTGGGTGGTCTCCTGTTGTGTGCATTGGCTAGCCCTTTGGAAAGAAAGCTTGTACTGCAGCCTCGGGCCCAACAGCTGCAGGGTATGGGGTGATGCAAAGACCACCACAGCTGCAAACAGAAACCTTCCCAAACAAAATGCATCCGACTCTCAGCTGAAAAGCTATTTTGCTTTGGATAGGTGTCTGCTGATAGCCACCAATGATTAAAGATAAGCCCCCCTGCCCCCTATCCTGTTTTGAAGGCAAAAGAAAGAAAAATAATCTCCCTCCCTTTATTTCAGGAACTACTGACTTATTCCAAAGAAAAGACAATGACTCAGCTTCAAAACTGTCACTCCATTGATTTCTGCTTTTCACTGGCTGGGGCCTACTAGGGGAAGAAATGAAGCCAGGGGACAACTGAAGAAATGTCATGGTCTGTAATGGGGCCTTCGTAGTACCTGTCTGCTTAATAAAACTTAATCAGGGTTTATGCTTCATACTTTGAAAAGTTCTTATCATATATATTACATATGTATATACACAAATATATAACTTAGTGATGAAGAATTCATTATGTTAGAATCTCTATTCTGATACATTTAACTTCTAGAGAAAACTCAAATGTACACCAAGATGATCTACAGTTTCTCAAAAGAGTCTGTGTGCAGTGGGGCTTTTGGCCCTGAGTCTCAGAGTGGCAGGGTCAGGACAACAGAAAGTTGCTTTAGCTGTGGCCTCTTTCTGATGTCAGCACTGTGTGACTTTGCTTGGTTCTCCCTGACAGAGCCTGATCCTAGAGCCACTCCTGCTAGACCACAGCTGGGGTGACCTTCCTTTTCTCTTCTGCTCTGTGGCTCAGCTTTTACTAAATGAACAAGGCTGCAGTGGATGCGAAATCAGCTAGTGGCTGCCAGCACCACATGAGCCAAGCTGCGGCAAAGGAGGAACAGTGCCTGAGAGAGATAGTGCTGGCTGTGTGAGAATATGGAGTGGAAAGCTCGGGGTCCTGCAGCACTTCAGAGTTCTGAGACATAATGAGGGCACTGTCGAGGGATGTGTGGGAAGGGAAGATCAGGACTGTGGAGCGCACAGCAGTCACTGCTCCTGGAAGGGGCGGGCTTATTCACAAGGGTAAACAGAAAGCTGCTGAAGATGCTGCTTTCAGGAAGAGGGGATGCTGATGGAGGCAAGCCATGGAACCAACGCTTCTCCACCGTACACCACTAGTTAGCCTTGTGATTGAATTAGAAGTTGTGTTTTCTATGAAATGAAATCAAAATGAGAGGAACAGATCAAATCCATGGGCAGCTGAGGTAGATGGACTATCCACAAAGTTGTGAGCCTAAGATAACTGTGCCCCCAGATACCTCACAAAGAACCAAAGAAAATTGGCTTTTATTAATCAACACGGAGGCACCCTTTCCACTTCTAGGTAAACCATTCTAAAAGTCTTCCGACTTAGTCTGTCGTTTCAGTGTGTTTTATGCCCAGTGACAAGACTTGCCTTGAGTAGGCCTCCTAGTTCCCTGATCCCTGGTCTACCTGTGTAAATAGCCCTGATTCACAGCAGGCCAGACAAAAGGGGTCTTGGAGGATTCATTTGCATAGTGAAATGGACTGTCTGTGGCCTATGTCTGGGAGGGGGTGGTCTCCATTGATGTTTGGTAGGGACATAGGGACCAGAAGCCCAAACTCCAGATACTTGTATTTCCTTGGAATAAGGGATCTCTCCAAGGCATATGCCACATGAGAGGCATTATGATGGAGAGGGGAGAAGAAACAGCAGGTAGTTATTCTAGCCAGAGCCACGCGGTCCGCTTGGATAACATGGCAGCTGAGAAGGTTTATCCTGTGGAGGGCAACCCTGACAGCCATAGGGAAGATGTTCTCAAGGACACAGGGCAGCAAGAAAAAAGGCCTCTCCTGCAACTCTCTGTTATAGATAAACAGCATTCATTCAAGTCTTGGGACCTCAAGAGAAAAATAAGATCCAAGCCAGCTAACAGGAAAGAGGTTGAGATTCAGTATGGCTGGTCTCATGGGATACTTCCTCATGGGAGGAAGAGGCCAGAGGGGCTGATAGCTCTTTGGAATCAGCTTGAATTTCAGCAGTGGTAATAGTCCCAGCCTCATCTCATTTTGTCTTGAGCCCCAACAGTCAGCCATTTCCTTTCTATGAGGGCCTTAAAAGCCTGCTGGGATGACTGTATCCACAAAACAGGTCCTTGGCATCCGTGTCCACCCACAAATGCTGATCAACCTGGGGTGAGCTACTCCCAGAGTTGCCCATGGTTACACCAGTTGGCCTGTGAACAGTACCTGCTGGCCTGGCTAAACTCTATCAAACCAACTTGTGTCCTTTCTTGTAACAAGCAATCACTGAACAGGAGGGCTCAGGGCCTTTGGATGGGACATCTTAGGCTGATTTTAGATCTGGTGAAAGGGAGCCTTGGCAGAAGTGAGTCAGGAGGACTAGGAGATGGGTTCTGGGAGCACCACCACGCTCCGGAGCCCACTCCTACTGGCCACCCAGGGGTAGATTTTCCAGAGGATGGGTGCAGGCTTGGGCATGTGTCACAAGGACAGGAAAATGACGCTGAGGCTCCTTCTCTAAAGTCAGCCCATAAAGGATAAAGTGAGCCACCTAAAGACTAAGGCTTTCAGTGACTCTCGTTGGGTGTTGGGGGAAAAATGGCAGAGCTGGTTCTGATGGTGTCCTAGAACTACCTCTAAAGCTCGAAGCTGAGTGAATTTCATTATGCTTTGTGGGTCTGTAGGGTCCCCAGATTGTCAGTGATGACCCAGCATTACTGCTGGAACTGTTTGTTTGCAGCTATGAAAATTAGGGAGGTGTGCTTCCTTGCTTGCATCCAGGGAGCTGTGGACACATGAACATGGGGCATACTACCCACAGAGGTCTTTACCAGCCAAGCAGAAACATTTGCTCAGAGGCAGTAAAGTGCTCTGGGCCACCACACGAGGACAGTAGAACTAGCAGCTCAGAAGCCCTTGTCACTCGACAGGTCCTCCTACTGGAAGCATATGTGTTTATGTAATGCAACTGATTAGAACTCAGAATCGCCGACAGAGCAGGAGGAGACTTGTCTCATAGAAGCCACCACACTGTAGTTTCAAAGTCTAAGTTCCCAGAACAAGGGGAAATAGATTTAGGAGTTGATCTGGGCTAATGATATTACTTTCCTCACTGTGAACCAACACTGAGAAGTGAGGCTGAAGGGGCCTATCTCAGTTAAGTGTCCGGTTGTTTGCCTTCGGCCTCTCCCCACAGTCTACCACAACCTCTCTCACCCTCCACCCCACTCCAGGGATCTGTTACTCTCAAATTTCAACCCAGCACCTGGTCCCACCTTCTCCCCCCACCCCTCTTTGTCCCCTCTGGCCCTTGATTCTCACCTGTCTCAGGATCGCTGAAGTCTGGCAAAGTGATTGTATTAAGCTGTCGTCTGTCAGCGATGGTTCTATCTAAGAGGCTGCTTCCACGTCCAGAGTCACTGCAAAACACACTGTAAATGTCAGTCACTTGGAAGACCAAGGTCAAGCTGGCACAGAGTCCTGAAGCACAGGGACACACATACATAGGTATATATATGTCTGGACGGTCCTCACCTGTCCACACTGGAAGGTGCCCTGTACCCAGGGCTTCAGTGATGCATACAGTGATGCATGTCACAGACACAGCTTCCGGGTGCCCACAGACCCTTGGTGCTTTTGCTCTTATGTCATTATAAAGATAAGAGCAGACCGGGCTGGTGAGAAGGCTGAGTGGGTACAGCATTTGCCGCCGCCTATGCCTCACATGTGACTTTGATCCCCACAACAATGATGGAAGGAGAGAAGTAACTCCTGAAAATTGCCTCTGACCAGCACAGATGCGCCAGGGTGTGTCTGCACCTACACACATACTTGCAAATCTTGTACACAGAAAGGAAGGGAGGGAAGGAGGGAGGGGAGGGGAATGAACTCTTCTAGTCAATTCTTCGTCCTCTCATCAAGGAGAGAATGGCTGGCTTTCTGTGCCTTGGAGCTTTAGAAGGAATTTATCCTGCTCCTACATGCACTCCCCTCCAAGATGTCTTCACTGACCACAGCAAGGCTATGAACTCTGTGGCATGAGGAGAATGATCCAGAACATTCCCAGGATTGTACAGCGCCAAGGCTTCATGCAGACCAAGTATACAGGCCGTCCAGGACAATCACACTTCTAAAACCTGCAGCTCTCAGGGCAGCGCTGGAGGTGAAGTTTCCAGAGTGATCAGTCATGAACTTGAGTGTGTCCCCAGATAAATCTGAAGTCCCTTACATGGATACTATTCCATTTACTACATGAGGAAAAGGCAGTGTGGAACACTGCAGTGAACAGTCACGGTAGAACTGGGGCTGTGGCCCTCTGGCTCTCCGGCTTCAAAGGCTGGCTGGAGGGAACCTGGGGAAAACACAGCAGGCTTTGGTGCCTGCCTCCAGACACCTACTCCACCAGCTTCCTGCACTGCCTATCTTTCTGACTACCCTTTCTCCAGCTTGGCCTACAAAACAGGCTTCGCATCACTAACTTCCACTGTCACATGGACGCTACTTCAGCAGTTAAAGGACCTTAGACCATACAGATCCCAAATCTATGAAGTAGGAAGAAATTATTCTTCTTCCTATCATGATAATGTCTGGGGCTCTAGGATTTTTTTCCTAAGACATTTGAAATCTGCAATTTCAAGGAACACAGTTTCCTTCCTGTGTGCAGCTGCTGCTGTTTGAAATGGCAAACAAGATTTGTTATGAACCTTAATCCAGTTTACAGGCTACAATTTCCATGTCCAGAGATGTAGTTAGAGAGGCACAAGAAGCTGAGGAAACTTAGGCTCACTGCAGACTGTCAGCCTGCATTTACCACATCATCTGTACAGACTTGCTGGAAGCTGCACTGTTAATTATTTCCACACGGGAAACAACAACAAAAATCTCCCTTAGTAGAAGACAATGCAAAATCCTGAGCAAATAATCATACCACATGTGTGCACTGAATGTTTCTAATACTGGTCTGTTCATGTAGTTTCTTTTTGTTTGTTTGTTTTTTGGTTATTTATTTATTTATTTATTTATTTTTTTAGTGTTTTTACTATAAACAATCACAGAGGGTTAATGATCTGAACATCGCAATGGCTCCTCATCCAGGAGCTTTCAGAAGGCTTTGTCTCAATATACAATGATTCTGGAACACAAGAGGTATGATAGTGTCAGGCAGGAAGGACCTGCCTGGGCACCTACTGGACCACACTGGTGTGTGTGTGTGTGTGTGTGTGCGCGCGCGCGCACGCACGTGATGCAGCTGTAATGTTGCAGGATTCTACCTCACCAAGTTTCAGAGCAGGAGATTCGCTGCCATGTTTGAAAGGACCCAAAAGCTGGGGTCCTGGAGCCTGGATGGGATCTGGGCTCTTACCCTATGTCAGTCACTAATGAGTCATCACTTTGGGCAAAGCCATTGTCCCTGGGTGACTTTTCTGGCCAGATGACGAAAGGAAAGATTCAGAACTGGGTAGCAATTGAAAGAGTGTACTGATAGAGCATTCTGGCGAGTTAAAACTTCCAGGCACATGACAAGGGTCAGAAACACAGTTCTCTTTAACACTTGCTTGGTCACTATGCCTGGTGAGGTCCCAGAGACAGCTTACTTCTAGCCTTCCAGTGCAACTCTGGGAGATGTGGGAATCGAAGGGCTTCCTACTTCAAACATCAGACATCAACAGCAACCATAGTTATTAATGAGGATCCAAGACCCATCTCCTTCCACTGGCAGAGCAACTACATGTGGGTCTATCCTGAAGTTTGCCTTCCATTGCCCCTTTGAAAACGGCATTCAGGCAGCTATGCGCCATCCAAAATTGGGCTGTCCTTTCTTCATATTGAATGTTCTTTTTCTAGACCCACCCCTCACTGACTGAGATGTCACCTCCCTTCCTCCCTTTGCGACTCTGTCTACTTGGGCACCTCTCATGAACTATTTACCACTGTACCTCTTCTCTTCTCAGCCTGGCCCTCAGGCTGTCAGGAAATCTCCCAAGGGAGATGGCCGGAAGGATAGAAAACCAAGACTGGTCAGTGGTGCTAAGAGGTAATTTCAGGAGAGGAAATCAGGAAGACCTTAAGTCCACGGTGTATGAGCTGGAAATGTCTACATACAAATGTGTGTGCATCCAGGGAATTATTGTCCTCTGTCACGACTGAGGACGCAGAGTATATATAGGAAGCACTGGTTACAACTGGAACTTAGAGACTCTTCCTGTCTTCCACAGCTGCAGAGGCTAACCACAAGAGACAAGGTGTGGTGGTGATGGTGATGGTCCAGGAGTCAAACGCTGGAGTTCCTATCACAGCTTTGCCTCTTTCCAGCTCCTAGGATATTGTATAACACAATATATCATCGAAGAGAGGGGCTGCAGACAGAAACCCCAACAGGCTGAAAGGAGATGTGGACCTGGGTTTGGTCCAGCATTCCCTCACTCTGCTCCATTCTTCCTTTTCGGAGTGCTAATGCATATTCTATGTCACTATAGGTTGGAAATTGTTTTCTGCTTTTTTTTTTTTTTTTTTTGGTTTTTCGAGACAGGGTTTCTCTGTGTAGCCCTGGCTGTTCTGGAACTCACTCTGTAGACCAGGCTGGCCTCGAACTCAGAAATCCACCTGCCTCTGCCTCTCAAGTGCTGGGATTAAAGGTGTGCGCCACCACTGCCAGGCTTGTTTTCTGCTTTTTGATTTGGATTTCATAGTGGGTAACAGTTAAGAGATTTCCTTGACTCCCAGAAGAGATTTTGAACTTTGGACTTTTAAACAGTGTTGAGGCTGTGATAGTCTATGGGACTTTTGAGTTGGACTTTATGCATTTTTTTTTTTTTTTTTTTTTTTTTTTGCATTATGATATGGTTACAAGCCTATAGGAGTCAGGGAGTGGAATGTGGTAGTTTGAATGGCTCTCACAGGCTCACAGATTTAATGCTTGGTCATTAGAGAATGGCACTACTTGAGAGAGATTAAGAAGTGTGGTCTTGTTGGAGTAGGCGTGCCCTTAAGGGAAGATGTGTGTCACAGAGGCTGGGCTTTGGGGTTTCAAAAGCCCAAGCCAGGTGCTGGGGTCTCTCTCTTCCTGCTGCCTGTAGATCTGGATCAGAATGCCCAGTTCCATCTCCAGCACCATATCTGCCTGCATGCTGCCATGCTTCCTGCCATGATAATAGACTAAACCTCTAAAACTCTAAGCCGGCCCCAGTTAAATGCTTTCTATTATAAAAACTGCTGTGGTCATGGTGGCTCTTCACAGCAGTAGAACACTGACTAAGACAGGACCCCTACTTCTGTGCAGCCTCTGAGGTCTGGGTCCTAATCATACAAGCTCTCATTGTGTCTGAGCCTCATGTCTTGCAGCAGTAAGAAGAGTGTGATGTAACACTGCACTTGCCCATTCACTCAGCTTTTCTGAAGGCAGAACAAGAACATGTTCTGTAAAATTAAAAAAAGCCCTACCGACATGCTGGTGATTATCAGGAGGCCTCAAGTAAAGAAAACATGCAACTGTGCGCGTCAACTTTAAATGCTGTTTGTTAATAAGCGAGTGACTTAGGGGCTAGGAAGAAAACAAGTTTCTTCCAATCATGAGGATGTCAGTTTAAGGCTAATGACAGGGACAATTCAGGTGGCAGTGATCAGAAGTGGGAAAGAAGTGACTGACAAATTAAAAAGAAGAAGAAAAGAAACTGCCTGTCATCAACAGAAGCAGCATGCTGTCATGGAGAGCTTTGGTGTCAGACAGCCCCTGTTTGATGGTAACTTCACTCATATCACAGTTGAAAAACTTGGGTATGCTACATAGTCTCCTTTAGCCCCAACTTTAGTCCCTCTAAAGTTGGAGTAACAGGGGTTATCCAGCAAGGCTGACACAGGGGTTGACGGCAGCACATAATGGCCCAGGTTGGTGCGAGCACAGGGAAAATTCCCATGAAAGTAATCACTACCACCCCTGGCTGAATCGCTGTGATCTGGAATGCTGGGAGCCCATGGGGACCTTTCTGGTGAGAGTCTGGTCAGATTCACGCTGTTCTGAGTGGCTAAGTCATTATGGAGAAGAATTGAGGGGGCTGTACTCTTTACTAAGGGAGAGAAGACAGAACAAGTTGGATCCCTCTCCTAAATGCAGGAGAAAATTCAGACCCAGGAAAATAGAATCTGAAACAACAGCACTTCCTCCCAAATGTACCCTGGAGAGAGCGTCCTCCTGCTGCTCAAAGCAGAAACTGAGTCCTGCAAGCGCAGGTGGAGCCCCATTGGTACAAGTTGTCCAAGGCTCAGCTCTGCAGCCCACTTCTATTGTGATTTCCCTCAAGCAAAAATAAAGCAGGAAAGAGCTGCCGAGAACATACAGTCAGGGGCTGTTCTCATTGGCCACTCTCTGTCTGGCCCATGTCTTCCTCCACCTTCTCTTAGTGCCCTGCGTGCCTGTGCTGAGCCTCAGGATGATGTGCTAGGGCCGTGTGGAAGATGGGAAACCCAGACAGATGACACAAAGGGGTCACAACTGAGCACGTGGAGGCAAGGGCAGTGGGGTCAGGTGATTGGCATAGACCTACCCTCTGGACTCCAACTGCTTCCTGTAAAAAATATCTTCCTGCTTAATTTTCAGCTTATTTTATTTTTAGTAAAGGATGTTTCTCATGTACCTTTTACAGTGATTCTGCCTTGTGTGAAAGTCCATATGACCTAAAGAATCTGGAGGCTGTTGGTCCTATGCTATTGTATCTGGGGGCTTTGATGTGTTCCAGCTCTGTAGAGCTAGCCTTGTTTCTGCATGCTGCATCCCCTAGCCAGGGTCACTTCTTACCCCAGCTGCCTAAGCATGCCTAAATCTGTGCAATGGTAAAAGCTTCAGAGAAACATTTATTTATATCCTGAGGAAATGAAATTGAAACAGACAGGGAGCTCTGATAATGGCTATCCTTCTCCAGCCCATGCCCCGTGCTTTGGGAGGGGTCTTCTCCATCCCAGGGCAGGAACACCCTGCTCTATCCCTAAAAGATCTTTCAAGGAAGGAAGAATACGGTCACGGGCATTCGGTTAGGTATTTTTAAAGGCTTTCCAAGGCTGCTATTTTTTTTCTCTGCACATTCAATATTCTTGGTTGCTAAGTGGGAGGGAATGTGGGGAGGTGGGAGAGGTGTGGGGAACTGAGGGAAATTGGCAAAGAGAAAGCCGATGGTTTATTTTCTCCCTTGTAAAGGGGGTACAGGCAAAAGATGGGCTCCAGCACGGAGGCTACCAGCTGAGGCAGTGTCTGTTACAGGCTGGGTTATAGGGCAGACTCCCAAATCTAGGAGAGGGGACCTTTGAGGAAATAAAGACAGCCATTTCCCATTTTGCTCATACATAGAGATAAGAGGGATTTTTTTTAAAGGTAAAAATGATTTCCATTTTCAGATCAAACTGTGAGAGGGGAAAGTGAGATTCGGCACTGCTTACCCTTCGCCAAGAGGAAGGGAGCATGGCACAGCATGAAGGGGCCTTACTACATCTCAGAAATCCTGTAAGACCCTGTGAGAGGAGCGGGCTTACCTAGCTGCAGCCCCTGATGCCTCTAAGCTGCTCTGCCACAGCTGAATCACTGGTCTATCTCAGGTCAGTTCACTGGGGCACACCCACTTCCACAGGCCCAGAGTTTGAATACTTGCTTCTTAACAGCAAAAGCCTATTTGATCTGTTTGTTTGTTGAAACAGGGTCTCCCTGTAGCCTAGGCTAGTATAGAACTCATTATGTAGTCTAATTTGGCCCAGGAGTCTCAGCAATCCTCTGCCTAGTCTTCTTCAGATTTGGAATGACAATGTGAGCCACATTTTGTTCAACTGAAGACATTGTTTTTTTTTTTTTTTTTTTGGTTAAAAAATAAAAAATTCCATTTCCTAGTGCCATAGCCCAATTCATAGCCACCAGTGCACCGGCTGCCTCCTACACTCCTGGTACCACCAAATGATAGATACCTTGTTTGTCTCCTGACTCTTCAGAGCACACTGTAAGTCATCCACACACCTTGCCATGAAACCCTGAAGGTTTGAGTTGCAGGACGTCACTTGAATCATCGGATAACACTTTGCTAAATTACTTTGGCAGTGTGCCCCAGACTTGGGGCAAAAGGGTTATGGGGTGTTTGTTGGTGACCTGCTGGGGGGTTGACTGGCTGTTCTCTCTTGGATCTGGATATGTGTTGATTTTATATTTGTATGAGTCATGATTTTAACTTCTTCAAAATTATTTTTAACTGTGTTCATAGTGACTTTCCTTCTTAATAGGAGGTGACCTGCTAGTGATGCATCTCTTGAATATTACTGTAGGAAACATCTTTGGACTATGTCACTGGCCAATTTCTAAAAAGATGCTAAGACTTGTCACAGGCTGGAGCTGGGAGGAGAGGGGAATAAAAGAAACTCATGACTTAGAGGCTTCATCAGCCATGGTGAAGCATGAAGATCCATCATTCTATCTTGAGGAGAACTGGGACAGGGGAGTGACAGAGTTTATGCCAGATTCATGCACATAGAGAAGGCTCTGATTTGCAGAAACCCATGCAAACACGACACAAAACAGGCACCACTGGCCTCTTACCTGGGATTGGTAAGGTTGTAGCAGGATTTCCATATTTGTAACATGTGCTTACAGGTGAGCAGTGCCTCATCCGGGCCCCGGCACAGCGACTCCAACTTCACTTTGGAAAACAGTAGTCTACAGTGGGAGACAAGGGAGACAGCACACAGCTCAGGCCAGAGGCCCACCTCGCAAATTAGTTAAGTGGCTCAGCCTGTGGTGGGGGCAACTGCACTCTTATTTTAATTTTTATTGTAAATAGATTTTTTCTATACAATGTATTCTGATCACAGTTCCCCTTCCCTCAGCTCTTCCCAGATCCTACCCACCCATCCAAATCCACTCCCTTTCTTTTTTTCTATCTCATTAGAAAACAACAACAAACAGGCATCTAAAAAATTAATAATAAGCCAGGCAGTGGTGGCGCACGCCTTTAATCCCAGCACTTGAGAGGCAGAGGCAGGCGGATTTCTGAGTTCGAGGCCAGCCTGGTCTACAGAGCTATACAGTCAGGGCTATACAGAGAAACCCTGTCTCAAACAACAAACAACAAAATTAATAATAAAATAAAAACCAACAAACCTGAATAGGACAGAACAAACAAACAAACAAACAAACAGGAAAAAAGACTGAACGAAAAGTACAAGAAAGACATCCGGACATGGAGACACAAAGAATTGTACACACGGAAGTCCCATTCAAAAAACATAAAGTTGGAAACCATAAATATATAAGCAAAAGACCTGGTAAGGTAAGAAAAATGCCCAGACAAAGCACTATGAGAAAAAACTCTTCCAAAAGTACCACTGAGCTCATTTTGTGATGGCCACCTACTGCTGGGTATGGGGACTGCCCTTAATTGAGACTTCCTTGGAGAAACTAAGTTTTCCTTTGTGCACAGTTATCAGCTGGAGATAGCTTCTGGGTTAGGACAGACTGTCCACTCCCTACCTCAGCACTGGGACCCTGTCTGCCTGGGACCTCCGCAGCCCTGAACTGCACTCATCTTAGCATGGGGCCATCTGTGCACCTGTAGGGTCTCCAGGAGGCAGCAGATGTGGGGCCAAGGTTTCCTGAACTTGCTGCTCAACCTGTGGCTACCATGGAGGTACAAGCAAGCACAGGATGATGAACTATGGTGAGGTTAAAAGCACTGGAGTGGGCAATTTTATTCAAAACACAGAGATTTTATTAAAAGCATGCTTTTTAGAACTAAGCCAATTTATTTATAAAATTTCAAAAAATCATTAAAAGTGAACCTTGGTTTATTAATAAGATTACACAGGAGATATGACTCAGTTGATATATCTGTAGAGAGCCCTTCAGAAGAATGCTAACCTCAGAAGCTTTGAAAGCTTGCAGAGCTGGGGCAGGTAACCCATGCATATGGAAGAAGGAGGCAGGAGGATTACTGTTAGTGGCTATACATTGAGTTGCAGGCCAACCTGAGCTATGAAATACCCCGTTTAAAAAGAAAGACTGCCTGAAGTTCCACGAGGTGAGCAGAGCATGGAGCAGGCCTCCTCCTGACCTGCCCAGCCCTGCTCTTCCGAGGTTAGACTTTAGCCTTTGAGCCCCTTTACGATCACCAGGCCTCCTCCTGACCTGCCTAGCCCTGCTCTTCGGAGGTTAGACTTTAGCCTTTGAGCCCCTTTACGATCACCAGGCCTCCTCCTGACCTGCCCAGCCCTGCTCTTCCGAGGTTAGACCTTAGCCTTTGAGCCCCTTTACAATCACCAGGCCTCCTCCTGACCTGCCCAGCCCTGCTCTTCGGAGGTTAGACTTTAGCCTTTGACCCCTTTACGATCACCAGGCCTCACCAGGATGGTTCCTTATTCTCAACATCACCCATGGTCTAGCCTCCATCTAGACCTGAGTGCCATGGTCTAGCCTCC
>JADRCH010000018.1:2414559-2449061 GCA_019843965.1 Rhynchomys soricoides | reverse complement strand
CCATGGTCTAGCCTCCATCTAGACCTGAGTGCCATGGTCTAGCCTCCATCTAGACCTGAGTGCCAAGCAAACTGTCCTTTTCCTTGTAGACCTCAGACCACTGACTGCAGACCACAGCTTTGGTCCCTGTGCTCATAGCCAGTGTCTTGAGACGGTCGAGCACCTGCCAGACGGCCTCTTCTCCACTCTTGCTCAGCTCCTCGAAACCTTACTAGATCCATCCAATGGTTATGTTCAGTCAGCTAGAGAATCAGCGCGGCTCCTCAGCACTTCAACGGCACATCAAGATCCCTTCACCAGTCCTTTGAAGCTGTCATCCCCCTATCTCACCATGTGTCACGTACCCTGCACGTCTATGGCGCTGACCAGCTGCTGCTTCTGCTCTGTATGCTGGAGCCTGGACCTTAGCCTCTGGCACCTAACCTTTCTCTAACTGTTCTACAGTTCAGCTAGACCACCATGTCGATTAAGTCTTCCTGTGACCCCCTCTTCCTCCGTCTTCTCTACTCAGGGTATACCCTACCAGCTGGGGTTCGTTATTATAAAGATGGGGGGGGGAGGGGGACAGCTACAGGTTACTGAAGTCCTCCTCTGTGCATATGGCACTTACAGACATTGGTAGTGTCATCTCTGTAATTACCTTTGTGGGTAGGTAGTATTTATTCCTCTCCAACAGATGGGGACATGGGTGCCTGTTCCCTCTGGTCAGTTGCTTTTTGAAGGTGATTTGTGAGTGCATGAGCCCTCACCCCTATCTCTGGCTTCCCCTCCATAGTGTCCATGACTGCTCTTTATTCAATGGATCCTTCATCACACCTGCTCACCAATGGCTTTCTCTGTTGTCCATAGGATTTGAAGACATGGATTTCAAGTGCTTTACATAGGAGAGTTCTTCAGCCACATGTGATGTAATACCCAACTTTATGGTACCCAGAGCAGCAAAGTCGCTGCTGCAAGATAGGACAGGAGTAGCTTGCCCCAGTACATTTCAAACTTGGCTTTGCCTCTCTCTCAGTAGAGCACAGGAAGCCTAAAGATGCTTGCTCGTGTTCCCAGAGACATGCCAGAGCTGCAGCCCCCTCCCCAGACCTTGGTTTACGGTGCAGACCCTGGGCTGAGGTAGGTAATGGGCCAGGTAATAGGAAGGCTGTGGTCCCTGACCTATAAGCAGCAGAACCAAGAGGAAGGCCAGATGCAAGCAGAGGCTTGGCTCTGACCCATGACATCTGAAGAGCTGAAAATTCCTTTGAAGTGTACTAGGACCCTCTACAACAACTGACAGCCATTCAGGGGTGGGGGTGTGGCCTCAAGAGTTTTTGAAAGGAACTAGAAGCTAACTCTTGCTGAAGCCTACATGAGTCCAAAACATGCTGGGAGTAATTTTTTTACCCAAATCCAGCACATTAGAAGGGAGAAGCTTCTGATTGGTCCCCTGTCAGTCTTTGGTGGAAACCATTTAGAGGCCCAGAGGATCTCCTAAGAGAAAGTTGCTGCCAAAGAGTTGTATGTAGGAGAATAATCTAGGGCTGTGGGGCCACAGGCCTCGTTAGCACCGTAGGTGGCTGGGCTCTTGGGTAAGGGTTTTAAGGCTTGGCCAGGCTCAGAGGAAAGTCCGAGAGTGGGTGAGAATGTTTCCTTGTTCAGCAGCAATTACCCATGATCCCTTTCACTGTACAAAGTACAAAGGCCAGAGTGCATCTTGAAGCCTTGGGCTTGAGGGAGCAGTTTTGTGAAGGTTTCCTGGCTGGGAAAAGAACTTCTAATTAACATGAAATAACAGCTTTCAAACACTTGACTCATGATATGGAGCTGAAGAGGTGTGGGCTGGATCCAAGAGAGCTAGACAGGAAGAACAATGAACCTGCTAAGCACACGTGGTAGGAAGGCATTGGAATGGGAACAGCATGAAAGAACCTGGCAGACGGAAGAGCCGGGGAGGCAAGAACACAGGCAGCCAGGCCCTGTGTGGGCCCCTGCACAGCCCTGAGCACACTTGAAGGCCTAGATCGCATGATGGGGGCAGGGAGAGATGGCACTGCCTCTTCAGCCACTTCCTGAACTTCAGTGACTTTACAAGGCAGGGAAGGGTGTTGAAAACAGAACCAATGCTTCTCATCTCTCCAGAAACCTGCTCCAATGTCTTAAGGCGGCTGAAAACACCTGGGGAGTTAAGTAAGGCTGGCACGGAAATGCAGAACACACAATGACTGGCATTAGTCTGATTCTGCTGAATTCAAAGATATTGTAATTCAACCCACTGGGAAAATCTAAGGCAAGAAAAATAAAACAAGTGATGAGCTTAGGAAAAGCCAGTGTTGGACATGGGACATGTCTGCCAGCCTGAGGCAGTGAGCAGAAGAGGGACCACAGCAAAGATCAGGGTGATGGTGTCACCAAGAGCAGTCATGACTTACGTCAGAAGCTATATATTTTGTAGACCTGGTTCAAAGTTCAGTAATCTAATTTAAAACATAATTTGTTCAGAGATCTGTTGAAAACTTACACAAAATCAATGAAGAACAGGAGAACACGCTAAAACCCGAATCCAACTCTGATGGATTAATTTCATTGGCCAACTTGACAGGTTTTAGAATCACCTAGAAGACAAATCTTGGCAGGTCTGTGAGGGTGTTTCTAAATTGGTTTAACTGGGGTGTGAAGACCTATCCTAAACTTGGAGTACCCTCCCATAAACTGGGGTCCTTACCTGAAGAAAACAGGGAAAGCAAGTGAAGAATGTTCATCCCTCAAGGCATACAAACCGACAAGCACTTCCTGCTCCTACCACCATGCTTTCTCTGAGTAATCTTTGTCTTTCCCTAAACTGCTTCCTGTTAGGTACTTTGGCTACAACAAGGAAAAGGTAACTAATAGAGACTTCATTATTGATAATTAAAATTTAGCATCTTCTACAACACGTGCTGTGATCTGGCTCTTGCTACCTTAGATGGTTCCTAGTACACCATCTTCAGCCCAACTCAAGCCAAGGGCAACTCCTCCCTCACCTCACTAGTCTTCAAGCCCCATGGGTCTTTGCGGAGGTGCTCTGTTGCCTGAAATGACTTTTCAGGCCATGCATTTTGGCCTCTTAAGAGTCTATTCATCCTTGAGAGTGCACGCCGACAGCACCTCTTTAACTTTAAAGAACAGGAGTAACTCCCTCCAACGACAACACAATTGTCAAAAACCATGAGAGCTTACAACTGCAAGATAACAAATTGTAAGCCAAGAAACGTATGCTTCCAAGACAAGTAAAATAATAACAACAGCAGCAGCTGTGAGAACCTGGAATATTTAATCACTGATTCCACAACAACCCTGCAAATTAGGCAGAGTTAATCCAGCCAGACTCACAGCACAGATACTGAACTAAATCTATCTGACTCCAAAGCACCGAGAACAATTTGGAATCTTCCAGTGACATGGATGGAGAGGGAGGCATAGCACTGTCTAGTCTGCTGCCAAATACTTAAACCCCAAACGTAAGACTGTGGAACAGAGCGTGGCATAAAGTGCAGTCAGTCCCTACCCTCTCAGAACGTCCAGCCAAGGGAGGGCCACACTGTGGCCTTGAGCCTGAGGAGTTGGGGTGGAGCTCTGATCCTAGAATGTCACGTGCAAGACTTATTAGAGAACAGTCACTCACATTTGTGTGTGTGTTTGTGATCTGCCTGCCACCCCAAAGTCTGATATATATAAAATTCCAGGTAGTTGAATGACCCAGTTATGTAAACTTTTACTTTTCATTAAAATTCATTAAATAATATTTTATCCTATTTTGGAAAATTTCAAAGAATCCTAAAATAATTCCTGAAATAAAGACTATGTTTGGCTTTGGGAAGGGCTTAGAATGGACATATAATGTCCCAGTGAGAATCTAGGCCATGTGGTAATGTCAATGTTCTTCACAGGAGAGGAGTCTAAGTGGCACATCTCAGGGCAAGCTGAGCATCTAGCAACCATTCCTAGGATGACTTTCTGACCCTGTCAAATCTGTCCCACCCGCTGTATGTAACTCTTGTTCAGCTTTCTTCTGGGTCTACTCCCATTAAGTCCTGACTTGGACCGGGGAAAGAGAAAGCTAAAAGGTGCACATTTTAAAATTCTGAGACTTTATATGCACAAACGTTTCCAATCAAGAGTGTTCCGTGAAGGCTGAGACAGCTCAGTGGGTAAAGTGTAAACACGAGGACCTGAGTTTGGACCCTAGAAACCACCTGAAGACAGAGGATAGCACTTACCTGTAACCCCAGGGCTCCTGGAGTAAGATAGGAGACAGAAACAGGAAGATTCCGGAAGATTCCGGAAGCCCACTGGTCAGTATGAAGGAGGCCTGCTCTCATAAGAGAGAGCAAAGAACTGGCATCTAAGGTAGTCCTCCGACCTCCACACATGTATCGACACACACAGCTACCTACACACACACACACACACACACACTCATTCACACACACTCACTCACATATTGCAGCACATACACATCAAAGATTTTTAAAAAAAAATTTAAAGTCTCTGGCTCTAATTTCCTCAAGCTTGTTAAGTACCTCAAGGAGACATGCATATTAATCACGCAAACCTGCACTACCTCGCTGTGAGGGCTGCATTCATGGTGGCTGATTTAGAAATAAAATCCTAGGAACCCGAACATTTGGGATCTTGTGATGATCTGTGAACTCAACTCAGACTCCGCACACCAGGAGCCTTCCTTTGCTTATCTACTGAACGTGGGCAGGATGCAAAAGCAGCTGTGCAGAACAGCCCAGAAAATTCGCTCCAGTGGGGCACAGGTCTCAGAGCCCTGGATATCGTCCCCGACCCCCACTTCAGAGTTGGGCAGCCCACCTGGAGGGACAGAACTGCTACCAAGGGCCTGAAGGAAAGTGTGCACGTGACACTGGGCAAAGGAAAGACTAGATCAGCAGAGGAGGGGGAGTAGGGTGGGTGGGGTGAGTGCTCAAAAGACATTTTTAAATAGAGAAGACGGCTTGGCAGCCGACCCAACCAAGGCAAGCAGTATGAAAAACGAAGAGCAATGTGGTGATGAGGGAGATGAGGGATTAAGGCCAGATGAGTCATTTGGGAACAGGTGTTCTGAAAGGAAAGGAGAAGCGGGCCGTGTGCAGTCAGCCCTGTCCAGAAGTGTCTTCAAACCCAACCAGCCAACTCTTCTGAAGGCTCCAACAGAACCTGAAGGAACTCTACTTCTGTTCATTGTCTTCAACCTACTATGTGCTGGTTGTCCTGGCTGGGTTTTCTTAATGGAGCAAAGCCAGAAAAACAAACAAACAAACAAACAAACACATGCACTAACATCTAGCCTGTGGCCTTGAGTTCAGCCACTGTGACTGATGCCCACCAGAGGTGACTTCCATGATGGCTTATAGATGGGTAGGGGTCAGAGCTGAGACACAGCCCCCTTTGTCAACATTTGGAAGGAATGAATGTCAGCCTGGTCAGGTGACTGTTAATACATATCAACTATTGTTTGAGGCCTTACTAACTGCAGATCAATCAAATGATCTAATTCTTCATCTGTTACCCAGGAAATAATTTCATAGATCATCTGGCTTACCCAACTGCATAATGATATGTTATTTATTACCTCATTTAAAAAGAAGTTATAAGTTTTCCCAATTAATGCAAAGCTAGAAAAGGCCATAACAGATCTTTGCATACTTTGTTACTCTAAGTATATGGTCCAAGACATGTAGCTGCAGAATCTACTAGAAAGATTCTTGTGAAAAACAGAATCTCTATCTTTCTTCTACCTGTCACCCCAAGTCAGAATCCACACACAGGTAGGTTTCCAGGGACTGTGGATGCAAAGTTAGAAACACTGCAGTTCACAGCTCTCCACCCAAATGGAGGATGGACCTTCAGTAGTGTGTTTTGACACAAAAGAAAAACAACTTCCCAGGAAAGAGATCCCATGGTCCTTGCACTTCAGAAATTCTTACTGCACTTATTCATTCCCAGGGGAAATTAATTTATTTGTTTAGAACTGAGAGCTTGTAATGTTGCCCAGGCTGGTTCCAAACTCTTGGGTTCTCGAAAAGATGGAACTATTGGTATACACTACACTTGCCTCCAATGAGACTCTTGGGAGCATGCCTTCAGTTCCCAAGCTAGGTGGGAATTCTGCACACCCAATCATATTAAGCTCAGAATTGTGGGTGTCCTAGCTGTGGTATGGAGCACCTGGTATCTGAGCACTTTCTGGGGGCTGATCTAGAGCTCTGCCCAATGTTGCCCACATGGCTACAGTGAGGATATCCTAGGTGTTCAGTCTCCCGATTTGGGGCACCAGTCATAGTAGCAGCTACCTCAGGGTCCTCCCTTGAGTCTGTAGAGCACCGAGCAACTGTCCCAGTAGCATATAGACATGGTGGGATCAAGAATGGGCATAGTGAGACCGTTCCTAGGGATGAGGAAACAAATGCTTTTCCAGAACAGGCAGGGAAATAAAAAGCAGGTTTAACAGCTGGAGAGTTTTACATCATGCCTATCCAAATGAGCATCAAACTTGAATGTTTTTGAAATGTGTTCAAGTCCAAAAATCTCTGCTGATACACAAAATCTCACAGGCTTTCAATAAGAAACCCCTATTCTCAGGTTTTCAAGGGGTCCTTCTGGGAAACTGATCCCATTACATACCCAAAAGCGGTCTGCCTCCTGGTTAGCTGTCAACAGAGAGGAGGAGGGTCTGAGGGCTAGGCTCTCCTCACTGTAGCAGCTTCTCTGGTGAGGAACCCACCCAGTGGCTCACTGCCAGATGTGAGCTATTGAATTGCTAAGAAAGTTCTAAACACATGGCCATTTTAAGACCCTCAGCTGCTCCAGAAGACAGTGCAATGTGCCAGCACATCTGGAAGCTCATCACCTTTCTTCCTCTCAGATCTTAGTTGTCAGTGGGCGCTGGGGCTACACTGTCTCCCCACACTCTCATTTCAGCTGCCCCAGAAAACCTAGAGCACACTGATTTAGTAAAACAAAGATTCTTAGTGCTAAATACTATGTAGGTAGCTGGTTTTTCAGGGCTTAGCTGTCTCTTATCCTGCCCCGGGAAGAGCGGGGCTGGAGACCGAACCAAGCCTGATGACAGGGCTGCGCCCTTGCTATCCTAAGCCTGCCTCCTCTTTATGATGGACCGTTTTACCTACATTTGGCCTCTCAGTTCAGAGTCAATAAACTAGAACACACCTTAGCTGTCTATAAGTATGTTTAGAACAAGCAACTGGCATGTGTCACTTCAAGGCACTGCACTCTCCCTCGTTCTTGGCTCCTGTTTTAGGAACTGATCCCAGTTTGAATTAGTATTCGGGAGCCATGACGTCTAAGCTGGAAATGACCTGGTCAGGTTGAACTGAAAGCACTACAGCCATCTTTCCAATCACCTTCAATTTCTGCTTTAATGAAGGGAGCCACTACACGCCATGCTTCCCTCAAAGCAACAGGCTCTACACACCCAGGCAGGAGTCCTAAGAGCTCTCTGACTGGATGGCATGAGGCATCAAGCCAAGACAAAGTGAGAGGGAGGTAGAGAAGCTGCCCTCAGGTCTTATAAAGGGCTGGTAGGCAATGCCACTGGTCCAGTGAGGACAAAGAGTGCCAAGTGCCAAGAAAAGTGGGTGACAGGAGAAACAGGCCTGTTTGACTTCCCCAAGGCTACCAGGTTGCTGTGCAGGGCTGTGAGACTCAGCTGCTCGTGGTACATGATGCTCAGGTGTGTGGTGTGCTGGGTACTCTGGGCAAGGCACTCTGGACTCACAGTTTCCAGAAAGCATGCTGTATAAGTTCTGAAGGCGATTCTTAGAATTACTGAATGCCTCTAGGAGAGTTTGAAGATTTTACAACAACAGCAACAGCAACAACAACAACAACAACAACAACAACAACAACAACAGCACTTAAATCAATCAACTTTCTGGGTGAAGACTAGAAAGGGATAGTTTTGTGAGGGCCTTCTTGCCTCAGCCCGCCTTCTCCCAGATCTGACACTCGTGCCCTTGAGCTGACAGGGAGAATGGCCCATTTTGAAGGATATAAAATTTTACAAAGAGAGGGGTTCTTTTGGAAAGGGCACAAGATACTTGAGGAATTAAACCAGAATGCCTGGCTAGGTGAACATGGGAAAAGAGGTGTAGGGAGCACCACCCACCCACCCACCCTGGGCTGGCTGCTTCTGGCGCTGCAGCACAGAGCCTCCCTCCTCAAACAAAGGCAGCTGCAGACACTCTCCAGTCTTCCCAGTCTTTTGCTGGAAACACGTGTTGGTCTCCAAGCCACTGGCCTATCTCCTAACATGCTTCCATGTTTACCAAAGATCTCACCACTACTGAAGCTCATAGAAAGGTGACAAGTGTCTCCCTGGCTCAGAGAGTCTATTCTGAAAGAATGCTGACCCTGCCTCTAAGGGTCCCTAGTCATCTATCTTTGAAGAATACTTACTGGAAACCATTCTATAACCAAACATTATCAACAATAAAAGTCAAGAAAGTTGTTATTTTAATAAATGTAGTAAAATATACATAGCATAAAAGTTGCCATTTTAGCTCTTTTTAAGCATATGGTTCAGAGGCATTCAACATTCACAGTGCTGTGCCATCACCCACCATCCATCAGCAGAAATTGCATGTGTGTGTGCACAAAGGCTGGAAATAAGCCTCAGGGGTCATTCCTTAGGTGTTATATACCTTGCTTCTGAGACAGGATCTAGCATAGACCTCACTGACTGGACTGACTGGTCAGGGGAAGCTGCCTGTCTCTACCTTTTCAATGCTGGGATTACAAAGACATACCATTAAAGTATTGTAAAGTATTTTAATATTTTATTTTATGTGTATGGGTGTCTTGTCTGCATGTGTCTATGCCCCATATGCGGGCAGTGCCTGCAGAGGCCAGAAAGAATTTTGGATCCTGTGGCACTGGAGTTACAGACAGTTGTGAGCCATCGCATAGATGCTGGAAATTAAACCCTGGTCCTCTAGGCTAGCAGCTAGTACTCTTAACCACTAAGTCATCTCTTCTGCCCCTACATGTGGCTTTCCATGCGGGTTCTAGAAATTAAACTCAAGTGCTTGTTTCTGCAGCAAGGTTACTGACGGACCTATCTCTCTTTGTCTTTTGAACAGTAACTGCCCATGCTCTCTTCCTCTCTCCTGGTGTTCCTGGGTTCGTACTGTGCTCTTAGCCCATCCAGACATCCTTTGAGTATCTACAGGTCAAGATTCATGAGGTAAACAGCTTTCTTCCGTAGGTCCAACTTCTTACCAAAGGCACATCCATATGTCATTACTCAGCTGAGATACAATGATAGCTCCTTTGGAATCAGTAAACCAAAGCACTGCTCAAGAGGAGGCTTCAACTTAAGCTGAGTTCCTTTGAGAGTGTGTACGACAGGACAAATTATGCCTCAGCTTCCTTGTCTGTAAAGGCAGGGGCAACTATACTGCCCACCTCAGATGCTCTCTTGAGAAATAATTTTGTTAAGTTTTTACTATTTTTTATTTTATTTTATGTGTATGAGCATCTGCTGGCATGCATGTAAATGAACCATGTGCATGTCTGGTACTCACAGAGGCCAGAAGAGGGTGTCAGATCCCTAGAACTGAACTTACAGATGGTTGTAAGTCCCCGTGTGGGTGTTGGGAACTGAACCCAAGTCCTCTGAAGAACAGCAAGTCCTCTCAACCACTGAGCCATCTCTCCAGAGCCATTTAAAAAATCATGCTTAGTATAGCAGTGTGTGAATGGTAGCAGTCATTGCTGTTAGGTAGTATGTCCAGGGCTTTTCGCATACTTCCCACTAGTACAAAAGGAAACCTGACAAAATCTCCCCAGGTGTGCGGGTTAGGGCTCTTTGTAGGGGAGGAGCTTTGAGAAGAGTGAGATTGATGTTTTATTTTAGTTGAAAATATACCCAAAGGTATTTACACATAAAGACCCAAACTTGTCTTTGAAAACTTTCTTGTGCTTTGCTTAACATCTGATTGTTTAATAAAGTGCTCTTGATCTTATGACCTCATCAATAAACAACACATGAGTAAATGTGAGCATGCTCTCTACTTAAACAGGAAAAAAAAAATCAAACTTCAGGTAGATGATAAAACTACTGGAGAGTTGCATAAACACATTTGTTTCATGGCAAGAAGGCCACCCTTGGAATTGGCTTCACTTGGTGGCATTGTAAGCTTGATGCATCAATACTAACATTTCAGTAACATCAAAGTCCTCGAAAGCCACCAGGAATATGACAGCCTGGCTGTGTCCCCAAAGATCAAACCCAATCAAATACACTCATTCCAGCATTTTATCTGTAAGTGAAGTTGGACTCTGAAGTGATATCTGAGACTTAGGAGATGTCCTAGCTGGTTTAGGAGACAACTGTTTCAACCAGCACCTGGCACCCACTTGGTTAAAGGGGCATGAAATGGCCATGACCCAGGAAGGCACCCACAAAGATACAGGGACGCCTGTCTCACATAGAAAGCAGTAAGAATAAGGGAGGAGTGCAGCTCGGCCGATGTGCAGCTCGGCTGACAGAGGGCTTGCCTAGCACGTATAAGGCCTAGTGCCATACAGCCTGGGTGATTACCTGGGACGAAGGGGCAGGAGGATCAGAAGTTCAAGGTCACCCTCTAAATTTATAGAGGATTCAACAGAGAACAGGACAGCTTGGGCTAGAGACCCCAACAAAGTAATAGCCACACAGAGTAAGTGAAAAGCTTAGAAACAGCCTCGAAACCACAGTCTGGACATCTGACTCAGGACAGCAGTGGCAGGGTGGAGCAGGAGAGAAGAGGACATGTTAACTGTGAGGCTGGTGCAGCTGGGTAGAACAGGAGGAAGACAACCACACTGATCCCTCACCCTGTGAAGTCTCTAGACAGATCCCGAGATCTCAATGTGAAATGTGTTACGTGACTTTTAGAGGCTAATTTAGGGGACCACCTTCCTAATCTTAGGGGAGGAAAGGCTCTTTAGAAACAGAAAGTACTGTTCACTGGAGCTAGGTCTGGTGGTACAGGCTTGTGATCCCAGGTACTCAGAAAGCTGAGGGAAGAGGATCACAAGTTCTAGGCCTGCCTGGACTACATAGTGAGTTCAAAGCTAACTGAGGCAACTTAGTGAGGTCTCAAATTTTAAAACAAACAAAAAAGAGGACTGGGGATATACCTAAGTGGTGGAGCCCTAGCAGATATGCATGAAACACACACACACACACACACACTCACGTGAAATAACAAGTATTAAAAACAGAAGAGAAGCAACAAAGATAAAGAAACCACAGATGGGGAGATCTTACACATGAACAGAAGAACCTGCAACCTTAAATATAAAGAAACCCTACAAATTATAAAGACAACCAGTTCAAAAGTGAGCAAGACTTCTATATATCTTTTATAAAAGGGGAAAACTAAATGACCAATGTATAAATGAGAAAAAGTCTACTCTCACTGGTAAGGAGGGACACACACCACTTAACTTGCAATGCAATTAATTAGTAGCCTAGAGCCACAGTGCCAAAGTCTAGCAATATTGGTATAGGAGTCATAGGGGCTCACAGACCAGAAGGAACGTAACCTGTCAATGCTTTGGAATTATTTGATAAGGTTAAAAATACGCATACCTGCCAGGCATAGTAGCACATGCTTGCCTTTAATCCCAGCACTTGGGAGGCAGAGGCAGGCAAATCTCCGTGGATTCAAGACCAGCCTGGTCTATGGAGCTCCAGACCAACCTGGGCTACATGAAAAGACTTTGTCTCAAAAAAATCAAACCAAATAACAAAAACACATATCCTATGACCTCTAACCTTTCAATCTCCAATAAAATCCATAAGAATTCTTGAACATAGGTACTAAAAGACGTATAGGGAATATTTTCAGCAGCATTTTCTATCACAGTCCCCGGAAAGAGCAACCATGTCTATTTAGGGTAGACTGGATAACTAAGCAACAAGGCCAGACCTTAGCAACACAATTTTATATATTGAAAGCAAGTAGCATCTGGATTATACTTTAAAATACATAAAACATTTTAAGCTAAAAATCTTTGTTATTTACAAGTACAAACAGACAGTAGAGAACTATGAGACAACAGTCAACATAGAAGTCAGCACAGTAATTAACCTGTCAGGTGAGTAGCTACAGAATTGCAGAGAAAGGAAACACCCATTAATTGCATGGGAAATATTTGTAAATATTTGCATGAGAACAAATGAATGCATAGGCTATCCCCAAGCACCATTAGTGTCTTAAATAATGAATATTCATGTTTTGTGCTGTCCTCTGAAACACAAGAAATAAACGCTCTTTAGTTTCTACTCATTATTTAATGACAATTTTAAATGATTCTAAAATACGTTTGAAGTCACTGGGGTGGTGTGACAGTACGATTATTTTGAATTATTAAGCAGTTACCAGGTACCATGCCTTATGATTGAATTAGCTACCTCAATTCTTACAATACTCTCTGAGATAGGGATTTTATTACCCACATTTTGTAGATGAAAAGATGAGACAAAGCGACTAAGTGACTTACTTAGAGTAGAGGGTTTGAGGTTTGGAGCCAGGTTTGTCCTGCTCCTAGGGCTGAAACAGAACTTTTATAAAAACAATCTTCATTCCTTCCCTTCCAGAAGTAAGCCCAGAATACCAGCTTCTTCAGAACTTACTTTTGGAGGGAGTTCCTTTTGGAAAGAATTTCCAGGCTGGGGATGTGACTCATGTGACTTAGTGGGTAGAATGTTTGCATAGCACACGTGAAGCCCTGGGTTCCATCCTGGGTATGATGGCACACACCTGTAATCCTGGCATTCAGAAAGTGGATGCAGGAGGACCAGGAGTTCAAGGTTATCCTCAGCCTCAAGGTAAGTTTGGGTTAGCCTTAGCTATATAAGATCCTGCCTCCAAAAAAAAAAGAGTTCTGGTTCTCAGAATCTGAATCTTTATTCACTTACAGTTCTGTTTCAAATGACAAAATGGCTGAGATGGTACCTCTTAGCTTAGACTTTTTTGGTTCCTATCAAGCTTTTTCAAGGTACCGAACTACGTTATAATTTCATGGAGAATGAGGATGCTGCACTTTGAGAGTGAGGACTTTGGTACTGTACTGAAAGACCTACAGTAATTACCTTATGCACAGAAAGAGCCAACTCTGGCTCTTGGTTCTAGAGGTTCCAGCTCAAATTCAAGTGGCTGCATCACTTCCGGCCTCTAACAAGGACAGAACATCTTGGCAGGAACTCAGAGTGGAGCAAACTCAGCTTGTGAGTCATAAAGAAAAAGAAAGTAGAGAGAAGACAAACTAAGGTCTAATGACATCTCCAGCAGAACCTAAAACTCTCTAAAGCCTGGGGCACCTTATGTTTCTTTTATCCGCAGCCACAGGTGGTAATAACAAATCAGATACCACCTGTGGTCTTTGAATTAGAATGGCCCAATCCTAGTTAGGGTTTCCATTGCTGTGAAGAGACACCATGACCACAGAAATTCTTACAAAGGAAAAAAAGGTATTTAATTGGGGCTGGCTTACAGTTTCAGAGATTTAGTCCATTATCATCATGGTGGGAGCATGGTGGCATGTAGGCAGGCATGGTGCTGGAGAAGGAGCTGAGAGTTCTACATCTTGATCTGCAGGCAGCAGAAGGAGACTGTGTACCACAGTGGGCATAGCTTGAGCACATATGACTTCAAAGCCTGCCTCCATAGTGACACACCTCCTCCAACAAAGCTATGCCTCCTAACAGTGCCACCCTATGGCCAAGCATTCACACACATGAGTCTGTGGGGGCCATTCCTATTAACCCACCACAGGCTCCTATAGATAAATTTATTCAGATGCTTGGTTCTTAATTGATGGAACTGTTTGGGAAGGATTAGGAGGTGTGACCTCACTGGAGAAGGTGTGTCACTGTGGGCAGGCTTTAAGATTTCAAAAGCACAAGCCATTTCCAGGTAGCCCTCTCCCTGCCTTAGGCTTGTGGATCAAGAAGAAAGCTCTTAGATACTGCTCCAGCACCATGCCTGCCTACCACGCTTCCTGCCATGATGGTCGTGAACTCACCCTCCGAAACTGTAATAATTGTTTTCTTTTATAAGTTACCTTGATAATGGCGTTTTGTGAAAGCAATAGAAAAGTAACCAAGATATTACTGTTTAAAGTCCAAGGTACCTCCCCAAAGCACCACTTTGGGGATTAAGCCTCGACACATGGATCTTTGGAGGACACCTCCAAACCAAAGCATATGGCATATGTTTTGGGCATGGTTTGAGTGTCCCACAAGGGTTTAAATGTTGGAAGCGTGGTCTTCAGTGTGGTGATGTTGGAAAGTGGTAGGACCTTTAGGAGATGGGGGTTTAGTACAAAGCCATTATGTCACTGGGACAGCGCCCTTAGAAGTAACTGATGTAATAACTTCTCCTCCTCCTCCTCCTCCTCCTCCTTTTTAAAAAGAGTTTCTCTGTGTAGCCCTGACTGTCCTAGAACTTGCTTTGTAGAACAGGCTCAAACTCAAGAGATCCACCTGCTTCCCAAGTGCTGGGATTCAAGGTGTGTGCCACCACTGCCAGGCAATTTCTGAGCCCCCAGTTAATCTTCTTGTGAAGAGACTGCTATAAAAGTGCAAGGCTGAACCATTCCTGCTCTCTTGGTTTCTGTTCACTCACTGACTTCTCTTTTGTGCATGTGGTCCCTCCATGTACATCTACTATGATATACATAACCCTAACTCTGAAAGGAGACTCTCCAACGCTGAGCAGAATCTAACACCAAGCCCTTGGACCTCTAGATAAAGATACAGAGTCATCTCTTTTCTTTACAAATGTTAACTCAGCTTCAGACTTTTTGTTATAGAAATGGAAAATGAACTAATTCAGGGGGTCATGCTGGAGGATCAGCTGTTTCTATGAGAACCTTCAGCTATCTGTTCTGGCAACTTTCAGCAAGACAGGCAGGGCTGACCCTAATGGAAGGATTTTCATTCCTAGGGAACAAGTCGGAACATAATATCAACTGTGAGTTTGTTATTATCTGTGGCTTAGGAATAAAAGAAACTAGAGGCAACCCTAGGCTTCAGGGTCTAAAGTTCTGCTGGGGACAAACTCATCAAAAAGAATCATAACACCCTGCATTTGGGGCAAGACTGCCTGTCATTCTCGCTTCGGTTGGTGCTAACAGGTTTTACTCAGGTAATCAGGGAATCATGGGACCCACAGACTACATCTGCTCTTAACTTTTAGTAGGTATTCCTGCAATGAAGTTTCCCATCACAAAGGAAGAAATAAGAGTATTTGAAAAGCAGATGAGTCCTGAGCTGTTCTCAGACCTGCTGCCACATGCTGATTTTTCCAGTTTGCAGCTTAACATTAGAATAACAGGCTTACATTGCTGACATAACTCCACTGCTGCTCCTTATTCCTCCTTCTTGAAAAGGCTTTCAGCTGATGTCACTGGAGGCATTACTGCATTAGCCATCCCTGTGGAGTGCTTCCTGTGCAGTGTGGCTGGGAGTCTAGGAAGCTCCTCTAGGGTGCTACTGTGGGCCACTGAAACAGGAACCACATGCTGGAGAGTAGTGTCTAACGAGAGCAGAGGCTGTGCACATATGCATGCGCACATGTGCTCTGGAGGGAGGAGTCGTAGAAGGGCACTTTATCAATACTGATGAGAGAGATCAAGCTCAATTGTATCACGTTGCTGCCATGTTATCAAAATTGAGAAAGGCCCAAATACTTTAAAACGTAATCTAATCACTGCGATTCCACAGGGCTAAGCATCATGGGATAGAATACAGAAATGCGCAGGTGTTACAAGAGCAAGTTTGAGATGTGCAAGAAGCAAAGCTGCAGTAAAGATCTTTAGTTCACTCTGCAAACAGCTGAGCCTGGATTATAAGGAGACGGAGAAGAGAAGCGCCCTTTTCTTGAAGAGAAAGGAATGTTTGCAGTGGAACTGTGTGAACCAATTCAGCAGCAGGGGGAGCTGCTGAAAAGGCACCGATTAAAACCACCACGAGGGGGTGAGGCAGGGGGATCAAGCCAGAGTTAACCCATTTAACCGCACTTCTGAAAACAGAAAAAGCAAGGCCACCTTCCACATTCCTTCCCATCCTCTCACCCCCTCAAGCTGTCCCTACCCTGTTACTGGATCTGCAGCCATGTAGACAATTAGAACCTTCCAGCCTGCAGGAGTGTTTACTGTTTCTGGCCACTGTGTACTGGTAACCAAGCCCCACCGATGATAAAATGGTAACCCGGCAGCCCAGAAGACAATGTTCTCCACAAGGCCTAACCACCAGGCATGGAGTCAATGAATCTCACATTCGTGGGCTCAATAAAGAGTGTGACTCAGAAGACAGACTTGATGGCGGCTAGGCAGGCTCAAGCCTGTGGCTGCTTATGATGATGATTCTTATAGGATATGGCAGTATTGATCAGCTTATTCAAGAAACTGTATCTCCTAGATACTAAACCTGGGCTCAGAGAGCTAAACATCCTAATCCAAGTTACAGTTTGACAGTTTTGTCACAGCCAAGTGTATTGGAGTTAGTATTTACTTACTACTTTTCTTGAAAACTATCAAAATATTCCCCTAGCATCTTGGTACAATCACGTGTGCTTCAGGGGACATGGTGGAGAAGCCCAGGTGGGGCACCTGAGCTGTGTTAGGACAGCAAGGGGAGAGCTTGGTTTTAAGTGCCCGGGGGGAAACCAGGAGTAACAGTTTCTCTGTCCTCCTTGAGTGGTCATGAAGGTCTCACATTTGACAGAGGAGTGTGAAGTTCATTCAGGAATTCCAGGGTAAGGGAAGAGCAATGGTGGGATTACTTACATAAAATTTTCTGGGTATTCACTCAGGGCCATGTCGATGATGTTGAGAGCATCGTGGTAATGCTTCTGGGCTGACAACAAGAGAGCAAGGAGATGCAGGGAATTGGCATCATCACCTTGGAGTTGAAGAGCTTGGCGAACGTATCCTAGAGCTTCTGGTATCTGGTTTAAAACAAAACCCAAAAGATTGTTTAAACACAGGCACACAAAGAGACCATGGTTACATCAAGTTCATTGTGAGCTGTTTTATGTCTGCTGCACCCACATAGGAGTCCTCATGACAGGATATTGGCCAAATGAGAGCACATCCTCTTGGGCAGAAAGAGGACCAGCAAGGGAACAGGAGAGACCCCACTCCTCTGCCTTTTCCATCTCTCTAAATAAACTTTGATCCCCACAGAACAAACATACTTTTGATTATGTCTAAGATGATCTCACTGTAAATGGAGACACAGACAAGCTCCCAGGGATTCTTAATGGAACTAAACTGCCTTAGCTGAACCATTCTCCCTTTCAGAGCATTACTGAAATTAAACTACATCATAAGCCATGAAACCTTTAGCAGAGCTTTCTAAGGACCAGATGTTTGGATCTCCACTGGACATGAAGGAAATATGCAAACAAACAAACAAAACCCCACACCTTTCCAAACTACAGCCCAAAATAACTGGCTGCAAGAAACAAATCACAGGACCACTTGCAAAGCAGATGTATCCAAATTCGAGCAGGCCCAGATGCAACCCTGATCACAAGTGCAACAGCTGCTCAGCATGTTCTTGCGTGTGTGGTATACACATGTGTGTTGCCTATGGATGTGCATGTTGAGGCCAGGGATTGGTATGGGGAGTCTTCTCTACTTTTGTTTTTTGAGGCAATCTCTCACTGAACCTAGAGCTCCCAGGATCCATAGTGTCTGCCCCTCAGTGTTGTGGTTACAGATGTTACATGAGTGCCAGGGAGCAGCACCTTACCCACCGTGCCATCTCCCCAGCCTCACAACATGTTCTTGAAAAGCACGAAGCCCAGGGTTACATGTTCAGTAGGTATTTGAATACTTAAGATCTCACAGGTTCAGTAGAAAGGAGAATCTGAAGTTGAATTTTGAAACAGAGCTGGGACAGAGGCGCTGACAAACCTGCCCAGGGGCTCCTGTGTGGCCTCCAACTCTGTCCTTCGACTTTTTCACCTCCTCCCAAATCTTCAGGAACCTTAGCCCTTAGGAGAATCCATGGCTTCCTTTCCCAAGGCCTCCTGGTTTTCCATTCTGAGCTAGGTTCTCCATGGACCTACACCTTAAGTGCTGGCTACGACGCTTTCTTTGGAACCCTACAGTCATGGCTGGTAGAGCTGGCCACATGATTCATTGGCAGGGAGAAAGTTCAAGTACAGAGAGCTGAGACACCTTGAGCATGTCACCCCACTGAGTGATGAAAAGGGGGTGACTCTGGCTGTTCTGACTCCTCTCCAGGAGTGTCCTGACCTCTGTCCCATCAACAAGGACATACTCACTTAGAGTCCTGGTGCTTTAATATTACATGACTGCAGTCCTGTGGATAGGTTGTACCCAGAAGACTCCATCTACTTATCCACTCTCTAGAGTGTCAAACTCCTACATGATTGCCTGGCAGCCTTAAGTAGGGAGGCAAAGGCAGCCATCCTCATTGTGCTGGTTTACAGGAATGGTCAAATATTTAGGGACAGAGATAGGGCTCAAAATGATGTCTTTAGAGGAGAGTGGATTGAAGGGTTCAGAGCTGGCTCCTTCATTCACAAAGTCTTTCTGGGTGTCACAGTGTTTCAAGTGTCAAGGCAAAGTAATGACCATGGCAGGCATGGGTTTTCCTCTCCTGCAACCTCAAGTGAAAAGGACTGATACTCTATAAGGGAGATGGCTTCATGAGGAGGTTCAAGGAAAACAGTGGTCAGCGCTCCAGCAGCAGTTCCTGGCCAATGCAGCTGTGAGCCACATTCCACCACTGACAGACCTCTCTAGGTAGGTGTTTTGGCCTTTGTTCCTAGGTTGCCAATGGGAGCCTCTTTGTAACACTATTCCAAGGCACCTGGGAAGGGTAATGCATACCTCAGCCCAGCCTATAGGGAATGGCACATCTCTGAAGTCAACATCAGATTTACCCTTCCAATCTGTACTCAGGAATGTACTGGGGTCACCACCAGCATCTTGCACCTCATGGGCTGGCAAGCATATGGCTGCATTTCTAGAACAGGTAGGAGGAAGTAGGGGGAGGGGTACTAGAATATGAAAGGCAGCTCAAGATGCCTCTGGGAAGATGAGGGCCAGCAAGACTTGGCCTTCTAGCAGGAAGATGAACAGTATGAGTGTTCATATCATCTATGCATTTTTAAAGAATCTGGTGCTCTTGTTGATACCTTCTGGCATTTTCCAGTTATGCATAAACACCATTGTGACAATCAGGCTCCAACCAATGACTAAATCCCTATTATGAAGCTCAGCACTGGGCTCCACTACTCCATTCCTGTTAGCAAGGCCAAAGGCTCTTTGATGACCCCTGGAGTCAGGGTCCATGTCCTGTCCTGCACACATGTTGACATCTGAGCCCAGACTGGATCCTCTAGATTTGTGTATTTACTCTCAAGAGTGCAGCCTTCTGATTCACAGCACATGCTCAAACTGACTTGAACCCCAAGGTCTTTTCTGGGAGGAGTTATCTTCCTCCGAGAGCAGTGTCCAGCTTCCAAGCCAGCCTCAGTTAAGGGAGGACAGTCTTATGAAACCTCTGGCTGAAGGAGTTGGAAGGGGATTGCACACCAGGCTTAGGGCACATATAAACACTGACCTGTCTGGAGATGGCGAGCTGCAGAGCCAGGTAGAAAGCTGCTTGGTGATCTGTAGGTGACAGGCTATGGGCCCTGAAAAAGCATTCACCACTATTAGAACACTAGGCCCCATTTGCTTGCCCCATCATAAATTGTTCTTACATCTGCACTTTGGCAGCAAAGCCACATTTTCAGCTGAACTGTTATCATTTCATCAACCCTTCCCCCATATCACCAATGATTGTTACACATTCTGACAGCCATACACAGATATATCACGGGAATTTAGTCCAGCACCTAAAATGGCCATGGAGGTTCCCAGACTGTGGAGGAGCCTAGAGACAAGGAATCCACAGGCCTCAAGGTCTGGTTTCTCCAACAGATGCATCATCTCCTTAGCTGAACAGAGGAAGCCCACGTGTCACACTAGGCCATGGTAAACTCAAGTGTGCGGTAAAATCAACTGAAGAAGTATTCACCCTTTTCAGTATAAACCCTTGGCCAGACAATGGCGACTTTAGCTAAGTTTGGTGTGACCTTAACACTACTTCATCCAAATTCCTAAATTTTAGAAAAACCATAAGAATATCAAAGGCCAGCTTTGCTAATAAAATGAGGTTTGGATTTTTTGTGAACCAGGAGAAGAGAAAGAGACCCATTCATTCTGAGAACTCCACTAAGTCCCATTCAGTTTACTAATTGTGTTCCCATAACTGTTGTGTGCGTGTGGTAGGACATTAGGCTTGGCAGCATTAACTGGCCTTGCTGGGGGAGGCAAAGAACCTGTCTGGCTGCCTAACAGACTGCAAATATCATCAATTTTTTTGGCTTTTATGTGGAAGTTAATTGTATTTCATCAGAAGCAATTCAAAATGTGATAGATTACAGGACATACTTCTGCATTTAACAGACTGGCAGGAAGAAAAAACAAACTTACTTAGGTAAAAGGGACCATGGAACAGACTAATTACAAAATGTGGGTCCGGGATAGCAAACAACCATCTCTGCTCTGACAAGATTCAGTGATCAAAGCAGCACTTCTACCAGGAGAAAGCAAATTTAAGATGGAACAGAAAGTTAAATCATTATGGAGTCATTTACGGCCAACTTGCAAACTTTCTATAGACACAAGACCGTTTAATTAACTGTCTAGTCTTCCATGGGGGTGTGGGGTGGGGACCCTCTAACATGTACAATCCAGAACACGCAAAATCCATGGCCTTAGGCACTGTTTGGGCAAATGCTGTACATGCAGGCCTGGGGTTTGCCCTTTTCTAAGCCTTTTAATTTATGTACAAAAGTGTTATTATTATTTGTGTATGTGTATATGTGCAGGTAAGCTTGCCTGTGTGTACATCTGGAGGTGTGTGTACACAAGTGTGTGCAGGTAAGCTTGTCTGAGTGTGTATCTGGAGGTGTGTGTACACAAGTGTGTGCAAGTTTGTCTGTGTGTGCATCTAGAGGACAGAAGCACCTGTTTGATTTTTCTTAACATTCCCCCCCCAATCCCCCGGGGCCTGGTTTCTCCCTGACTATGGGATTCAACGTCATGACTAGATTGACGGCCAGAGAGCCAGAGGGATCCACCTTTCTCCACCTCCTCAGTACTGGAATTAGATTCACATCATCACACCCTGCTTTTATTTGGGTGTTAGGAATCAAACTCAGGACCACATGCTTGTACAGAGAGCATTTTACCCACTGAGCCCCGTGGTTCCTTTTGTTAATATTGAGCAAAGCAAACTCAATCTTGGGGAATCCTTACTAGCAGCCCAGTACAAGCCACAACCTCTGAACTTTTCTGCCCTGGGCTTAAGAGATGAGGGTGCGAATCCATCGCTACATTCCAGCTTGCATGACTGAGAAGCACTGGCTCTCCACAGATGACACATGAAAGGTTTTCCTTTGGTGTTGATGAGGGAGGTGAACATGTCACACTTTCTCAGTTATACAATGACAATGACTCTAAAACTGACTATGAAGAAACATTTTATTATGTAACGTAATCTATCTTATCTTCTTTCAAGCGTGATAAAGCCAGGTTTCTACAGTCATCAAGAATAATTTGTCAGAGCTATAATTTTTCCCAGCCCAGTTTGTATTTTTCCACAAATCAAGTTAAATCATGGTTGCTTCTACCCAGTGCGGATGAAGTGAGAGGCTGGCAGCTGATCTGGTGAATTCAGAGTGTGGATCTTTTTTTAGTTATGGCCAAAGGCCCCACCCTGGTCTCAACAAAGGATTATGAATCACTAACCACAGGCCTGTAAAAGAAACAAACTAGAAGTGCTAGCAATTTTGGTATTTCCAGGGTGCCTCATGGTGACTTCTAAAGAATTTCCATGAAGCTAATAACAAAAATGCAACTGCCAGTCTCTAATGAAGTGTACCTTAAAACACACATAGTTTAAGTGCCTTATTTGAGAAATTCTGCAAAATGAGTTAAGTTGACTATTTCAGCAAAAGAAAGGGGTAGATGGGGAATGACGCAACAAGAAACAGTGGGGTCTGCTCCCTGTCGGCCGCATGCCTTGCTGCAGTTGTATGGGACCTCTCAGGCAGCTAAGCTTTCTGGGACAAGGCCCTTTGGTATGTTACTGCTAACTTGCTCGATGCCCATGTAGCTGCAAGCCTGAACATTCTACATGGATCTAGCAGCTCCACAATCCATCCTTATGCAGGTGCACTGGCCAGGTTGCTAAAGGAAATTCAGACAACTAAAACTTCCATCACAAGATGCTCACAGTGCGTCTATTGGTAAAGTGCCTATACCTTCACTAATTCAGTTCTTCTCCCATGGAAGAGAGGCCACCCATATATCCATCCATCCTCCCATCTGCCCTCCTATCCATCTTTCTCCCCACCCACCCACACTCTTCCGTCTATCCACCAACCTAGCTACCTCACCATCTACCTACTCTCCCTCTACCCACCCACCCACCCATCCATCCACTAATCTATACGCCCACCCACCCATCAGTCCCACCTGCTTATCGACTTACCCTTTCACATCGACCACCTACCCACTGACTTACGCACTTCCACCCATTGACCCATTTATCTATCCCTCTACACCATGTAGTACTTGCACTACATAATCTGAAGAGTAAGGACCATCAGGCTCTATGGAGTCCGGAGACCATTAATACAAGTGCCCTTCCTTAAGGAGCTCTTCCTACCTCACAAGAAAGCTCAAATGATCCTCACAGTGTAAAGGGTGATCATAGCCCCTGGACAGGCATACTGGGCTGCTGTTGGAACATGACTGACTCAGACCGCCTAGCTAGACCTCAGCACATCCAATGGACTCCTAAATTCTGGGTCCAACAGTGTCTGGAGCTGAGCCAAGAATATAGGTAATGCTGATCAGTTTTGATTATGGCTTATAAAGCACAGAGCTCACAACAATGGTGACTACAATTTATGAAGTATCTATTATAAGCACCTTACCTAAGAAAAGGAGACAGAAGCAGAAATGGAGTGGAGGGAGGTGAGATGCCAAGGCTTGGTCTTGACACCATCACCCTCCTGCCCTCGTTGGCTAATTACTCTTGAAGTCCCCTTCATTTCTGCTCAGGATGGACACAGAACTCATGAATTCACATATGGTTCAGTCAGAGCGTTCACTAGTTATACACCTTAAGCTTGCCCAGGTGGTTTTCACTGAAAGTCCTACATTCTGGTGACAGCTCAGTCCCAAACTATCATCCTTTACACACAAGCACACGTGCGAGCGCACACAAAGCCAGGGGGAGGAGCCACAGTAAAGTGAGGCTGCATGTCCCATGCCACCCCGAGTGGCAAGCACAGATGATGTAATGTCACTACTTCCCCTAGGAGCAGTGTTTACTAGTGCACTCATGACACTTGCTGTCACCATCTTAGGGACTGTTTTTCTCAACAGGAGGTGAACGTTCAGTGGGGCAAAAGCTTACAACACTGCACACAATGGCATTTTCTTCACCATACTTTTGTTCAACACGGATGAACTGGCTGAGGTGATGGGGTTATGGGTAAGAACAGCTGATATCTCAGTATCAGGCTATAGCTACACCACTTTGATGTGCTCAGACATTGCCCCTTTATATGCCTTAGAGAACAAATCTTTCCAAATCCTGGCTCTAGTTATAACTAAGCTTCATCCCCACAGGCTATATCTGCAACCCTATCCCTCTTTTAAATGCACTACTTTTTTTTTATTTTTCAGACAAAACAAATAACAAAATCAGAAACAAAATAACAGTATAAAATTTGAGGGAAAGTTATATAAAATGCACAGTAGAAAATATACTGATCACCCAAGTGGTTTTAAATGATCTATTTGTGTTTAAGAAGTAAAACAATCTTTCCTATCTACTTAGTCTTTTCTTTAAAACTGCCAGTGTCTACTTGAATCAAAATCACTGTATGCATTTGAAGACCATTCTGCATTTCACACAAACAGTAACGTAGGTTAGCTTTCTGCAATGTGCTATTAGGTTAGGAGGGTTTATTGCTCTTTAGTCGCCTTATAAACAAACATGTCAAATCTCTTTGAATTCAAGCCTAAGCAGAAAAGGAACAGAAAAGAATGCAGGCCGTCAGAAGAGCTGTTACATAACCCTCGGTTACACAGGCAGCCCCAGGCGGACCACCACTGTGGCTGTTTTTTAGAGAACTGGTAAGATGCGCTAACTTAAGGAACGTGAAACAGATGTGGTGGCCACTTTCTGAAGCATCCGTGTGTGGACTTGACAAATAAGAATTGGAGAAAGTAAAACCTGGAATCATCCAAAATGGAAAGGCTTTCATGCTCTGGGCTGAGAAACACAAATAACGAAAGCTGAGCCCAGAGAGGGGTCTGTGCAGATGTGGACTGGTGTTTCTTGTCATTAATCAAGAATAGGAGTGGCAAAGTGAAGGTGTAATGGACAGGTCTGCCTGGAAATGGAAAGAAAGAGGACGGGGCACTATCGAGTAGCAAAACCAAGCAATAATGACTGCATGAAAAAGGCACATGGACGACAGGACAGACACACATTAAGCAACTCTGAGGAAATGACCTAACAAGGTGGCCGATACAGGGAAGGCTCATGAGGTTTTCAAAGAAGTAACTAAGTAACATGGTTTTAAGAAATCAATGTAACTTGATGCATTTAAAACAACAGGATCAATTCCAATTCTAGATTTCACCTCATAGGGCTGTATTTTCAGGGACCAATTCAATATGGATGATTTATTATACCTGCAATGAGTAAAAGTAAAAGTAAAACTACCTCGTGTCAGTAGATCCTGGTTCTACACAGGGTCCAGTCTATGTCCAGTGACTCCTTTCCCACCTGCACTTCATCCCCATACTGTGATGGCATTATTGCTGGTCCTGACTGCCCAGGTACATACAGGAGCTTTTGTAGTGATAATGCATTATTCTGAATTCATGTAAGGCACAAGGACAGAGACAAGTGCCAAGGTACTGTGGAGTGAGGATGTTTGAGATGGCTGCTAAGATGCTGGTTTAGAGACTTTCAAATCTCTAGCTTCTTCAGCTCTTAATGTAAAAGCCTGAAGCTTGACATGCGGAAAAAGCCAGGAAAAAAAGGGACCTCTTTTCAAGACGATGGCAAATGTCTTTAATAAAGGAACAATCTCCCTAGACAAAGTGTATATCTTTCTTGAGCTGAAATCACTTTATCAGGAATGAATAAAAAATGCCCAAATGAATAAACAAATTAAAAGTGTAGCTAAACGGGGCAAGGAGTGACACCCTTCTTCTAGCTTTGCGGTTCCGTGTTTGCTGCTCAAGACAACATACTCCCGGAGGCAAAACACTGTTTCCATAATCTTTAAAAATACTCTGCCTCTCTATACTCGTCATATTCCGTTGTCAGTAGTACAGCAAGTGAAAAGATGAACTCCCACTCACCTCTGAAATGCAAGAAGTGCCTTCCTCTGCAGGACCTCCTGCATCCCTCGCAAAGAAGCTGAGAAAAGGGTTCTGTTAGTGGGTGTCAGGAGAAGTTGGGGTGGGGTGTGCCCATACTAAGCCCACTACAAAAGCCATGCTAGATGTACCAAGCTACGTGAGTGCCGACTGCAGTAGACACTGTTAGGACAGGAAGCCCAGTCCTATCGCTAAGGCTCTATGACCAGTGGACATCACTGTGGAACAACGTCAAGGAAAGAGTGTGAGCTTTGGGGCCTTCTCAGTCCTACGTGTAACACACACAGCGAGCTGTATCGCTCTGAGCGTGAATCTCATCTATCGTTATCACTGCTTTCAGGCACATTTTTGTTAAACAGGAAACCTGGAATATGCTGGTAGGGTGGGGTGGGGTGGGAGGTTAGACCTTGGAACTCCGGGAAGAACACATTGGTTCCCCAGGTAGACATGTAGAACCATCTCTGCCAGGATGGGTTCAGTTGGGGCTCAGGCATCAATGGATGAATGGCTGTCAGAGATTCTTTGGTACTGGGCAGCTATGACCTTGGGCCAAGGACTCTGGCTTGATGCTAGTTTAGTTCATGCTGTCTAATGGCCAGGATTCTAAAGCCTTGATGTCAACATAAAAGATAGAGCTGCCAAAACCCAACATGGATGTAAGAATATCAGTTCACAGGAGTGAGGCTTCCTGGCTGTGAGCAAACATTTCCCTGCATAAAACAAGAAAAATGGCTCCCTTACAGTCTGCCTAAGAACTAAAAGGGCATTTTTTACTGGAGTAAGGAAGAGTCCTGAACCATCTGTCTGCAGCTGCACTGGAGGAGACCCTGATCTAATCGCTGCACAGGGGCAGCTCCTGCCAGCTAAGCAGTTAACAGTGGGAGGCTGGTCACAGAACTACTTGGAACCTCAATGGCTCATAGAGATCTTCTACTTGACCCAAAAGAACTTTCAATGCTGTAAGAGGCCCAGCAGGGTGCACTGGCTCTAAAAGCTGTTAAAAGGTAGATTCTGAACCAAGAATTTATGTGGGTAAGTCTATGGCATTCAGACCTCCCCTTGAAAGTTGATATTTGAAGACATGCTGAGTATGGCCAATATATCGTATGTGCATGGAAAAGTAGCCAGACATTTAGTATTGAAAAACAATTGACATGCCAAACAGGCGGTATTTTAAGTTAGAGAAGAGAAAGATGTGGGCTAATTTGTAGCAGTCACAGTAGTATTCTGTTCTACTGTGACTGACAAGGCAGTGGAGGGACTCTCCAGGAGGCTGGCAAGATCCTTCCCCTTGCTCTGGGTGGCACTTCAGAGCAGTTTGCCTTGCTCTAGTCAGTAAGCATATCTTGGTTTTGTTTTTTTTTTTTTTTTGTATTCACGTTATATTTTATAAAATGTTAAAAATTTAATAGAAAATAACATCAACTTATACTTTCTGCAAAAGTTTATTAAGTATATAAACCATAATTAAGATTTACTTTAAAGTTATTAAGATTTATTTTAAAGTTAAAAATCCCATCAATCAAAACTTTTTAGCATAACCAAAATATATAAATCATCACACTCGAGAGCCATGGGTTAGCTACACTGCATGTGTACAGATCTGTGAGTTAAAATGTATGAATGAAGAAGTGCACAGTCCCTGGCCAGCGAAGGGTTGACCCCTGTAAGGTTCTGACCCTAAACTTTTCTATTCTACTGTACCTAAGACCCAATACCCATCCTTTCCCTTAGGAACTGGCTAGGTGCAGGGCTGGGGCCAGGGTGGGAGTGTAGTTGGGTTGACTGCCTCATCTCTTGAGGCCTTGTTCTTCTTGCTCTCAAGATAGATTCCCAGCACCTGCTGGCTAGGAACCTGGGCACCACTAGCCCCAAGTACCTATGACCACTGCTCAAGGCTTTGACATTCCCCATCACCATCGAGACAAAGAAGACAGGAGCACTGGGGCCCACAGGCCAGGATCCCAGGACGACATGGCTTCTGTACCCTCCACAAACAGGAGACTACAAAACACTGTAGGGTGGTCTTGGGCTCGGGGTGGGGGGCTTCTCTCACCATCAGTGGCTTGCAGACTATATGTGAGCCCCAGAGCTAGGTATCCTTTGGCCTTGAATTCTGACGTTTTCTCTCCCACATCAACAACAGTTTTGGCAAACTTCTCAGCCTCTTCCAACTGAAAGATAAGTTTAAAACAACCTGTCAAACCCGTAACATCGCGTCCCATAAGCACCTGTTGCTAAAAGTGGGTTTCTGATGGTTTGCTTTGGACCTCCAAACCTTCCAACTTTACCCTGGCAATTCTCTTTTCTTTACTGAGCCTTTCAATAGTCCACAGGATGCAGAGTGACCTCCTTTTGAACGTTCCCTTTCCGGCTATTTGCCTTCCCTTCCAAAGCCACTTTCGTATTTGATGGGATTCTTTCTTTTCCATTGTTATTGTTCACTCCTTGGTTCTATAACGGGGATGGACTTAGGGGTCAGAGGTCAAATGAGGTCAAATGTTTAAAAAGAAAACAGTTCTTGAAATGCCTTGTGTTTGGGTCTTTCCCTTTACGCATGACATAAAGAATGCATTAGACTTGAATTCTCTTTGCCATAAGCTGTAAAAGATTTCCCAACTGGACCTATTTTACAGAACACAGCACAAGGGCCTTGCACCAGCGGATTCCTGAGGGAAATATGAACCTGTAAACTGCACTCTCAGTGAGACCTCTTCACAACTCAGTAGAAAAGGATGGGGATTTGTTTCTTTAGCAGTGTGGCAGTGGTGGTACTGAGCTGGATGTACTACATGGGCGTTCATTATACTCTTGATTGCTGAGACTTTGAAAATTTAAGCAATAAAGTGGTAAGAAACAACAAACAGAAAAGATTTTCTCTTCCCACCTCTAACCAAGGTTTGTTTGGGTATTTAGGGACCTGTTTGTCACAGTAATAAACAGAGCTGCCGCTGGGAGGAGGGCAGCAGCCACTTGTGTTCCAAGACAAGGTACAGGCTGATGTTCCCTTCCGGGCCCACAGAACTGTCCTGTCCGCTCACAGCCCCAAACTGTCAATCCACAGGAGCTTGTCACACCACAGTCAGGCTGTGAGGCTGCCTGCTTCCTTCAAGGGGAATCAAACAACGCATGGCTTTCTACACAAGGCTTGCTTTTCTCCTCTTAGGTGAGAGTATGTGGGGAAAACAAACGAACGAACAAAAAACCCAAAAAACAAAAAAAGAGCAGGCCTCAGAGCTATAAGGGAAGAAACCCCAGGTCAGCAGGGAGTCTTGGGCCTTGGGGCAAATTATTCTTCATCTACAAAACTAACTGAATATAAAGTTGAATCAAAGAAATTAAAACTCCACTGTAGGAGACGATCATCTACGCCTCCAGCTTGGCAAGCTAATCAGCTTTCTGTTTTCTAATGCTGTATTTGCTGAGGTTCGAGAACCTTGATAAATTAGACTACCCCACACGCAAGTCCGAAGGAGCCAATCCAAAGAGTGTTTGTGGAGAAAGATGCATGGGGGCAGCTGTGTTATAAATACGTTGGGGCAGAGAGTAAAGCTTTAAGTCAAAGGTGACGCTTTGGGACCTTCTCAGTCCCACATGTCCCGCACAGAGAGCCGTATCTCGGAGCGTGAATCTAATCTCGCTTCTCGTCACTACTTTTCAAGCACATTTCTGTTAAGAAGAAAACCCGAAGCATGTTGTAAATCTATGGACTCCCATAGGGTGGTGAGGCTTGACCTGGAAGCATGGAGGAAGGGTGTCCTGGGCTGGAGCCCCTGTGGAGGAGGGGAGAGGCTCTCCACTTACCCAGTGAAGGGAACCCACACAAAGCTTGGCTGCCAGGAGCGGGATGGTGGCATCATCCGGCTTTAGCCGGATGCATTCCTTCAGCACCTTCACAGCACGGGCAGACTGCACAGGAACAGAGCAGTTGTGTAAAACTCACAAAGTCTGACAGAAGGAAACACTGTAGCCTTCTCAGAGGGGTCAAGTCTGTGAGAGCCAGAGCTTGGGGCTCAGCACAACAAGGAATAAACTGTTATCAAGAGCAAGTTGCAATGGGCCTAACTCACTCTCTGCTTGGTAGCCATTGCAACTACAAGGAAAAATAGACTGCAGTATCTTACACTGTTATAAAAACCAAACACCTAATTAAAAGCATACTACAGTATATTTCTGAGCTCAGTTAGCACAAATAGTAATCCATGTGAGACTTCACAATTCACTGAATACCAAACTTACTAATGGTTGCACTTTTATCAAGTGTGCACATGGCAGGGCTAACACCTTAACTATTTGTGCATGTTTCTGCATGCATGTCTGGTAACTCTTGAAGTAGGCATATCACTCCATTTTACTAAAAAGGAAACTGAGGAACTAAATGACATGTCCCTGTCACTCAGCTATGAACGCACCCCAGGCTTCCACCAAATAGCAGCAGTAAGCCCTGTGTTTGGCTAGTATCCTCTGCTGCTTCTATAACTACAGACTGTTGGAGAGAATCCAAAGACTCTCCCCCACTCACCCCAATCCCCCCATCCATGTACACACCCCTGGGGCATGTTTATACTTTCAAAGGAGTTCAAGACTTAAGTTTAACTATGTACATTTCACACGAGTGAGTCACACCAGGTTTTAAAAAAGGCAAATTAAGAATTCCTCATCTTACTCCTATGTCCATCTTAGATCCTAAATAAATGTGGTGATCCATTATGAAAAGGCCATAGGACAGTTTGAAATGGTGTCTTAGCCTTCATGAAATTCAACAGCATCAGTCTGGACAGCGTGGTGGCAGGCATGAAGAGACTCACCTTTCCAGCAGCCATCAGCGACAGAGCAAATTGGTACCAGAGATGAAACTCCTCAAAGGCAAACTTCATGGCTCTTTCCAAGCACTGGTTGGAAAGAAAAAACAATGCGTATACAGCGAGAACTGCTATAAGCAGACCTGCGTGAGTCTGCATCCACAATATTCAATTCTGCCAACTCCATGAACCTTGAGTGCCTAGAACTCTCTACCTTCTGAGGCGTTCCCTCACCATGCCGAGCACGGTGCCAAAGCTGACTCAGACATAAGAGGAGTTTTGCTCTGGGAAGAGATGGAGGCTGGTACAGTAGCACCCCAGACACAAGGCCCAAACTGACAAGTATCCATGGGCAGGAAATAGGAGCTCTGTGGGAAGTGGCCATGGTTTTCAGGAGTGGCATTTCTAAGAATGGGCACTGAGCTATGCTGGTGAGTAAAGAACCTAAAGGGAGAAGAGAGGGGAGTGGGGACTGCACCTCATGGTGGCTCCATAAGCCCAGTGAATCCGTAGGAGGCAGGGCTGGAACCATGTCATCTCTGAGGTGACAGCTGCTTTCCCAAGTTACTCTTTCTCTTCTCTACCCTGAGATCTCCTGCTACCATAACTGTGTTACTGAGCTGCCTTCACTTCTCTACCCCAGCCAGCACCACTGGGGAAGGGCACACTCATGCTTCTTGGCTTCTCCAGTGCTAGCCAGCCTGCTGTGGCATACAGTTCACAAACTGCCCTCTTAGGTAGCCAGGTCCCTGCAGAAGAGTGACATAATCACCTCAGAGATATACGAGGGCGACTGGAGGCAGGTGAGGTAGAAGACCACAACAGAGGCTAGAAAATGAAACTTAGGAATGAAACCAGGAGCTTAAAACTCACAAATATGTGCAAGTCAGAGCCAGAAAAAGCAAGCTACAGGAGGAAGGTGGGCAGCATTTCTCTTGAAGGGGAAAGAAAGAGAAGCATTGAGAAAGGAAACTGAAGTGGAGACCCTGGGGAGAGACTATGAAAGCATGTCAAAAAAAAAAAAAAAAAAAAAGCCGGGCAGTGGTGGCGCACGCCTTTAATACCAGCACTTGGGACTCAGAGGCAGGTGGATTTCTGAGTTCGAAGCCAGCCTGGTCTACGGAGTGAGTTCCAGGACAGCCAGGGCTACACAGAGAAACCCTGTCTCAAAAAAACAAAAAACAAAACAAAACAAACAAAACAAAACAAAACAAAAGCATGTCACCACTCAGAAAGGGTCGGAAACGCCAGCAGGCCTTCGGGCCAGAGGAGGTAAGATTGGGCAGGTGAGGAGTGAAGAAAGGCTCTGTGGAGCCAAGGCTGGGGGATGCAGACAGCCTGCCTCATGTCTTCATTTCCTTGTGGTGGCAACTAGAACAATCTTCAACAAGGAGGGCTGAACAGACAGAGAACACGGGGGTGGGGGGAACACACCAGGCTTCAGAAGAGACAGAGCACCAGGCTCCTGGAATAAATGTGCCCCAGCATCAGGCCAACCTTTGATGAGGCAGGGGCTTCAGTGAAAGGGAGGACTGAGGGGCCGTCCACACAGACCATGGCTTTCTTTATCAAGGTGGAGCAAGCTAGCTGCTAAGATAAAATGAAATAACAGAGCCAAGAGAAGTAAAGCAAGGCAAGAAAAGGCTTAGATGACCAGGACCCTCCAACTGCTCGTGTCAGGTCACCTGACGCCACCAGCCTGGGTGTGCCATGCAGCTAGAACACCTGGTGCTGGCTTTCCCTACAGTGCTCTGAGGCCAGGTCTGCAACAGAACATGATGGAATTCTCATGGCTAATGGACAGAGGGAAGGGCAGGAAGCAGGAACTAGGAGTCTCATGGAGGGCGTGACACACAAACAGGACACATACACACATGAGGTAACACATAATAAAAGCAAAATGGGGGAGGGGGGGAGGTGAAGAGGAGAAAACAACTCCAGCCTTACCAGGCACTGGGGGTTGGCTCAGTTGGTAAAGTGCTTTAAACACAAGGACCTGAGTTTGGATCTCCAACAGCCACATAAAGAAAGCCAGGCACGGGCGTGTGTTCCTATGAGGCAGACCGGAAGGATCCCTGTAGTGCACTGGCAGTTAACCTAAGCTAGTCCATATCAGTAGCCTCTTGGTTTAACAAGAGACCCTGTCTAAAAAATAAGGTGGAGAGCCACTGAAGATGACTGACATTATCCTCTGGCCTCTCACATGCCACATACCTTACACAAGAGAATAAGGACACACACACACGCACACACACACGCTTACTCACTCGATCGTGCAGACTCAGGTCATCAGGTGTGATGGTAAGTGATTTTACCCACTGAGCAATCTGGCCAGCTCCATTTTTGTTACTTATTTTTTTAATGATCAAAAGTACATCTTGGTTTTTCTAAGACCCTTTTCTGAAGTTGTAGTAATTAGGATTAAATTATAATGCAAACTAGTCACGGAATAGACAGAAACATGAAGCCCTCCATTATACAGAATCGGATTTATGAAACAGCACAGCCAGGGGTGGTGGATTTAATCCCAGCACTCATGAGTCAGAGGCAGGTGGATCTCTGTGAGATAGAGGCCAGCCTGGCCTACATAACGAGTTCCAGGCCAGCCAAGATTATAAAATGAGACCCTGTTCAGAAAAGTGGGAGGACGAAGGAAGAGAGAGCAGGCTGGCGGGTAAGGTTAAATGAGAAAAAGAAACTACATTAAACAGCACTACAGCTACTTATTCATGAAGACCATATTTTCAATTGAATTTTACCTCAATGTTTCACAAAACTCTGTTCAGGGCAGACTAAAGACAAAGTGAAAAGTAAAACCATAAAGCAAAGAACAAGACAGAGTCTCTCCACCTGAAGGGATTGATTACATAATACCTGTCATCTTAGCCCAAATTCAAATTTACAGTAAGTAGTCTCTACCTTCGTCCATCTGAGGCCCCTGCACACCACAAACTGGGCTAATGTGTGGGCTTGCTTACTTGTGTGGCAAGGCTCTTGGTAGCACTTGCTGTGTTGCTGGCACTATTTTGAGCATTGCCTCCTTTGATCATACTTACAACCCCACACAGCACAGGAAGGTGCAATTACCATGCTTCTTGAAGGGACAGGAGGCTGAAGCACATGGATTTAAGTGAACCATGGCATCTCAGTAAGCTGATGATACAGCCAGCTGGGAATCTAGCAGCCTGGTTCCAGAGTCTGAGCTCATAATCATAGCAGCAGTGGATGGCCTGAGATGCCAATGACAGTCATGTCCCTGACGCTTCACAGCATGTTACTCTTGCTGGGAACAGCATCGTGTACTGAACAGGGGGCAGGGGGCTTACGATCCCTACAGATTTCAGGCTCCAGCAGTGCTCTTTCTGCTAATGGGGTGTCTGCTCTCCAATCCCCTTGGGGATGGATCTCTGAAGCTACTAAAAACTGAGACCTTTACAGTTTGCAGAATTTTCAAGAAATTTCACTGATTCCATGACAGTCAGCCAAATGGAACATGTCCAGCCTATCTTTAAAAAGCACTCAGCTTGACAAAGATGGAGGTAAGCCATGCATTCTGTCTACAATGTCTTTCAAATTCTTCTAGCTTGAACCTCTCTCAAGACTACAGCAACCTATATCCCACGATAAGCCATGGAGGAACCATAAAGAGAGTCAGAAAGACTGAGGATGTGTCCCATAAGGGCTGGGGATACAACTCACTGGAAGTGTACTTGCCTAGCATATGCAAGGCCCTGGGCTCTACACACACAGACACACACAGACACACACAGACACACACAGACACACACACACACACACACACACACACCAACCAAAGACTGTAAGAGCTTTAGCCAAGTGTGCTGGTACATGCCTGTAATCTCAATACTCAGGAGGCTGAAGTGGGAGGCCAGTATGCAGTAAAGTACATAGTGAGACTGTCTCAGAAAGCAATGGGAGTGGCTGGAAGATGGCTTAGGGGTTAAGAGGTTAAGGCTGCTCTTCCAGAGGATCCAGGTTTGATTCCCAGCAACCCACATGGCAGCTCACAACCATCTGTAACTCCAGTTCCATGGCTCTGATGCCCTCTTTTGGTCTCCTTGGGCACCAGATCCCCCACACCACCCAAATAAAGCACACACACACACACAAAGAGAGTGGGGGGGGGGGGGG
>JADRCH010000018.1:2387995-2414459 GCA_019843965.1 Rhynchomys soricoides | reverse complement strand
AGGGAGGGAAGGAGGGAGGGAGGGAGGGAGGGAGGGAGAGAGAGAGAATGTGATACAAACCAACAATGATAAACTAAGCTCCCTCCATATCATTGGTATGTGTGTTCTGCATCATAGCTGATAGCCCTGTCTTCCTGTGGGCTGTTGGCATCTTTGCTACACAGTTCCAGCTCTGAACATGTCCACACTGCTCCAGATGCTCCAAATTCCCAATGCCATCCATGCCCAGTGTTGGACTATCTAGCAAGTCCTCCCTTAGGTTTTCAGAAACATCCAGAAATACACCTCCAGGAACTCAGGTTGCTCAAAGCTCCATTACAAGAAGAGGCTTGTGTTGTGGCTGGAGACTTGATAGCCACAATCTTCTTCTCAGCTGGGGTGGGTGCTCACCCCACTTGTTTGATGAGCTCAAAAACACATCTGTATGTGACACAGTAAGAATGGCCAGTTCTAATGTTTGTAAGGAGGTTGGCTAGGACGTATGCTAATGAGATACAATAAAGGACACTCATATTTAGCAGCATTTCCAGTGAAAGAGAAGTTCTGATGACAAGAGACTTCTCAGAAGGCAGCAGGTGCAAGTGCACAGGAGCGGGAGGAAGGGACATAGCTGAGAAGCTGTTGGAACACACAGACCCAGCGTGGCAGGAGAGAAGAGGCTAGCTCTGAGGACAGATGGCTCAGGCTTGATCAACACCCCTCTCCAGCCACAGAGCCATCAGTGGGGCAGAAGCCAGACATAGACAGTGTACCCAAGGGTGTCTGGCAGAGTGAGCACTGCAACCCTGCAATCGAGACAGCTGCTGCGGCTGCTCTTGTGACAAGGTGTGGCAGCGATCTGTGGGTTCTGATCTGAAGTAGGAGAGAGTTCCTGGGACTGGGAGAGTGACAGGAGCCTGAGTGGACATCTGGCCCCTTCTTACTTGTGGTGTCCATAGGAAGGGTGATGAGCCTGGGAGCTGGGGGATGTGTCTCAGAGAGACACAGCATTATGGACACCTCTGAATCTCCATCGCTAGAAGAGAAGATGAACTTAGCAGCAGTATGCTGGCTTTCCAGGAAGTACAGGTACTCTGACACTCTGAAGCCCAGGTGACATTGCCAGATGCCATGGATATGTAGCATCTACATGGATATGTAGAACATCCCGTGGAGGCTAAAAGGGCTTCATCATGTGAGTAGTAGTCAGTATGTCACCTGAAAACTTATTTCCTACTGGAATAAGGGCTTCGCCTTTCTCTTACTTTGGCTTTTCATGGGAAGCCATATTTGAAGGGTTCTGGGAACAGGCTGCTTCTCTGGCATGAGAAAGGGATTTAGCAACTACCTTCCTTGTACGTAAAGCTCAATCACACCAACTGGGTGTGTGGCAGTGACAGCTGCACAATACCACAGGGAGGGAGAAGCCAGGGCCTATTCTGGGAATTCAAGAACAAGACTCAGCATCCAAAACCCATGGGGAGAAAGGGCAGGAGTAAATAATCAGGTACCTTGTACACTTGGCTTGATGCCTGAAGCTGAAGCCGTCCCGCTAAGAGAACAGTGCCAGCCTGAGCTCTTTCTTTTTCCTCCTGGACAGTTTCCACTGCAGAGACCCTCAGGGCCCTTCACCTAGGAAGACTGTCTTTCTTGTACTATTTATTGACTATATTATTAAATGTGATTAATGTAATTCTTTATAGTTGTGTAATAACACATTAAAAATTAACAAGGCAGATGGCTAACACGTTGCTTCTTTTAGCAATGAAAATTTACTAAGTTATTTAGCCATTTGCGACCACTGCTTTGTACACACAAAACACCCTAATCATAGGGTGTGTGGAGACCAAGGCAATCTGACCCTTTACAATATGGGGATGGAGATTCAGAGAGCCAACAAGATCTGCCTAGGGTCACATAGTGTCGAGCTGAAATCAGAATCCAGGTCTTATGATGCTATTATTTCTAATTTAATTAAAACTGAAAGTACAAATTGAAATGGAGCTTGAGCAATCCGCTTCGGAGAAGAAGGAGTCCAGGAAAAGCTTCTGACAGCCATGCTCTCAGGACTTAGCAACAAAGCCTCCCTCCCCATCTGTGGGGAAACACAGTGTCAAAGCTAGCTGAGTTTCCTCCTCTTTATTTTAGAAATAAAATACAGGATCCTCTGTATTCTTGCCCCGCCCTTCCCCATTTCTTTTTGCTTTCAAACAGTAAGGCTACTCCAGGCAGATGATCTCCAAGCTTATTGCTTTGGAAAATGCTTAAATTAAAAGACATTATTTCTTCTGGCTACAATGAGAATAGAAAATGCTTTTTTGGGGGGGGGGTGAGGTAGAGTGAAGTGTGTTTTCTGGAGACAGGGTTTCTCTGTATAGCCCTGACTATCCTAGAACTAGCTCTGTAGACCAGGCTGGCCTCAAACTTAGAGATCTGCTTGCCTCTGGTTCCTGAGCACTGGGACTAAAGACATGTGTACCACGGCTGGCTGAAAGTGGGTTATTTTCAGTGGTCCCAGGTGTCATTCTCTGGCAGTCGTCAACCTTCTCAACTCTATGAGTCAGCTTGACTAACTCATGCATGGTATAGGAGCCCTGGTTCCGACTCAAATCCAATACCCTCTGCTATGTTGCCAATGTGGCTGTTCTTTGTTGGCCTTACTGAACACATTAAACTTAGCTCCTTTCCTCTGCCTCCTCCTCCTCAGCTGCATCCCCCCTTTGGATTTCTGTTATTAGCCTCTCTGACCCGGCTTGGGACACCAGGTAGACTGTGGTTGCAGCTTCACATTGCATATGGATGCAAGGGCTGCTGAGGAAAATGAGGAGCCATAGGTGGCACTCTGGTGGCACAAGGACAGTGGCACACTGTGTACAAAGTAAGGAACAAGTATAAAGAGAGCCAGGGTCCACTCTGTCCACCTTCTTTTTAGAAAGACAAGAAAGGACCATAAGGAGTGCAGCAAACTCTGAAGACCCAGGCTGACATGATGCTTATTTGCACATAGATCCGTGGAATAAAATAAAGACCACAGACATGGCCAGTATGGCTTTTGCAGGAGTGGTGAGTCTATTCAACAAGGAAAAGAATAATCTCTTCAACAAAAAGTGTTGGCTTATGTGATTTCCACACATAGCCTTTATGATGTTTGTCAACTTGACACAGAATCACCTGAAAGAAGGCCCTCTGAGACTGTCTGTGAGGGTTACCTTGAGTGTATTACCTGAGTTGGGAAGACCCACCTGGGTGGCATCATTCCCTGAGCTTTCGGGTCATGGACTGTATTAGAGAAAGGGAGCTGAGTGCTAGCATGCGTTCATTACTGCAGTGCTCTCTGGCCTTCACTGCAGCTATGATGTGACCAGTTCTCTCGCGCTCCTGCTGCTGGACTAGAACCTGTAATTATAAGCTATATAAATCTTTTCCCCCTTGAATTGCTTTTGCCAGGATATTTTACTACAGCAACAGAAAAACCAACCAACCAACCTAAAACAGGAATTGGTATAGAAAGTACCTTGCTATGAAAAATCTGACCCATGCATGTGGTCTTTAGACCTCTGAATTGTTTTGTGGCTAGAAAATGACAGCTTTTGATACATTGGGGTATAAAGCAATTACATGCTAGAAGCAAAACTTATTGGGCCATTCTAGTAAGAGCCTGGAAAGACAAGAATGCTAAGAGAAATTCAGACAGTGGAGGCCTAGATCATAAGATTTCAGAGGATAATAGGCACTCTACTGGGAACTGGGTTAGAGGCCATTTGTATAATACTTGGGCTAAGTATCTAACTTCAATCTGACCATGTCTTGAGAACCTGAGTGTTAAGCTTAGCTTAATGCCAATGGACTGACTTGTTGGGCAGAGAAACATAGAAGGCAGTATGTTACTCAGACCGGTGATACAAAGAGATCAGCACCCCAGAGAAAGCTCCCTCACTGTACTGGGACACTAAGCAAAGTAGTCTGAGGGCAAAACCTTATCCATCAGAGGCAACACCTTGAAGCTGCAGCAGAACTGGGAAATGACAGTCACATGACACTGGTTTTGAAGGTACAAAAGATGCAAGATTGCGGGGGATCATGAAAGAGCTGCTGTGTGGTGGGGCTGTTAGCCCTGTGTCTAGGCCCTGAGAGGCCTCTGTGTGACTTTAAGGAGGTGAAGCCCAAACTGCAGTGGAGACCTGAGAATACTGGAGATGCCGGGGCCATAGGACATCTGACATGCAAAGCTACAGGCGTAGACTGAAGCTTGGCTAGGCCTATGCAAGAAGCTGTGTGTGCTGCTACTGCAGAGCTGGAAGAGGGGGCTGCTCTGGCCTTTGAGAACCAGTTGAATATATTACAAACTCCAGATGCCAGACATGGGCAACACTAATTTGTTTTTCAAATTTATCTTTCTCTCTCTCTCTCTCTCTCTCTCTCTCTCTCTCTCTCTCTCTCTCCCTCCCCCCCCTCTGTCTCTCTGTCTCTCTCTCTCTCTGTGTGATTAGTGTATGTATAGGTGAATGTATGTGAGTGTGCACACATATGGAGGCCTGAGGTTGGAATCATCAATACCAGGGCTCACCAATATAGCTAGTCTTGTTAGCCAGCTTACTCTGGGAATCTCATCTTTACCTTCCAAGGCTGAAATTATAGGTGGGCTGATACACCCACCTAGCATTTATGCGGATTTCTGGGGATCTGAACTCTGATCCTTATGTTTACTCGGCAAGTATTTTAACTTTTGAGCCATCTCCCTGGCCTCTGCATTAATTCATTGCCCTCAATTTCCCGCTTCTGTGACGTCACCTCTATGATGGACTATACATGGAAACTTTGAGCTGAAAACCCATCTCCCAGGAGCTTCTTTTGTCAGTGTATTTTATCACAGCAACAGAAAACAAACTAAGACATATACCATGCATATACAGAGTTCACCCAGAGAGGCTCATTAGCTTCAAGTACAGGAGCCAAACTCAAAACCCAGTTAGGAGAAGACTTGGGGGTACACTGCCATGCTTATGAATTTGTCATTGATTCAGTGGCTCCTCAGAAAGACACCAAGGGATTAAGCAACAGAAGAAAATATACTGGGTTTAGTTAGAATCAAAACTTCTTTACATTAAATCGCATAATTAAGAAAGTAAAGAGAAAACATATAGAATACAGAAATATCTGTGGACTATATATCTGACAAGAGTTTACTGTGTATTTAAATAAAAACTATAACAACTAAAAATTAACAATTTAAAAATGGGCACAGGGTTTGAATAATCATCTTTTCAAAGAAGACACACAGATTACCAAAGGATGTGGAAAGGTGCATTAGGAAAATACAAGTGGAACCCACAGTGAAATACCACTCAGTACCCACCAGGGTGACTGTGATCAGAGTAGTAGATGCTGGGGAGGGAGCAAAGGAGAACCGGAGAGTGTGAAATGGGAAGACCACTGTGAGAAGCAATAGCAGTTCCTCAGAAAGTTCAACAAGAATTTCCATATGACTTGGTAGCTCCTCCTCTAGAGAGCTCAGAAGAGGAACTCAGGAATGCAGGAGTTCTGCTCTCACACTGTCAGAGACACTATTACAACAAGGTTGACTTACAAAGATCAGCTAAGTGAACAAGCCAGGCATAAAGGATTACATCATGTATTTTATGCCCAGGGTTAGGATGTGGTAATAGTGCTCAGGGCATAGACACATAGCCAAAGGGTGAAGACAGCCCATCCATCCATCCACCCATAAATGAATAGATAAACTCAATGTGACAGATGTGTACAGTGGAGCATGATTCAACAAAAAGGGACGTAGTCCTGAGAACATGCTGTCAGACATGCTATCATAACAAGGTTGAGTCTTAAAAACATGAGTTCAGTCGGGCACAGTCAGGCACGTACCACATTACTTGTTTTATACCAGGTACCTGAAATAGACAAATTCACAGGAAGAAAGATTAGAGTTGCCAGGGTGGTGTGTGTGTGTGTGTGTGTGTGTGTGTGTGTGTGTGTGTAGGAATGGGGACAGGGAACTACTGCTAACTATGTGCAGTTTTGGGTTTTTTTGTTTTTGGTTTTTTGGTTTGTTTTTTTTTTGAGGTGGTGGACAGTTTGGAATAATGATGTACAACAGTGGGAATGTCATTAAATATTTATGAATTGTATTTTTCAAAGATCAAGGCAGCATACTAATTTTTTTAAAGAAAAAAATGTAACTAAGACACAAGGCAGTGACCACCTGGCAGTGTTTCGCTGAGCTGTACCACATAAGGGTTTCCACTGCTTCTGCTCCTCCCAGGAGTACGAGTATCCTCACTGAAGAGAGGAAAGGTATGCTTCACAAAGGAGGCTTCCGTTATGTGGGGATAGAGAACCCAGCGACTGCACCAGGGGCCGAGACTCTTCGGGGTGGGCCAGCATTAACGATTCTATCAGGCTGGCTCAAAACGCTGGACCAGTTGAGGTGGAGGAAAGTCTGGGATAATGATGAGCTGTACGATCTATCTAGCAGCTCTGCCCCAAGCAAGATCTACCTCTCCTAAAGCTTCCGAATATGCAATAGATGACACTTATAACCTTGGTAATAGTCTGGGGAAGACACACTCATTGTTCTTCCAGGAGAGTTTCTCTCCAAAGCCCACGAAAAGGCTAAGGAGCACTGTCTGTCAAGGCCAGGACGTATGTCTCAGCAGCCTCTGCTCCGGTACCCTCACACATCACTGCCTTACCTAGGGCGAGGTAAGGTGCTCAGTGAAGTGAGGCATCCCAGCATTTTCACAGTGCCTCCTTAGACGGGGAGGTACAGATGCCCCTTTGGTACAATCACTAGCCATACTACCCACAGCTCTACGGAGGCACCATAAACTAATGAATACGAGTTCAATGGAAAGATAAAAATATCCCTTCTGTTGGTAAAGCTGCCATGTTTATGCAGGGGAAGCACATACCATCTCCAAAAAGACCCTATAGTATTCTTTCCAAATGGAATTCTTAATAGTCAGACTTGAGAAATAAACCTCCTTAGCAGCTTGGGTTCATTCTGAAAAACAGAGGAAGCAGGCTCCTGGCCTTACTTTTAATAGAGGGGTTGTCATGCCAACGAGGGCTGCTGTTTAAATTGAAGGGGAAGAAAGAAGTGTTCCTTCCTACACAAACTTTTCAGCGGGGTTCACAATTAGTCTTTAAAAAAACACGAAAACTCATAGCACTGGAGTGAAGGGAAACACTATGCTCATATCGTTTGTCAGAGAAAGACCATGCATGAGAAATCTCAGGTTTCTTTCTGCTGCTCCATTCTTCATGCCCACAAGTAGGGTAAACAGGGCACTGGAGAAAAGAAATGTTGATGTGGGCACATGCCAAGGCAAGCTAATGCTGAGCTCAGAGAGTGGCCCTCCATTTTGAATAAGCACTGGGGAAGAATGAGGCACAGAGAGAATAAGGGTCCCTGCCCTGCAATTGAAGTTTCAAAGGCTGATCTCTACCATGCCTTCATAACCTGCTGCCTGAGGGTGCCAGCGACAGGAGAGGGATGGACGTGCTGGCACACACAGCAGGGCCACTTCCTTTTCTTTTCCTGGTGCCTGTGGGTTGAGACTGGCCAAAAAGAGGAGCCAAAGGGAAGGAAACTGCTCTAAATGAACATGAGGCTGGTTGGGGACAAGGGGAGGGAAGGCTCAAGGACAAAACCTCTTTGCATCCAATAGCCTGGTGCAGTGCTACTCTCTGGGCACAAAAGGCCTCGCCCACACATAGGAAGATGCCACAGTATTTATGAGGCTCGCATGGCCAGATCATAGATCAGTCATGGCATGTGACTAGATCCCATTAGAGAGGGCCCAACACCAAACCCTACATAGCTGTTTCCTTCTATTCATCCTACAGCGTTGCCATGAATTGTGGGAGTTAGCACTGAACATAACACTGCCATAGCAGACAGTCAATCTGATAAATGAGATGACTACTAAGTAACAAGCAGGCAGAGGGATGAGGCACCCTTGCTCTCTTTGCCTTCTCCTTTCAGAGCAGGATGGGGCAAGATTTCATAAAGCTGCTCAGAATGGCAAGCAACCGAGCCTCTAAATTGTTTATTTAAAAAATTTTCCATTTAATATTTTTAGACTAAGGTTGACCACAGAAAACTGAAACTGCAGGGCAAAACTGCCAGTAAGGAGGAGGCCTGCTGTGTTCAGTTCCCATCAGGCCTGATGTCAGTGCCTCACTACCTCTAACCAGCACAGCCAAAGCTCTGACCTAGAACCGGCCTATTCATAGCCAGGGACACATAACTTTGCTCTGTTGTCTTCTCTAATTTCATTATCTTTATGTGTCTGTGTGAGCTTTATAGCCATGCAAGAAATTTCTTTTGCATTTCGTAGACTTTCTCACTGCCCTATCCCTGGCAGTTCCTGTATGCAGTAAGAGAGTCAGCAACACCTAAGCATTCAGCTGTCATTTAAGGAGCTGTGCACAGGGGGCTACATTCATGAGATTAACAACTATCCTAGGAAATGGCTCAGTGGGGATCCACACTTGCTTTGCAAGGAGGATCTAGGTTCGAATGCCCAGAACCCATGTAAAAAGCCAGACGTGGCTGTGTGTGTACTTGTAACCTTAACATTGTGTGGTAGAGAAATGAGAATCCCAAGATCTTAATGTCCAGCCAGTGTAGCTGAAGCAGTGATTTTTGTGTTCATTGAGAGACCCTTTTTAAGGAAATAACCTGGACCACAGTAGAAGAAGACACCTGATGTCCTGTTTTGGTGTCTGTATGAGGGTGCACCTGTATACTCACACACATGCATTGCACACATAGCTGTACCACACACACACACACCCCTAACTCTGTCTGATACACACATAAGCATTATCCTCATTTTATAGAAAAGAAATAGAGACACAGGTTAATGATTGCATGACACAACTGTGAAGTGACAGGTCCAGAGCTCAAACCAAAGTCCTCTCTCTGACTGTTGACAGTGTACACAGGGCATGCTGAGCTGGTGGCCTAGGTTTCAGGGTGAAAAACAGGATGGACAGCATGCCAATGTGAGAAGAGCATAGGAACTTATCCACCATAACATATGGATAAATGATTCCAGCGCATGTACACATAGACACAGACAGACAGACAGACACCATCTCGTTGTCTTCATACAGACAGATTAAAGATGGTCTTTTAGATCCCAGAGGATAGCTAGCTCAGAGTGTCTGGACTCTAAGTGACTATTATTTCCTTTATTTATGTGTGCTATTTGATTCTTCAAGGAGCATGTGGAGCTGTTGCTTCTGACGGAAACAGTGAAGTGAAGGTCATTGTAGGAAGAAAGGAAAAAGAAAAAGGGAGAGGGGCTCTGAGGGTTTCCAAACAGAAGAGTGGAAATGGTTTCACGAACATTAGGAGCAGGCCCACCCCACGTAGCAGCTCTACTCACATCAGTCAACACAAGGCAGAACCAACCAAGCACTGAGCTCCGAAGCCTCCGAACGTCAGGGGCGACTACCCATCCATAAGACAGAGTGAACTGTTGAAACAATGTAGGATGTGTGCAACCTTTAAAACAGCTGCGAGCCACAGCTGTAGGTGCTGGGAGGGGCCTCTGGGCCTCTGCAAGGACAGCGAGCATGCTGGGCCATCTCTCCAGACCTGGCTTTCCTTTAAGGATAAAAATCTTTAAGAACCAAAGGTGATACTTGTTGCTATGACTTTGGTGTCCTTGATGGTGCAGTGAAAGGCTTAGTGTCTAGGACGATACCTTGGGAGAAGTTGTGACTTGAGGTGTGAGCCTTGAGGATTGGGGCCATGATGTAGTTCTCATGTACCTTGTGAGGTATCAAAAGGGGCTCCTAATCAAAGAAGCAACCTGGGCCTCTCCCATTCTTTCTGCTCCTGATTTGACATGCAATCTCTTACTTATTCTCAAAGATGCTCTAACAGTTGCTAGCCGGTGGGTGACAAAGCCAAGCAGTGGGGATCTCCACAGAGGCTATATCATATGGACTGTGAACTTCCATGACTGGGGATCAATAACCCTCTGCTTCATTGGGTAGCCTAGGCCAGAAATCTCATTATGGTGCTACAGAGCTGACTATACAGCCAAACAGTGTTAAAGATACACCAAACAATACTGAATTAAATACTTTATACTACTAACCTTGATAAGTGAACCTCAACTCAAAAATGTTCTGTTCCTGTTTTAACTAAAAATCTTGGAGAAATAGAATGGTAAATGAGAACAGTGAAACAAGCCAGACAGATTCAAGAAAACCTCCAATAAATGAAGAAACGAGTGAGCAGGCCACCTTGAGCTGTTATGTGAGACAGAGGGAAGGCTCTTGCTTAGCAGCGGGGGTCCTGGCTCCATCTTCAGAGTGCTGCACTGGGTCCCCCTGAAGTACCATGAGGCCTTCCTCATTCTGGTACAGTATCATTAGAAGATTTGAGAACTATCGTATTTGTGGAGAAAGTCCTAGCTACCTAGAAAAGGTAGGGAAGGCTGAGGCCACGTGTCCAAGGCCCTTCTCACAGGATGTGGGCTATGTTGGGTCTTACCAGGTCAGCCACACGTGCACATTGTTGACTGTTTACATCTAGACTGGAGGCTGCACTGTACAGAGGACATTTAGTACCAAAGAGAATACAGGCCTTAGTACTGAACAGGTGACAATACACATATATACTAAAGAAATAAAATGTATAATTCTACTGATTGATTTATATATCTAAGGCAAAATACAGAGATGATACCAAATCCGAAAGTCTCTAGGATATACAGGCCCAGGAAAGTAAGGGCCCACAGAGGGGACTGGAAGGCTGAGTGACAACAGCCTGGCTCAAGCCTAGGCCGGAACTGGGTCCCAGCAGGGAAGGCTACGTATGTGTGGGATCTGGACACATGTCATTGTTTCACTGCACTGTGGGGATTTGGCTTTTCAGAAGTCTGCATAGCCATTGTTCTGTGTAGTCACCAAACCAAAGACTAAAGACAGAATTAAGCCATGCAGGTCTGTCTGTCCTCAGGGTTCCTGCCTAATGTGAGTCGAGCTCTCATCTGACTTCAGCCAATCTGATACTGTGTTTCACTCCCTGTCCTCATGCCCAGAGGCTGTTGCAATGGGTATAAATTTAGAACAAGAAAGATAAATAACACAGAAAAGTTTATTTTAACAAAATAGGTTGTTTCTGTCTCTCTCTATTTTGCTAAAGGAAAGATGAGTTGGTCTTACTTATTTAGCCTTACTAACATGAAATTTGGTATTCTGGGCAGGAGTTTAATAATTCATAACCCTGACTCCGATGAACTAACCCCACATGAAACCAAAACATCACATGCCCGCCCTAAGTTCTTCCTAGTAGAGGGGTGAGAATGCCTACCGGTATACTTCTGAGCAGGCACGGCACTCTAAGCAAAGACAGTGCCTTTCTTACATGCAGTGGTTTCTACCAGCCAACCTCAAGGTAGTTGTGACCCAAACTGCGTGTCGTCAGCAGTTACAGTCACAGTTCAAATGAAACTGTTTTTTGAAGAAAGCAGAGTCAGAGAAGCTTTGGTTATGATAGAAATTATCTGGGTAAGAGACTGACTCTTTGGGAACTGCTGTCCTTCTCCCACACACCACCTGGAGGGTATGGTCCACTGAGAGAAAGAAGCTTGCCATCACAGACTAACCACTTAGCCCAGTCACATAGGAGAGCAAAGATCAATAACTGGTTCGATGACATATGCCACTGACAGATGGGGACAAAGGACCAGGTCCCTTCTCAAGTCATCTTGCATCCCCCCTCCCCCTTCTCCCAACCTGGAAAGCAGCCAGACTGAGCAGCTGTACCTCTGACAGCATCTCATACTGGCCTCTTCTTCCAAGAGCAATGGTCAGTAAATCATAGACCACAGATGCGCTTTGCAGACTGATGAGGCGGTCACTCTTGTGTTCGGGAATCCTGCTCAGCACAGCATCTCGGTTGGCCTGAAGGTGACATAGAAAAGAGAAGTAGATGGTTAGCTAGCCTATACTCCACCATTGTCATGTGGTATAGAGGTCATCTAGGCTCTCCTGCCTCACAGGGCAGGAGTAAATAACAGACCTGTCACCTCAAGTAATACATCCAAAATCCCCAGAGCATCACAGACACAGACTAAGGTTTGACTCAACACTGGAGGCCAGATGTAAGTTTCTCAGCAGGACTGTATAGCCACAGGATTCTTCAAGGGAGCCCCACCTCCACCCCCATGTCTTTCTGTGATCTGGCTTCTACCCTATGCTGAGGAGGGGACAGCATCCCCAGCCTGGCACCTCCCATCCTTGAATGGTGTCGTCAAGTCCTGCAGAGGGGATCAAACTTTCCTCAATCACTGACACTCAGATCCCTGCACGACACTCCCATGGGAACAGACCTCAAAGACTGATCCAATCTTCTAAATGGAAACACAGAACAGATTTACAAGACAAGAAGTGAGCAATTTTCACTTTGCTACAGAGGACTCAAGAGAACACTGGCCAATTTCATGTGTCTACTGCTTAGTACAAAGATCCTTCAGAACATCCAAGATTTCCCAGGCTATCTCCCCCAAAAGCTCCTCACACCAACATGTTTTCACTGCTTCTAAAACTTAATTTCTACAAAGATTCCTCCGGATACACCACTCAGACTAGAGTCTTGATAGCTTTATCATTTTCTCTTTCTTCCCCTAATAGGCAGCTCTAAATCACTGAAGTTAGATTTCTGCTTGCTTCTCCCACCCCAGCCCTGTTAATGAATGTCTCCACTCATGCTTGTCTGAGGAGCAACAAGACAGGCACAGTACTCCACTGGAGAATGATGCTGAGGTTCTGGGGTCACTTGTCCCCCAGGCTGATGTTTATCTCCCTGCCTGGCATTCAGAAAGGCCAAGCACACACCTTCCCTCTTGCTAATGAGGCAAAATGCCTTATTTCTGTGTTTCCCAGACATTTAGTTTCAGCCACCCATGAGAACTTACTCACTTGAAAACTCCTGGCTCTTAAATGTCAACGCCAAATGAGACAATATAGAACAGACCACTTCCTACAAAGTGAGTCATCTATTAGGAAGACAAGCCTGCTTTGAAGAGTTCATTCTAAGTTTTTTTTACACAGCTCCTTTTGAGCCAGCAAAGAGGCTCTGAAGGAAGGAGGGCCTGCTGTAAATGGTCTCTGCTTATTCATTTGTTATAAATCTTCTCTACTCAAACCGATGCCTGGAAGAAAACAAAACAAACTGAACATATACTATGTAGGAGAGGTTTTCAAGTTATTCCTAATATGCCTTCTTTCCAGACAGCGCAGGAAAACTATAGCCTAGAACCTCTAGATACCCAGAGTCCTGACTTGGATGAGGTTATGCAGACACATTGCTCACAACCTCTGCCTCCAGGAGAAAAGTAATTTGCTATGCAGTGAGAAGCGGTGCACTTTCAAATGACTCCTTGTAGGTGGAGAGATGGTAGAGAAACTGATGCATTTAAGTTAAAGACAGAACTAAGAAAGAATATCATTTTCCCAGACATCCAAAGAACAAGGCAGCTCCTATTTTGGTTTTGAAATTGAGCACATGAATTATCTGTCCTCCAAATGAAAAATCAAAGTTCCAAAGGACACTGAGAGGGAAAGCCCCCAGAGCAACTTCACGTAGAAGATGTTTATGGACTGTTTTAGTTGGGAGGCTGTGGCATCACAGGATTCCACTATCTCTAAAGAGATGGTTCCAGAAACTGAATACCATGGAGGCAAACCTTGCCTCAAAGGGTCTCAACACCAAATATCATTGTGTCTATCACTTCTGTGAAGGAGTAGGTTAGCTGAAGATACCACTCTACAACATCTACACAACACTAGAAGCAAGTGCTGTAGACATGTGGTCATTGTTTCCAACTTCCAAACCGGAGCATCTGATCTCAGTTATTCAATGGCCCACCAAAGGGATTGGACACCACGACCAATCACATCTGCATGGAAGAAATTAACTGCCAGGTTATAAAGCATCCAGTACAGTGGGGAGGCCAACAGGAGCTGCCCTCACAAACCAGTGACACAGCAGGTAAGTCTTGCTCACTTGAAAAGAACGGTCACTGAGCCACTGCCAGCATTATCCCCTATGTGCCTTCTCTGACACTGCCAAGGCAGAGCAGAGAATATAAATGACATCATCCCGAGTTACAAGCTGATAGTCAAGGAAAGATGAACCCGGCGCAACCAGCTTCCCAGAGAGGAAGTGAGCCCAATGACGGCAGCAGTGGCCCAGTAGAAAGCAGTGGTAACGCAAGCAGTCTGTCCCTGTAAACACCTTTGGGCCAGTTTGCAGAACAAGAGAACCCCAAGCTTTAACCTGAGGCATGAGGGTTACGCATGCGGAAGCCCTAGCCTGTGCTGGCCACCTCTTCCTAGCATTCCTCTCCTGGCCTCTATCCAGTCACCTCAGCATATTTCTTGCCTCCAATTTAGCACCACATTAAGGGTGGGACTTCTCCCGCTTTCCTGATGATTATTTTTTTTTTCTCTATGGTTTGCCGGGTGGGCTGAAATCTCTCAGGAGGGAGCCACACAATTTACACACAGGGGCAGCAAACCAACACACTAGGTAAACCCTTGCATACTCTGGCCTCAAGTCTTCATCTGTAAAAAGAGGGAATTAAACAGGAAACCCCTGGGCCCTCTAGAAATCTGTGCTTCTGCTCAAGTGCTAGGCACACACCATTGGCCTGTGGTTGCTCTATCTACCTCACTGTAGTATCCCCAAGGCTCCAAGCCAGGGCTGGAATCCCTAGTGCTATACAGAACAGAAGCCTACAAGACAACAAGCATGTAGTTTAGACCTAAGGTCAATATCCCGGCCAAACACTGAGAGTGAATTTCAAAGGACCCTGATGGTCTGGCCAGAACACCCCTGACAAAAGCAGACCTAGGTGGAAGAGGGCATCCCTACATCCTGAGATTTTATAGGGTTAGGGTCAGGAGGAGGTGGAGGGAGCAGGGTGAGAGCACTAGAAAGTTCCATCCAGCTCCTGCCAGGAAAGTAGGGGTGGATGTGCTCACAAGTGATCCACCTTGGTGCTGTTTTCACACCCTGCATGCTGAGGTGATGATGCACTGAGTGCTCTCCCTGGACCATTTTCACCACAATTTCCTTATATGTGAGGGTGCTAATACCCAATCATACTTGGCAGATGGAGGATAAACCAAGAGCTCTTTCTGCTGTTGTAGGACTCAAGGTAACCAAGGAACACGCTTGCTGTCTGGGATTCAAAGACATCTTTCTTTTTAAACCACTGCTGCTTTTCCCTCCATGTAGGCATTCCTTCTGGAAATTTCCCTCTAGACCAAAACTCATCATAATGAGAGAATAGCCACAACAAGAAAGGGATTCTTGGGACTGGGGACAGAGTGATGAAATCACATTCCACTTACCATAGATTCACTAATGAGCAGTAACAGCAGCGCCTCTTCAGTATTTTCTTGAGGACAAAAAAGGCTGCAAGAAAGAAAATCAACTTTGGTATATGGCAGTTTTGAAATAACAAGCGATACACTACTACAAGCAGAGCACGATGCTAAAGGCATCTCGATTTTATACAGAGTCCAAGACAAACCTGGGCAATATGGGTACTTGAATTAGTTTGCTCATTTCTAAGGCAATCTGAAGAATTAATACATCTCAGCTACACATTTTAATGGCAAGCAGACAGAGGAGACAAAACAAAAAAACCCAAGGGAAAAGCTCAAATAACATACATACTATTACAGAGGCAGAAAGTGAAATCAGTACAAAAATGACACCATACATAATAGGGCATCTTACCTGTCTCCTGCTAACTACTGCATCTTACTTTGTCATTCTGATGAAATAGGAGGCTGGGAGCAGCTGCAGGGACTGAACAAGCTTCCTAATACTGAGGGAATTGTGATCTATCTTAACTTAAACACACGTCTCATTCTGGGACAAGCATGCAGGAGCTGTCTTGTTAATCTATCTCATGGTATTTGGCTGAACTCTAAAATCTTAGATAAAAAGAAAAAGCTCTTAAGCTCCGTGTTGCTGAGGATTAGGAACCAATAAAAACCCAAACCCACCCCACCCCCACCCTCTGTCTCCTAGGCCTTGGCTCTGTAAGCGCGGTTAAGAACATGTAGCCCCCACCCCACCCCCTTCCTTCCTAAACTCTAGACTCTGGAGTAGAACTCTGTAGGCTATTACCAACTGGGCCAAACAACTTTTTCCCTGAGAATTGAAAAGGAGTTTATAATAAATAAAAATAAACTTGGCTAAAACCAAAACAAACCACTGCTTATTTTGAAGATGACTAAATAAGGACTGAATTTATACCTTCCTAGGAACAACATAACAATCATTTAGTTGAGATTTCCTCTCCTCAAATTAAAAAAGAAAAAGGTAAAATCCCACATTTTGCAGGTAATTATAAATCCTTGTCCTCTTTCCGCTGCAGCAGAGAACACTGGAAGTAACCCGGAAAGGCCAGTGCCCAGTCCTCCTGCAGAACTCTGCCTGTGGGGATTTCTAGGGCCAAGCAGGGCTTCAGCAAGGCTGGTCTTGGTTGGTATGGGCAGTGGGATTCTGGGCCTGGAGCCAAAGCTTCTGTGGGGAGTCAGCTATCGGTATTCTGGGCTTTTCAGAAAACAGAACACTTGTGATTATTCCCTGATCTCCTGGCCATGCTTACATGCAATTGGGTCCTTGTAAATAAATGAGCAGCCTGAATCATTTTTCTAATGGCTAGCTAGTCCTGCATTGTTCAGACTAATTGAAAAGAGAGATCCCAAGCCGTGCTAATTATGACTTAACGCCAGCCAATTCAGTCCATGGATAATCTCCAAATTCCATTTGAGCCATCCAGTCTACTTAAATGCTAGGTTGTGTTATTTTTACCAGAGTTGCTAACAAGCAACACATTAACTGCATCTAATTCCACTTCCTGGGCCCTCCCTGTATGACAGATGGACTCTGCCAAGCTCCAGGGCTGGGGACAAAAGGTGGAAGATGCAGAGAAACAGGCCTGAAAACCATGCTAGAATGTTCCCTCAGAACAGTCGGGCCTCCCTGAGAACTATTTCTGGTCAATTCTTCTCTTCCTTGCTCATACAAGGTAGAGCTCCGGGTGGGTAGTCAAAACAGTAGGACCTTCCTTTTGTGACATTTTCTTCTCTGAGGCCCAAGGGCTTCAGGGGAGATCTTGTTATGCCCTGGCCTCAGTTCTGGAGAGTAAGAAGATGGAGGGCTAGATCCACAGGGAGCTGGATGAAGGACAGGGTAAGAGACAAAGGGAAGCATCAGACCATGAGACCAGCTCCAAAGATCCAGCAGGCACAGGGAGGCTGAGGCTGAGGGTGGGAGGCTGAGGGTGGGAGGTTTGCAGGTTCAGCCTAGCTGTGTCATCAGCTCTAGAGACAACCTTCAGGCAAACCGCCCATTTCTTTAGTTTGGATAAACTCATCAGTGTATCTTGTAGTTTTGTAGGACTCAGAGAAGAAGGGCCCTCAAGGCACTAAAAGTTACCTTTTTTTTTTCTAGGGCTGCAATGTATTTTTTTTCAAAAAATGTTCCCATGCCTGCTATATACATGTGTTAGAACAAGCAAAAACAAACAAACAAGAACAAGAAAACAGGTCAAGCTATTCAATTGCATCTTTGCTTTCTTGTCACCTGGGGTGGAAGTGGCCATGTAAAAGCAAGTGATCCCTGAGTCATTGTGACTCTGTGTGACTGCAGGAGTGGCACTGAGCTAATGACCCACAGGAAGCTGGTTCAATTCCATGGTCCGGCTGAGGGCCCAGGGAAGGAAGGGAATTTCAATTAGTGATTGAGAGCAGCTTGACCAGGGGGCAGCTGGTTCAGCCTGAGAGTTATTACATGGACCTCCCCACAGCTCTCCCCCTTTTGTCAATTCATATGGATCAACAACTCCCTTATGACAAAGAAAAAAGGACTTCATCAGGTCAGTCTGCTAAGTATTCCTCAATGCAGGGATCAAATAAGTCCCATGTGGCTTGTCATTTCCAATCCCTAGGGAGGGGACAAAGTTCCTAGATCCCTCAGGAGGGGACAGGCCTCTTTGCACAATGACTTTAAGGGAAATGTGTTGAGACCAAAGAGTTCTACCAGCAAAAGTCACCCTGACCCTGTGATGTTCCTTGTCTTTCCAAAACCTCTGCACAGCTCACTAGGAGGTCCAGACCCAAAGCATCACCCAACAGAGATTGCCTTCTTTCCCTTTATCTACCAGGGAGGACACCCCAAGACCTGCATTCAAGGGTGCTCATTCAATACCTTCTCACTAGCCACTTGCAGCCATGATGGTGGCTCTTAATCTCCTGCTTTGTTTGTGCTAATTTTCTAGTCTAATATGCATATAAGTATCCAAGTCATCAACCATGTTTTTACAAGGATGAAAGGAAAAATGCACCTAGCTGAAACACACATGAATATATACTGAGGGACATACACCCCAGCTTCTATTAGTCCCAATCAGAGCAGGGAAATAACGCCAATGGCCATAAGGGAACAGGCCAGCACACTGCCATTTATAAAATAGAATAGCATACAACACTGAAAATAAACTACTGAGATCGAAAACTCTGTGTGAATTGTTCATACGGAACATCAGACAAGAGTTTCCATAAATGAACACATGATTGACCATTGTTGAAGATGACATAATGGCTTGTTTATTTTGAAATGGAGTCTCACTATGCTGCTGTCTGGGCTGCTCTCTAACCTTCCTACCTCAGCCTCCTGAATACTGAACTTATAGGTGTGTCACCACCAGAACACAGCTTGACAAAACCAGACAAAAGACTGGGGAAATGATTCAGTAGGTAAAGGCACTTGCCACCATGCCAGAGGGAGGACCTGAGTTTGTTCCCTAGAATCCACATGGTAGAAGGAGAGAACTGACTCCTTCAAGGTACGCTCTGGCCTCTGCAGCACCCATACACTTGCACACACAGTAAGTAAAAGTAAAACAAAACAAACACAGCCGACTAATCACTGGGCACTCGGTACCTGGGAGAGAGACAAAATGGCTTCAGGGCTCTGCTAATGTCTGCTTTTTGAGCAGCATGCTGTCATCCACATGCGCTCACCTTGCTGAAAGCTACTGCTTGCTATTCATCCACCTAGTATCTCAGCAGTTAAGCTTACCCTAAAACTAAGTATGCCAAAGCAAGCATCCTCACAAAAAGACCCAGAAGGGCAGAGGCCTACAACAGACCACCATTCCCCTCTCTTGACAGGATGATGTTCAGCCTTATTTTCTTTGAAATGTCAAGTGACCAGGCAGAGAAGGAACATGGCCTCCCCGTCACATTGGGGTTCAGTGAGGGCAGAGCTATTGGGCAGCCCATCTTGGCCACAACTCTGAATGAATGGTCATTTTGGTTTGCTGGAGCTAGAAGAATCTGAGACACCTAAACGACAGCTTTTTAGGCTGTGGGGTGTAACCTCATAGACTCATAAAACTAAATTTGAGGGTCATAGAAAATCTGGCAACAGTAAAATGTTTCTGAGCACAGTGACCAAAGCTAATTCAAAATGAAACACAACCAAACACAAAGTTCCAGGCACCAAGAACCTTACTGTAGCCTTTGTTCTGAACAGCACATGCACTGTCAGCATACATTACGGATTACAGTATTTATACCATATATACACAGTTCTACGCTCTTCTAGAAACATAATGCTTAATTACAGAAATAAAGGCTTTTAATGTTTTCTACCTGCCATTCCTCAGCATGTAAGTACAGAACCAGTCTGTGCTGCTGTGTTAGAGGGTCTGGCTTTAACCTACTGTCTGTCTGAGTTGCTGACTTGAGTAGCATAAAACCTGTTCAGTGAATTTTGGGTTGAGATTAGGACAGAATTTCCAATAATTTCTGAGACAGCCCCAGACATATTTTAACCATTTGATACTATGTATTTATACAAAGTGGCATTCTCAGAATTGACAGTTAGGAAGTCAAAATACTGATTAACTCTGAAAAATGATAAAGAAGCTTTATGTCCTACAGAATCAAAAATTCAACTGAGATTTTATTCTTTATATAAAAATATTAGTACAGCCATCTGATTATTACACCAATTTGTTTTCAACTGTAATAAAGGGTAAAATTATATGCACTCCAAACAATTGTTTTAAAATACATTTCTTGATAATTTGTTGTCAGTAAATGTTTCATTTGTATACCACTTTACGTATTTAAATGCCCAAGTTTGCATAAAAACGTTTTGAATGAGAAGGAGTTTACAAATTAAAGAGTTTGACAAGATCTAACCTCAACTGTAAGTCTGGACAGAGAAGGAGAGTTAGGGAGTATTGGCCAAACAAAGTTTGAACATCAGGTGCAGATCCCCTTTGAACTCCTAATGAGCCAGCTAGAGGGTACTGGCACCCTGCCTCACTGCTGCTGTGTTAGACAGTCAGCCCCACTGTGGGAGTAGGGCACACCATACAAGTAGAAGCCTGGTGTATTTCTGTCTCTACTAAAATACCAACTAAGAATGAGGGTGTGCGCATACAAACTCAGGATGCTGAAAGTTGCTTAGTGTGGAAATTAATGAAACACAGAACAGACTCACAACAGATTAAATAAATAAAAAAGAAAGTTGATTCTTCAGAGAGATAAGCAAATGACAGGTTTTCAGGTAGTCTGCTCCCATCACCCAAAGGCAGAAAAGAGCCAAAGAAAAGAGAATGTAACAAGAAACTCTACAGGAAAAGGAAACATGTCTGACTAGAAGGTACATGGCGAAAAATTATGACTCTGATGAGACAGCCAAGCTTACAGAAGGATACAACCCACAGATTCCCAAGGAGACACAGCAAGGGGCTTCAAGGGAAGCCACACACAAGAAAAGCCAAGGACAGAAGCTCAGCAGCAAATCCTACAAGGTATTTCAAGACAGTGAATAGCAATTCCTTAAGTTCTTTTTTAAAATAAAAGGGAAAGAACTGATCCCTAACTCCTTTTTTTTTTTGGTTTTTCGAGACAGGGTTTCTCTGTGTAGCCCTGGCTGTCCTGGAACTCACTCTGTAGACCAGGCTGGCCTCAAACTCAGAAATCCACTGCCTCTGCCTCCCGAGTGCAGGGATTAAAGGCATGTGCCACCACTGCCTGGCTCCCCAACTCCTTTTATGTTACTAAAATTATCCAGATGCCACAGAAGACAAAGGTTTTATTAAAAAAATTACAGAACAATATATTTTAGGAGTGCAGGTGTAAAAATTTCCAACAAAGATACAGAACCCCCAAACAAATTTTAAAACATTGTACACTATGACCTAACGGAATTTATCCCAGGAATGAAAGGCTGGTTCAACATCTGAAAAACCAATGAGAGAAATGCACTGTAATAAAGGACAACTCCCTCGATTATCTGAACAAATGCAGAAAAGGCACCTGACAAAAGGCAATACTCCATGATAAAGCCAACAGCCAAGGAGCAGGAGGGATTGTTTTCAACCCATATAGAACATCTACAAAAGCCTACAGCAAATGCTGGAATCAACCTGAAAGGCATTGGCTACTTTCCTTGTCTTAAGATCAACTGGCAAAGGAAAAGGATGTTTTCTCTGATCACTTCTATCCACACTGTAATGGAGGAGTTATGCATCTAAGAAAGAAAATGAAATCAGAAGTATCCAGCTTTGAAAGGAATAAGTAAAATTATCTATTTACAGATGACAGAATAGCCTAAAGAATCTAAAAAAACAGAATAAGCAAATTCAGCAAGGTTGTAATATACAATATCGAAATACAAAATCAATGCTTCTCTCATATTCTTGTGGTGAATAGTTACAAAATGTAATTAAGAAAAAATAGAAAAGGCCATATTGATGACTAACTGACGTATGAGGGCTGACATCAACTTTACCACCTTTATGTAAAGAGGAATGTATACGTCCTGAGTTCCTTGCCTAAGGAGCTCCTGGCAATTGATAGCTGCTAGGGAAAAGATAGTTTTCTTTAAGGTGTGGGCCCTGGTACATTAACCATGCTCCAGTGGAAGGCCACACATAGAAGAGCATATGGATAACACAAACTGGACTTGATGCACTAGACAGTACTATACTATTGCTCTGGGTTCTGCCCTCAGCACCCTGTTCTAGTTTGCTTCTCTGCTGCTGTGATAGAAACCATGATCAAAAGCAACTTAAGGAAGAAAGGGCTTACTTCATCTTACAACTCTTAGGCCACACTCCAACACTAAAGGAAGTCAAAGCAAGAACCCATGGAGGGAATCTGGAGACAGGAACCATGGAGAAATGCTGCATGCTGGCTGTTCTCAGCGCTCTCTCACATGGCCATGCTTAGCTAACATTCTTACACAGCCATGGCCACCTGCATAGGGATGGCACTGCCCACAGTGGACTGAGCCCTCCTATATAAATTAGCCATCAAGACAGTGTCCCATAGATATGCCCACAGACCAATCTGATCTAGGTAATTTCTCAATTAAGGTTCTCTCTTCCCAAATGATTCTAGATTGTATCCTTTACAATAAAAACTAAAAACAGCACACACCCACTTTCAAAGCAAAGGAAAAAAGACTTGTGCACGCACATAACCAAAAAATTAGGAATATGTTTAACAAAAGAAACACAAACCTTAAACCCTGAAAACTAAGAGTCATTTTTGAAGTGATTTTAAAAGCATAAATAAATAACCATCTGTTGCTCACAGACCAGAAGGTTTAACACTGTATTTTTATGTGACTAAAATGCAGTGTTTTTTGCATTGTTTCACAAGTTATGAGTTCAAGGCAATTCTTATCAAAATCCCAGTGCTTTTAAAAATGTATTTCTGGCAGAAATGAGTAAGCGGATGCAAAAATGCATAGAAATTTACGGGACTGGAAGAAGGAGTGACAGCAAAGAGTACGGGGTATTACTTTTAGAGCAGTGAGATACTTTCAACCGGACTTTGGTGATGCGTTCATCACAATGCATGTACTGGAAGTCAAGGGGCCTATACTCTAAGCCAATGAGCTGGACTTGGTGCTCTACATGTGAGTTACAGGTAGAAATCAAACAGATTATGTGTCTTTATATGGAATTAAGACTGTAACACGGTATGGGACCACCTCCCCGAATCTTCCTTACACTGATAGAAAGCTGACATCATAGTGGTGTCAGAGGAGTGACAAGGACGACTTCAGAAATACCAAAGAGACCAATGAAATATGAGTTTCTGTCTCTGAGATAAGGCCACACTGAACAGAGCTCCACCCAGGTGTCACTGGGTGAGAAAGATAGTGACAGAGATCCTTTATGCACCTGGCAAAATTGTGTACATTCAGAAGCCTCTAAAGTGGGAAATGAACCTGGACTTTGTTTTGAAGATGTAAAAATCACTTAAAACTTGAAACTTAAATCTGCTTCCAGACAGCCCCTCCCAAGGGAGTCCTGCTTCACAGTGAGTTAGGGGACAGCCAGAACAGGTGACTAGTGAATCTAGACAAGGGCTGAGGCAGATGCATAGCTCACAACTCAGACAAAGATGTTTAGCATGGCTGGGAAAATGAAGATCAAAACTAAGTTGGGTGAGTCTAAGGAAAAATTCAGGAATGTAGCTCCTTGTCCAAATCTGCGTAAGAAATGCAAATTATTTAAGGTGACCTTGAGGGGAAGAGACGCTGGGGTTAGAGTAGGAACAAAACTGGGCTCTCAAAAGACATGATTTCAGATGCTACATAAGGAGCCAGAAGCCAGGCAGCCTATCCCTCAGTGTTCTCCCAGGGCTTCCAAAGCGGCTGCTAGCAGCTACTCTTAGCACTCTGGCAGTGTGACAACACTGCAGAGGTCCCCCAACAAGTCACTTTTCTGTTTATGGAGATTTGGGAAGGCCACCAGGCCTTGTCCTTGAGCAACGAGTAGGGAGGAACCCTAAGGGCTCTGAGGGGTAGTGTGGAAACGAATGAGCTCCTCCCAGCCCCTCCCTCTCCATCCTCAAGACAGGGAGGACTCAGGCCTGAGAAGGCGGTAGCCCTCGACCCCTTTTCCTCTAAGGAAGCCAGGTCCTTACAAAAATAAAGAGATATATCCTCCCAACTGCCGGCAAATTACTTGCTGTCCTTATACATGGTTTGGCTTAGAACAAGACTTTTTTAAATGATGGAGGAATTACTGATGAAATGAATGCCTACTGGCTCTGGCCATAAACAGTTTGGCTGCTGACTGCTGTGTGGCTGGGGCTCCTGTGATGAGTGGAGAGAGAATCCCATGAAGTGACATAGCAGAAGACAGCTGAAAAAGAACACAGCACTGAGGAGATGGCTGCTCACACATGCAGCCACCTGCTGGAGTGATGGACAGTGCGGAGGTCTCTGCTGAACTGGCAGGTATGCTCACCAGCAGGTATGCTCACCTGACTTCACATGGGTGAAACCTGGCCTGCACTTCTCTCTTGCCCTTAAATACTCCCACGTTCCCTTCCTCCCCAGGGTCCCCAGCTAAGGACACCAAGTCCCATACTTCTCTCCTGAGTAGACACGGGCTCTGCGAGGGAGTGTGTAGGTTTTAGTGTTTGCTCCTTTCCGAAGAGGGTCATCTAGAGGTGACTGGCAGGGAGGCTCCTCCAGAGGGTTCCAGTAGCTCTGCTCACACATGCCCCGTAACAAGATTTCTGCCAACTGCCTGGCTATCGTCTGGGAACACAAAGGAAGAGAGGCATCATTATTAATCTGTTTTCTGTCATCTACTCCATCATTATCATCTATCAGCTGTCACTTTGTATGAGACATTATTGCAGCATGTAGAATTTAAAAGACTCACAATTAAATGTTTACTTCTATATGAAAATCATACCCATTTATGGCAAAAGAAAATATAATATGCTAAGACATTTGAACATTTTGCTAAAGGATTTATTTTTATTTTAATCATGAATAAGTGTGTTAGGGGACATGTATACACGAGTGCAGGTGAAGCCAGGAGGTTTGAATCCCCACAGAGCTATAATTACAGGGAATTGTAAGCCATGTGACATGGGTGGGTGTGGGAATTGAATCCAGGCCTCTGCAAGAGCAGTGACTGCATTTAACCACTGAGCCATCTCTAGCCCATGCTGCCCTGTCTACACACACATTGAACAGTCTTTAGACCAAAATAACTAAACAAGTAGCTAACCCCTTTCTAAGAGCTCTTGGACAAACTGCAGGTGTTTTTGTCACCCTTCAGTTGCTTGCTAAAGTTCAAACCCAGAGAAAAGCTAGGACTCAACTTTAACGATATCTCTGAAGGAAAAAAAAAACCCAAAAAACAAAAAGCCTCAACATAGCCATATGTACACTGCAGACACTCACAGGACCAGCATCCTTAGTCACACACCACCACAGGATGCAGCACTTGGGGAGTGGGGTGTCCTACTTTCTGTCCATCTAGACCTCCCAGCTCAGAAGCTCAGAAGCTCAGAAACTAGCTTTGTTTAGCAGGAAGGCAAAATTCGGGCTGCAGCTTCTGACGAGAAAGAGCTTTCTACAAAGCTGGTGGGCATCTTACACCTCCTTGTGAAAATCCAGAAATACCCAGACCTTTTCTTTCTAGTCAGTGCAGGTTAAAATGCTTTCCTGAATCCTCTGCAATACCACTGCCTAGAACATCATCGAAGTGATATGAAAGAACTACATATATACAAAGAAGGGTCTTGTTGATAAAGGAATATTGATATTACTTTCCTCTTCCCGTGTGTGTGTGTGTGTGTGTGTGTGTGTGTGTGTGTACACTCATGTCTCCTCATAACCCATTTTCAAACAGAATATCTGCAAAATAAAATTCCAAGCAATGGGGCTTTCCATTAGGTTTTGTGTTCTTTGGAAGATACAGCGTGCTTCTGCTCCCTGAGAGTGAGTTTTTAAAAGAATTGTGTTCAGAAGAGAACTTTGTAGGCTTCATCCACATGAAGCTTCCTAAAACTCTCCAAGGAAACTTAAATGCAACCACATCATTAGCTTGGTAGTTTCTGAGAACCACTGGGTAAAGGCAAATTTTCTTGATTATCCCCATGTAGAACCCACTGCCTTTAAATGTCTATAAAAATGTGAAAATAAATGCATCTAGATCATCCCCAACTGAGCTATCTGTAAAGATCTCATAAGAACACAATTTCCAGGACCTAAACAGTACCTGAGTTGCTTCCCTGGGCCCTTCAGTACTATGTCATTTTGATCTCACTGCAGTCATATGAGCTAATGGCTTCTGCTGAGAGCTTCAGCTGTCAGAATCACCCTCCACTTACTATAAAATAACATAAAATAACATAAAAAATAAAACTGAATAAAGAAGCCCCCCCACTTCTCCCAACCCACATGTACCATGAGACTGTCTTAGGGGCAGGTCCAATGGCATTTAGTCCATCATGAGACTGTCTTAGGGGCAGGTCCAATGGCATTTAGTCCATCATGAGACTGTCTTAAGGGGCAGGGTCCAATGGCATTTAGTCCATCATGAGACTGTCTTAAGGGGCAGGGTCCAATGGCATT
>JADRCH010000018.1:2345071-2387985 GCA_019843965.1 Rhynchomys soricoides | reverse complement strand
ATCATGAGACTGTCTTAGGGGCAGGGTCCAATGGCATTTAGTCCATCCATAGGGTTGAGACTTCTCATAACTACCTACTTCCAGGAGATTTTGTCAGCCAAAATGAAACTCTAGACCTTTTAAGGCTTCAGCTTCCCATTTGCTTGTCTCAACCCTAAGAACAACCAATATATTTTCTGTCTTTATGGATTTGCTGATTTAGAAGAAATGGATACAATATGGGTCTTCTGTGGCCAGCTTCTACTGCGTGGTGCAGAACTTACAAGACTCCTCCATGCTGTTGCTTTCTTTACTAGCATCTGCCCCTTTTATTGCTGAACAAGATGGACATACCCCATTTTGTTCATTCATTCAGCTTGTTTCCAGGTTTTGGCTGTTAGAAATGGTATTATTATAAACATTCATGTTCCAACTTTGTGTTTGAAAATTTGTTTAACCTCTTCACTAAAGTCTAGGGGTAAAATGCTAGGAATATACCTTTAAATCCCTTTCTGCTATGCTTTTACATAAAATTGAGTTCACAAAACAGCTTTACCATCTTGCAATTGTTACTGAAAGTAAAAAGAATCATATAGTTATCAAACAGACTCCATGGGAATTGTGGATCTTGTAGGTGAGGACATGGATTTGCTCAGCATTCCTCAGTGAATGGGATGTAGATCACTGACAAAGCACTTGACTCAGACCCAAACCACAGTTCCTCAGGCAATTCTCATGCACTCCTTCAGGTCAGCACTCAACTGATTAGAAGTGGTTTAAGTCACTTGAACATCCCACAGCTGAGAGCAAAGGTACACTTAGATTCAGAATGACATAAAGTGGGAAATGTCTCCCTTCATGTTAACAACACCAGCTCATGGCTGAAATGTCCAAGGGTAATTCCAGCTACCACATAGACTCAAGGAGGCTCCTCCTTGGTCATCTCAAGAAAACATGGAAGATATCTATCTATCTATCTATCTATCTATCTTCTTTCTTTCTTCCCTCTCTTTCTCTTTCTTTCTCCTCCCCCCTCCCCCCGTCAACAGAAATGCTCCACTTTGAAACACTGCTCTTCTTAGTGTGCTTCTAAAGCAATTCAAATTGACCAGTTGAAAAGCCTTATGGGAGTCTGAGAATAAATGCATTTGAAAGAAAAGATATCTGGCAAAAATTTTTCATGTAATAATTGCAGGTTCTTGTGCCTTGAAGGACCTTAAAAAATCAAAATGTTTTGTTTGAATATAAGACAAATAAGTAAACCAATATAAAATGTTAAAGGCCAGGTAAAGTTTTGAGTGTGTGTGCGTGTGTGCGTGTGTGTGTGTGTGTGTGTGTGTGTGTGTGCATGTGTGCGCGCGCGTGTGTGTGTGCGTGCGTGTGCGTGTGTGTGATGTTACTTATCTAGTTCGACAACATAGTCTGGAAAAGCCTCCTGCTCAGCTGCCTAGCCCCATATATATCTCTACATCCCAAAACTTGGAGATTCCCAAGTGAAGCTCTCTCTGCATTTCCCACGATATGACTCTCTCAGCCTTGTCCAAATGAACATTCCTGACAACAATTAAGGACAAAGATGGCTAATAAAAGACAAAAGAAACTGCAGATTTATACAGGGTTGCTATATTAACTGTGACATAGGACATTTATTAGTACAGTGAGCACTAGGCCTTCACAGAGTTGATGATTAAATGCCAGGGTTTATATGAGAAAGCCTATCTGTTGTAACTCTCTTTTGAGTTTTGTGGTCATGCCATTATCTAAACAACTAGTACTTAAGGATCTCACTGCATGTCCTACCACAGACTCGCTAGGTACTAAGATGTCTACAAACACAAAGTTAACACCAAGTGCTAGTTAGGTTGTGGAGAAAGCAGAGTCTTTCAAAGTGCTGGTGGGAATGTACAATGGGGTAGCTGCTTTGGGAAACAGAATCCCTCAACTGTTTAAAACAGTTTTCATATGGCCCAGAAGTTCTCCTCCTAAGTACAGAGGAAGAAAGCAGACATGCCCACACAGAAGCCTGCACACATGTCCCCACAGAAGCACTGATCAGAACAACCCAAATACCTCAACTAAAAGAAATTGGGTGAGTAAAATGTGGCAGGGTCCTAAGATAGAATATTATTTGGCAATGAAAAGAAAATACTGAGGCAATGGAAGAGAATCCTAAACAAACTGACGCTGAATGAAGGGGGCCAGCCACAAGAGTATACTGTATAACTGTTTATATGAAATGTTCAAAATAGGCAAATCCACAGAAAAGAAATGCAATGGTGATTGTCAAGACCTGGGGGAATGAAAGGGTGGAAACAGGTTACTAATGAGTCCTTGAGGAGTGATTACAGTGTTCTAAAACTAAATAGAAAATACATTGAAACACCGAAACGCACCCTTACGGCAGGTGAATTATCCCACATACAGAGTCTATGTGGACACGTGTCACGTAAACATACATGGAAGCCAAATAAACATACCTCGTAGCCTCAGATCAGACTCACTTACCATTCGCAGGTTTTGTGTCGTTCTCGTCTCCACGGCTCTGAGAAGCTCCCTAAATCTCCCGACTCCTCTTGTCAAGTTCCTGGGTACACACAGAATTGGACAAGGTTTGTATCTGGCATGGTACTAATATTAAGTATTTTATACACAGATGTCAGTGCATTTTGTCTATATAAAAGCTGTTGGCTGGAATTCAAGCAAATGATTACTTTACACACACCAGTCTATCTTTGAGCAACTGACCTAACACTGAAGATGTGTCTGTGTGTCTGTGTGCTTTTTAGACCTAACTGAATTTCCTCAAGGAGACAAGAATGTAAAAATCAGTTCTGAGGTGAAGAGAAAAAGGTAAGACACACCCCACAGGAGTCTATTTTCACACTCATGGTGCTCCCCACCCCAGAGTGGCACTGGAATCTGTCCTTCCATTAAAAGGGGTATGATGCTGTTGGGCAGTTAAGGCCATCAGCCAAGCACTGCATGCAATGGCTTCTTGCTGGGAATTCATGAGCAGGAGAAAGGGTAGGAAAAAAGAGGGGCAGCCTCACTTCAGCACCTCTCATCTTTCAGAACAGAAATCACTGCCCACACCACATGGACCCTATAAGCCTGAACTGACAAAAAGAAGCAAAGGGCCAAAGGCCCTCTCTGAGAGTCATTGTGGGCTGACTGGTGCCTGGGCTTCCTGTGTTTGATCAGAACACGCTCCATTCATCATCCTACATGCTCCACAAAGACAAGGCTAGCCAAGCATTTCACTGAGGACAAACCGTTCTTTAGAACATCCTGGCCAATATACCCAGGCCGCACCTGTTCTCTCTCAATGCTGGGTCCGGCTTCTTTGACTGGGACACCTCCCAGCCATTTCCTTTACATTGAGCACTGCCACCGTCTATGACAGAACTCAGTGATATTTATAACACACTCATTAGAACATATCTCATCTTTCCAAAAAAACACAGAACAGGTCAGCAGGTACAAGACTGTCAGCCAGCCTCTGGAGGCTGTGACTGATGATCAAGGTACCGGGCTCTTGTCTGGGCTGCATTTTAAACCATGCAAAGGTATGCGATAAAAATGTGTTTCTGGAAGGTGCAAGCACCACAGGAGTGAAGGCTTCTCTGAATTCTCATTCACAACAACGGACCCAGAACTTTAAGATACTGGCTGATTGGCTCAGTATGTACACACTCCCTCAGCCCTCTCAGCCATGCAGATGAGATGCTATTGGGTCAGAAGCTTTGTGGGTGGCATAAAAAGAGAAGCCTGTGCTCAGGACTCTAAGCAGCACTAAGGAAGTCCATTGGAGACATGAACAAAAATTAGGGAGTAGGCCCTGGGACATGCAATCTGCCTGTCCCTTCACTCATTTGTGTGGGATTCACATTCGTGGGCAACAACACACATTGCTCTGGGCTGAAGCTCAGTGCTCTGGAATAACACGAGGGGAGGAAACAGTCACAGCTAAAAAGGGATGGGATGACTATGACAGCTAATTTTATATTTCCATATCACCGACTAAATGCCCACTGTGTATATAAAGGGCGGTGCTCTGGACTCATGAAATAAGGGCATGCCCGAGGTGATGTCACTACAGACGATGGTAGACCACAGAAAGCACTGCTTTGCTATTGTGGAAATTAGACCTGAACAGCACATCAAAGCTGAATATTGTAACCGTGGGAAGGCTACAAATAGGACCTGGTCACTTGGGGCGTCTCCCATGTCCTCTTTGCAGAATGAACTATTTACAGAGTTACAGAAGCACAGGATTTTCTAGCCAGAAATGATGCAACACAGTCTAGCTTACACAGAAGTGAAAGGGTTTGCTCAGACTCAAAGCCTGGCAAGAGAGCAAGTTGGGAGTTTTCCACCATGCTGTTACCTCCTTGGACAAAAGAAAAATAAGCTCTATAAAGAGGAAATGGCTTGAGAGGAAAGAACAAATATGAATCCAAGAGCTAAGATGTGTATTTTGTGCACTGATATTCAAATTACTTCACACACACAAATAGCATAAATTCTATGCTCTGGAGATGACAGCTAACAAGGTGCTCCTTAGGTACTGGTTCAAACTGGAAAGCAAATCCATTAAGCCAGGTGAAGAAGCCCTGTGCCTGATGTTCTGCCCTCAGCTATCTGATACATGGTGAGGAGAGAAACCCAATTCCCCTTGCTGGCTGGCTGTGGCTTCTCCCATGCAGGACGGAGGCCCTCTGCTGGAGGAATGCACAAATAAATCTTCAGGTAGAAGGAGGCTTAACCTTGAAGAGTGGAAACCTTCCTGAGGAAGACTCTGGAGTGAGTGCCAGCTGTCTCCAGGTCTTCCCAGCTTGCTCCTGGACTGTGTTCAGGATGCAGAATCAAGCTCTCTTCAGCTCAGAAGAATTCTGCTCATAAACAAAGAGTCCAGAGTGTGGCATCCCAGGACAGCAGGGAAGGGGTGGCACATTTTAAATAGTAGAAATAGTCACAAGCACCCTAAATTCCAACATCTTCAATTATCACCAAGTAGTCTATCATTTTAAAAGTCGCATATTACTCAATCAATAACTTCCTATTTGCCACTGAACAGGAAAAAAAAAGCTAAATGTTTAATCATGATAGCAAGGAAGAAAAGGGAAATTAGCATGTAAGAATTACATTCTAAATGCCATGAAATTGTCCAGTATGAGGAAAATGAACAAAACCCACATGATTGCGTTCATATTTCTAAACTATTAGTTTGCCCCTAAAATGCTGAGGCCCATTACATATCTAGAACAAACTGTTGCTTAAAGTTTCCGCTCTAAGTTGAGAATCAGAGCACCGAGGAATCCCCTGGTTCTGAGGGTTTCCACAGACTCCATTTCAACGCCCTTGACTGAGATGGTGCAATGATGTCAGAATTCATTATGGTGAGGCTTTTGCCAGGATCAAGCAGCACGCTCTGGCAAGCTGTCAGAACTGGGGCCGTTTCCTGCACTTTGCTTTCTGTGCTGGGTGTGTTTCCCTCAGGTTGGAACACCTCTCAGCCAGGACCAGGGAGGAGAGGGCCTGCAGTCATCAGGACCAGCTCCATCTCTGTCCCCTGCACCACTGCTGGGCCCAGCCCAGTAGGCAGAGCTGGCAGTGTCCCTGGGACTCTGCTTGATCAAACTCACCTCTTTCCGTAATGGGATCAGTGTCCTCTACCTTTCACCCTCTCCCACGCCTTCCCTCCTCCCTTTACTGCTTTTGTTGCTCTCTAGAATCTCACCCTTCCAGGGCTATCTGTGGCTTCCTATGAGTCAAGGTTAGCCCCACTGTTGTCTGTGAAACTGAGAAGGTTCCAGTCTCCAGCAGTTCGCCCTCTCTCTTTTATTTTCAATTTTAAAAATCAAATTTTAAGTTAACATTTAAATAATGGGTTCATGATGGCATTTTCATAAATATGTATTTATTCCTTGCTCTCGTCGCTCCTCTTCCCCCCTCCCACTGCCCCCATCCTCCGGCTGATACCTTCCCTCTCCAAACGGTGCTTCCCTTCTTTCCCCTCTCAGAGCCCCCTTTCTACTTTCCCCTCTCTCTCTCTCTCTCTCTCTCTCTCTCTCTCTCTCTCTCTCTCCCCTCCCTCCCTCAAATGTCACCTTGTTATTCTTCACAGTGTATGTATGTATTCATGAGTATATCTATACATTTTCATTATGTATTATTCTGCGGAGGAGGTCTAGACTGGTTGCATATCTTGGCTACTGTGCATATGGCAGCAATAAACATGGACACGGTATTACCTCTGGGTCATTGACTTAAGAGTTCTTCAGGTACATATCCAGGAATGGTATAGCTGGATCATGGCAGTTCTGTCTTTAGGTTGTTGAGGGACCTCTACACTGATTTCTACCAACAGTCAATAAACCTCACCAGCATTTGTTGTCCTCTGTTATCTTGATGACAGCCATTCTGAGTAAGGTGAGATGTAATCTAATGCAGCTTTAATTTGTGTTTCCTTGACAGCTAAAGATAACATAGTCTTTCTCAAATGTTGATTGGCCATCAGTGTTTTAAGACCAATCTACTCAGCTCAATAGCCCATTAAGTGACAGGATGATTGGGAGGGTGGGGGTAATTTTGTTTTTACAGTTCTTTATGTATTCTAGCTATTAGTCCCCTGTCTAATGTTTGTTGGCGTAGACAGACCCCCAGACTACAGTCTGTCTTAACTCTGGTGCTGGCTTCTGTTGCTATACAGATGCCTTTAAACTTAGGCAACCCCCCTTGTCAAGTCCTCAAAATTATCTTCTATGCTATGGGAGGGATTTTTTTGCAGAATGGTCCATGTCAATATCTAGAAGTGTTTCCCCCCAGCAGTCTTGATGCTTTGGTTCTTATATTAAGACTTCTCTCTTGAAGCTCCATCGCTGCCACAGGCCCCAGGTCCCTCTGTGACCCTGAAGCAGCTTGTTCCAGTGCTGAGCTCCAAATTCACATTGTTAGCATAAGCTTACAATGGCACAAAGTTTGCTTTACAACTCTGGACAGTTGCAGCTCTTTGATATTATCTCCTGTGTCCTAGCCAACAAGAGGCTTATGCTGAAAAGAGCCAGAGCGCCAGCACCAGCTCATAACAGAAAACCAAGGCTGAGATGGATGCCAGGACTTGAGAACCTTTCATGCTCTGATGGCCTAACACTGTCAAATCCAACATGTCTTTGTTTTATTTATCTCTTCATTTCTTAGAAGACAAGTAGAAAAAGAAAAACTCTCTCCTTCACCATGCAGTGTTTGTTTGTTTATTATACATATGAGTATTTTGCCTGCGTGTATGTAAGTATACCCTATGCATGCAGTGCCCACAGAGGTCAGAAGGAGGCATCAGATACCCTGGAACAGTGAGCTGTCATGTGGGTCCTGGGAACTGAACCCAGGCCCTCTGCAAGAGCATCTAGTGCTCTTAACTCCTAACCATGTACTTCTAAATTATCTACTGACTTCCAAGTTTGGCTCATGACAGTTATATAAATTCAGTTGTCATGAAAACTCAAAGTTGGGTTGCAAATAGGACTCTTCATATTCAGTGTGAACCCTTTGGATGATAAGAAAAAGGGAGCCAGGCCTTCCAGAGTAAACTCAATTTCAATTTCTCTCTGGTCGAGAACCTCTAAACAAAAATCAATTATAAGATGAGTCAACACAACAGATCTCTTGAGCAAGGAAGCAGTTTGACTTTTTCCAGTTTCTCTCTTACTGACAGGCACTGAGCTGCATAAGAAGTAGGTTGTTTCACCAATTGAGTGTTTTCCTATTGAGCAGCTTCCTATCAGGTTCCAGCAGGTCCCTGAGGATGCGCTAGTGAACAACAGGATATGCCATCCACGCTCTGTGGCACTTGGGTGGCTTCACACAGTAAGAACAGAGGTGCTTCCATGATCCAGGTCTCCATTTGGCTTTACTATATCCCAAGTTCCTCAAACAGCAGCTGGCTAGGTATCTGCCTAACCCCAGGAGCCAAATGACCAAATCCATGGAAGATGTGATTTCTACCTGCCTCTTCGACCTTCTACCTCACTACGCTTAGGCTGGCAGACAGTGCAATGACACACCCTCTAGCACACACCTGTGATGATTCTAACGCTAACACGTTTCAGAGACGTGGGCCCAGATATGCCAAGGTTTGGAGGAGGGGGATACTTGTAGGCAGTTTAGAAACCCCTCTGTCCTCGTACCTCCACCCCTCTGTCCTCGTACCTCCACATGTTTCTCTTGGAGTTCAGAGTCTGAGGGACCAAAGCCAAGGTTTCACTTGGATGTTTCCTAGCTTCCTTTTGAAGAGGCAAATGTTGCTTCCTGGGTGGTTCCCATCACAGCTGCAAATGTACCTAGCAACACTAGCCACATGTTAGTTCACCAGACAAACTCAATACCTTGAGAGCAAAGTTTGTTTTGTTTTGTTTTTTGTTTGTTTGTTTTGGGGGGGTTGTATCTATAGCTCCTGGTCTCAATAGTCTCACAGAGCTAGCAGGACACCAGCTGATGGCTATCGAGCCAGGAGACCCTCAGGAAAGAAAAAGAGTGAGCAGGAGCCTACATTCTGAAATCTCTTTCCCTGTCAATTTTTGTGACTACCAGGGAACAGCTAAAGCAGATTTTCCCCCACTGTGGACACTGTCAACATTTAAAATGACAGAAACATAAAAATGTACCATTTATCTTCTGAAGGTCAATAGCCTTTAGTTCCCAGCTTGAAGTCTTGCTTCTCCTTCATGTTTATAAGCCTTGGTATCATCTGTTCTGAAAATGTGTGACATCAGAAGTAGATCTCCAGATTGGGAATGAAAACTGCATGCTTCCTGGTATCAAGGATACTCATGTTTCCTAGAGCAAAGCCTAGCTTCTCCCTCTGAATACACTCTGCCTCAGATCCAGTGACATGCATTTGTGAAGACAGATGGCTTCTGTAGTCAGGGGCCAGGGATCAAACCCACAACCTTGGCCTCATTAGCAAAGGACTCTACAGAGCAAGCCAGCTGCAGCCTAGATATAGCAATGGAGGGTGTGACAGCCATGACAAACTGGGATGTGAACAAGCACACCAGACTTCTGGATGTCTCATCTCAACCTAATGAGAGCTGTAGTAGGCTTAACAACATTTTTTGGATGACTCCACCAACAGAGGCTTCCTCATGACAAATGTGAAGTAAAGTGTATAACTGGTCAGCTGGCCAGGCAGCCTGAGGTAACTGGAACATAGCAAACCAGACACAGAGGGTGGCTTCTAGGAGTTCATATCACATGGGCCACGTACATATCACATATCACAGGGACATAAAGAAATCCATTCAACAGGTATGCAAAGACCGTAGTGAAGAAGCAAGCAAACAGCTACAGGAGCCAGCGGGCTACAGACAGCTCACCCTTCTCCAAGCTCTTCTTTATACCACCAGACCCCAAATCTCCGAGGAACAAGAACCACAGGCAGATGGGTCCTATCTTAAATCCTCCTTCCTTCCAACCTTTGGGAATAGTCAAAGGATTATCAACATTCATCAAAACCTGCCTCCATAGGAAACTCAGCAGGGAGCCAAAAAACAAACCTTCTCCCTCATGAACATAATTGTATCTTAACAACTACAATTTTCTCAAGGATTTATGTATTTTATGAGTGTTTTGTCTGAATGAATGGAAGTGTACTTTTTTGCATGCCTCATGTCCATGGAGGCCAGAAAAGGGCCCTTAAATCTGTGGCTGTAGATGTTGGGAATTGAGCCTGGGTACTTTTCAAGAGTAGCAACTGCTCTTATCCATTAAGCAATCATGCAGCCCCTTAATGAGCTTCAATTTAATCCCAGAAGCCTAAACGAATCCAATGGACTCTTGGGTTCCTTAGTGTAATAATACTTTTAACAAGCTAACCATGTGGATCTACGCATGTGAAATAGCCTTTCCATGTACTTGTTTAGGGATCCTTATATTTATCTGTAAACTTAAATTGTGAGAGATGAAACAGTACTGACTCTGGAGCCAAACCTCATGGGTTTAATCTTCTGTAAGGGAACCTCTGTCTCCATTTTCTTATCTATTTTATAGCTCACTGATTTGCTATGTAAAGAGAAAGTGAGCTAAATGCACGGAAGTCACCCACCCGTGACCCAATGCATGGGAAATGCCACCCATCATTAAGGCTATAAAATCCCTCACGGGGGCTAGTTTTACATCAGTGTCAGCTACAGTCATGGTGGAGGAGGAAACCTCACTGAGAAAATGCCCCCACCAGAAAATGACTGGCTTGTGGATGACCCTGTGGGGGCATTTTCTTGATTGATGTAGAAGGACCTAGGTCACTGTGGACAGTGAAACCCTTGAGCTGGTGGTCCTAGGTGCTACAAGAAAGCAGTCAGAGCAAGCTATAAAGAACACACAGTAGAAAGAACTTCCCCATGGCCTCTGCATCAATTCCTGCCTCCAGGTTCCTGCTCTGAGTTCCTATCCTGACTTCCTTGAATGATGGTCTAAAAACTGTGAGGTGTAACCAATCTTTTCCTCCCCAAGTTGTTCTTGATCATGGTTTTTAAAGACATCTTCAAAAGTATACCATTGGGGGAGGGTAGAATACTAGACTCTACCTTCCAATTTATAACACAGGAAAATCTTTATTTCTTTAGAATCACTTAACTTTGAAGACAAAAATGGCATTCCCTGGTTGACTCCCTCACTTCCTTTGCTAGGTTACAAAAGCCAACAATACAGTGAATAGTCCATGAAGATCCTAATTCACAGGTCGGGCCAACGATGATAAAAGACAACAGTGGGGGTCAGTGAGATGGCTAAGGGGGTAAAGGCCATGGCACACACAGGCATAATTAAGTAAAAGCTAACTGATGTCATGTGAGGTGAATAAGAAACTTTCTGGTCCTTGTGCTCACTCTTTGGGGAAGATGATGGTGATATCTCCTGAGAGACTGGTGCTCTGGGGGAAGAGGGCCCCGACGATCCTAACACTGAACACGAGGGGAATTAACAGTGTTTTGGAAATGATTCTTTACTATTGCTATCTCAGCAGAGACATCTGGGGACTGCTCTGAACTGATGAAGAAGAACCAGAACAAACCAAAGACTGTACTTGGCAATGAGTTTTATAAGGTTTTATAAGCCTGTAATAAAAAAATGCAAAGAGCAGAGCAAGTCCCAGAACATTGTATTTACTCTACCACAATAAGTGCCTGCACAGACCCATCTAAGTGGAACACAGGCTGGGCCTCCATAGTCTGCGCTGTGATATGGGCCCAGTCAATTACAGAAGCATCACTGAGCACCAAGCCAAATGAATGTTTACTTTAGAAGATAATGGTAGAGAAGAAGCGAGGCAGTCTAGAAGGCAGGAATCCTAACTATTCTAAACACTCATCAGTTCCGAGCAGCAAAGTTCCAAAAGGGTACTTGTCACCTTCCTATTCCCCCAGTGCCTTGGACCATGGGGAAGGAGAGAGGGAAGGGGTCCTTCCAAGTGAAGCACACATGCCCATGCTTAGAGTTCAGGTGCAAAGAGTATACTGTGCACACAGTACAATACTCCAAAGCTAAGACAAATGAAAAAATGAGATCTAAGAGAACACTTGAAGGAATATTAAGGCCTTAGGCACTGAGAAACCAATGGCCCCAATGGCCCTAAGGATTTGAGCAGCAGCAGAGGGGGGAGGTAACACAGGGCCTTGGGACAAGATGTGGTGGAACCCTGAGGTAGCCTTGGGTCCTAAGCCCAACTCTACCCACAAGCAGCCTACAGGCACTCAATTACTAACAAATAGAAAAGGAAGGACTGTGAAATTAAACTGTTGAGTAAAATGCCCTGTGTCCTCCATGGAGAAAGAATGAAGCAGAAGGTGGGTTGAGGAAGTACAGTGCCTGTGGGATCCCCAAGCACCCTCGTGAGTTGTCCCAGATAGAAGCTGGGGAAAGTGAATAATTTAAAATTAGAGAGGAAGAGAGGGGTAAAGTTGAGGTGGTCATGAGAAGGGGGAGGGCAGGAAGGGAGCATGAGATATGAGGCATGTGGAGATGTGGACCAGGAGGAAAGGGCCAGACGCCAGACGGACACAGAGAGGGAAGAATGGTACTATCAGCTCTCTCCTGCTTTTCCTCACCTGAGAAAAGGAACAAGTGCCTCCCCCCAATGGGGGAGGGGAAAGCACCCCAAAGCCCAGACCTGCTACTCACAACCAACACCCTTGCATCTCCCTGCCATTTGCCAACTCCCACCACCTACCATCTGGCTCTCTCCACTGCACACATAGACATTTACTGGGTGAAAGCCAAAAGTAGGCACTATGATGCTTGGTTTAATAATAAACACTGCAAAATCAAAGCCAATTTCCCTTATATGCTACATCAAAAATCTTCTCGTGCACTTTTAGATGTGAAGATGGGGAAATATGTCCATGGCCACTGAGCCAGTAAACAGAAAATTTGGGATTGAACTCAGGCCCCAGGTAGTTCCAGTGCCCAGAAAGTTGAAAGATGGCCCTGTCATAATGACCAGACGCAAACTTGAGAACACAGCTAATGCCCACAAGACAAAGCCAAGCTCACCCAGGGGCAGGAGAGCATATAGAAGACTGTGCTTGGGCCAGACCTTGAGGCTAGGAGACCAGGGCAGTGCTGAGAGTTCTGCTGAACAGTCTCGGCCTTAGGCAGAGACACTGCTCCGAAGCCAGCCAGCTGATGAAAGAGATGCTGTTCTGACTAGCGAGTGGAGAAGTGGGTCTGCATGCACAGCACCAGGACAAGCTTCTACAGAGCGTTCTCTACCACACAATGCTTTGTTCATTTGACTCTTCCCAGACAGAGCACTTAATCAGGCCAGAAGATGGTGGTCAGGTGTCCCTGCACATCATAGGAAAGGCCCACTACAGTGCTATCCTTCATGCCACTCATGAGAGCAGACGACTCACTCTTCTGGGCACATCTTGGTCCCCAAAGGCTGGGACAGAAGCAGACCAAGACATCCTGAGATAATGTCACTACCAAGGTCACCATGGTCTTCTGCTGAGATGACCCTGCACATCCTTCCAAGTGGCTTCCCACCCACCTGCTAAGGCAGGCAGATGCTCATTTCCTAAACAAACTTGGGAAAGCTTTCCAAGAAAACAGGAGAGCCCAGCCTAACAGCTCAGCAAGCAGAGCGGGACCCGGGAGCCCGCCCTTTCTGGATACTGTTCTGTTCTACCTTTCCCCCCCTCCATTCATTCATTCATTCATTCACTCATTCACTTTATATCCTGATGTCTGCTCCCCCTTCTAATGCCCCTTCACAGAATCCATCTCTCATCCCTCTCCCCTTATCCTTTGAGAGGGTGCCCCCTGGATAGTCCCCATCCTCTGCCCTGGCACATCAGGTCTCTGCAGGGTTAGGCACATCCTCTCCCACTGAGGCCAGGCCAGGCAGCCCAGTTGGAGAAGGGATTCCACAGACAGGCAACAGCTTTAGGGATAGACCCTGCTTCAGTTGTTGGACCCACATGGAGACTGAGCCGCACATCTGCTACATATGTGCTGGAGGCCTCAGTACAGACAGTATCTCCACTTTGGTGGGCGACTCAGTCTCTTGAGAGCCCCAAGGGTCCAGGTTTGTTGACACTGTTGGTCTTCCTGTGGGGTTTCTATCTTCTTCAGGGCCTTCAATCTTTCCCCCAACTCTTCCATAAGATTCCCTGGGCGCTGTTCAAAGTCTAGCTATGACCTGTTTCAGTCAGCTGCTGGGTGGAGCCTCTCAGAGGACAGTTATGTTAGGCTACTGTCATGCATGTCCTTTTGCGTCTGGGTTACCTCACTCAGGATGGTATTTTCTATAGATTGGGAAAAAAATCTTCACTAGCCCTACATCCAACAGAGAGCTAATATGGAAAAAGTTAAAAAGAACTCAAGAAGTTAGACCAACAAACAAAATAACCCAATTAAAAATGGGGTGCAGCTAAACAGAATATTCTCAACGGAGGAATCTCAAGTGGCTGAAAAGAACTTAAAGAAATGTGTTTAGCCATCAGGGGAATGCAAATCAAATTGACTCTGAAATTCCACTTTACACCAATCAGAATGGCTGAGATAAAAACCTCAAGCAACAAGAGGACATGCTGGTGAGGTGTGAGAAAGAGGAGTGTAAACTTGTACAACCACTGGAGAAACCATTCTGCAGTTTCTCAGAAAATTGGAAATAGTTCTACCTGAAGATGCAACTGTACTTTTCCTGGGCAAATTCCCAAAAGATGTCCCAGCATACCACAAGGACACCTGCTCCACTATGCTCCTAGCAGCTTTATCTGTAATAGTTAGAAGCTGGAGACCACCCAGATGCCCTTCAGTGGCAGAATGGATACAGAGAAGGTGGTACATTTACACAACAGAAAACTGTTCTACCTTAATTGGCCCCTCATTTATTTTTTTAATGCTCTTTATTGTATAAAATATACAAACAGAGCTGGAGAGATGGCTCAGTGGTTAAGAGCACTGACTGCTCTTCCAGAGGTCCTGAGTTCAATTCCCAGCAACCACATGGTGGCTCACAACCATCTGTAATGGGATCCGATGCCCTCTTCTGGTGTGTCTGAAGACAGCTACAGTGTATTCATATAAAATAAATAAATCTTTCAAAAAAAAAAAAAAGCCGGGCAGTGGTGGAGCATGCCTTTGATCCCAGCACTCAGAAGGCAGAGGCAGATGGATTTCTGAGTTCGAGGCCACCTTGGTCTACAGAGTGAGTTCCAAGACAGCCAGGGTTACACAGAGAAACCCTGTCTCAAAAAACCAAAAAAATTAAAATATACAAACAGAAAGCCACAAAAAGCAAATTTATCATTTATTATAGGGCACATATCCTTGTAACCACCATGCAAGCATATAATAAGAGAGAACAGACTATTACCACTCACCCCATCCCAATACACCGGCCTTTAACACCCGAAAGTGACACACAAAGGTGTATATGAAAGCAAGCAACAAGCCAGGAAGCTGCATCCTCCGTGGCTCCTGCTTCGGTCCTGCCTCCATGTTCCTGCCTGCTTCATTTGACGATGGGCCATGATGTGGAAATACAAACCAAATGAACCCACTTCTCATCAAGGTGCCTTTTGTCATGGTGCTTATCACAGCAACAGAAATCCTAACTAAGATAACAACTGGGTTTCCTAGACACTGAATGGGAATTTATGAATTTAAACATATAAACCTGTTGCAGTTTTTCAATCCTTTCTGAAATTCAAATTACTCCATATTTGGCCTAAGTCCTTGTCACATGACCTAGAAGACATCAATAGTTCCCTTGATGTCTGGACCCATGTAAAGATATACAAGGCTTACTGTATATATTCTTGTCCTCAATATAGAATGAAATTTCTTTTTTACTGGAATATGGACTTCAAGATTGCTATCTGGGAATCAAGGAAACTCACTGCTAACGGGTCAGTCACCATGGCCAGCACCTCCCACCCACACTCACAGACACCTCTTGGCTTCTTACTGACGTTTCCATTTCAGCCACTCAAATTTATGACTGTGGTTTTCCTTTGACTATTTCTATGTTAAATCGTATACTAAGAACTCTAGTTCTCAAGGACACAGGGATGATATGATTAGAGATTCGATAACTATCCAATTGCTTTATTCTATGGTGGGGTTTTTTTTTTTTTTTTAAATATCTATCATCATTATTTTATTGATTGATTGATTGATTGATACTTTATTTACATTTCAAATGTTTCCCACTTTCCAGGTCCCCCCTTGGGAACCTCCCTATTCCCTCCCCCCTCCCCTGCCTCTACGGGGGTATTCCCCCACCCACCCACCTACCCATTCTTGTCTTCCCTCCTTGGCATTCCCCTACACTGGGGATCTAACACCCTCAGGCCCAAGGGCCTCTCCTCCCCTGATGGCCAACAAGACCCTTGCTTTATTCTATGTTACATGAAAAAGATTTAGGCTAACTGTACCAATAATAATAATTACGATTGCTAGAAAGTTTTAAAATTACTTCTATTTTCTGTATATGATGTCAGCATTCTGTTTCTAATTTATGCACTACATGCATCCCTACTTCAAACTGTATTTGCTATGAGACATGCAAAAAACAGAAAAGCCTAACCAAGCACAGAAAAAAAGACAAATTCATTCCAAACTGGCCAACATGCAGACTTCTACACAGGACTCTTATGATCAAAGAATTTATGGAAATGACATTTTTAAACTTTTATGAGACAGTGTCTACTTTTACTTATTTTATTTGTATGTATATTGATGTTTCACCTGCATGCATGTCTGTGTGAGAGTGCCAGATGCTCTGGATGTGTGTGGTGGGAACTGAACCTGCATACTCTACAAGAGCAGCCACAACTCTTAACCATGGAGCCATCTCTCCAGACCCAGAAATGATTATTTAAAGACTTAAAACATACTTAATGTGATGCAGATGCTGGTAAGAAACACTAAAGAGAGAAAAGCAGGAAGACTAAGTTCAAGTCCAGCCTGGGCTACATGAGACTTGTCTATAAACAGGAATTCTCCATCAGTACATGGAAACTGTAAGCAGGATTAATAGGAGCAGTCTGATGACAGAATAAATGAATAGAAATTTGCTAATACACAGACTGGAGACTGAAGAAAATTGAACAGCAACGTACAATACAAAGCCCTGAAAGATGAAGGCATGACAAAATCTTTAAAGGCATAGCTCCCAAACAATGACTCCCACACAGGGAAAGTGATGGTGACTTCTTATCAGACACCGGGAAAGTGATGCTCACAGTGCTGAAAGAAAAAAACCACCAAGCAAGACTTCTATGCCCAGTAAAACTTCTTTCTGAAATCAATACAGAATAAAGGCATTCTCAGGAAAAAAAAAAGTGACAAAATTCATAAAGTACAGACATGCAATATAAAATTTTAAGAAAGTCCTTCAGACTACAAGGAAATGTCACCAGATGGTAACATGAATCTCCAGGAATAAACTAATAACAGCAGCTAAATGTCAATATGTGGGTAAATATAAAAGACTACATTGTTTCCTTAGTTTTTTCTTTTTAAAAGTTCTACTTTAAAAAGAGGACATAAAGTGAAACTAGTATACTGAATCACTGAGTTTATAACATAAAGACACTAATAGTATCAAGAAGGGAAATGCTCAGCAGTTAAGAGGACTGGCCGCTCTTCCAGAGGACCCAGGTTTGATTCCCAGTTGCTTGGTTGCTCACAATCTTTTCCCGTTTCAGGGGATATGACACCTCTTGTGGTCTCTGCAGGCTCTGCCTACACACGTGCACAGACACACATGCAGGCTAAAACCCATACACATAAAATACGTTTTTAAAAACTATTTTTTAAATGGATAAAATAAAACTATGTTGGAGTAAATTAAGTCATTATTAATATAAAATATGGATGGTGAGTCTGCTTAGCAGGAAAGGGCATTTGCCGCCAAGCTGGACAACCTGAGTTGGTTACCTGGGGCCCCACAGGGTAGATGGAAGGGGAGAAACAACTCTCATAAGTTGTCCCCTAACCATCCCCCTCCCCACTCACTTGGAGGGGGGATAAAAATGTAAAGAATTGAAAGAAAGAAACACTGTGATAATTAATACGCATATTGTAATCCACAGAGGATTCATTTTTCAAAAAGCCCATCTAATAAAGGAGCAGGACCAGGGCATGTGGTCCTAACACCCAGGTGACTGAGGCAGATGATCATGAGTTTGAAGTCATCTTGGTCAACACATTGGGACAAAAACAAACCAAACAAACAAACAAAACAAAGAACGAAAAAGTCTGTGTAAAGCCAGGATGTCAATAATGGTATTAGGTGAGTATAAGTAAATATTCACTGAAAAAGCAAATAAATTTATGGGATTAAGAAAGCAACGTCAAATATGCTTCATGTTAGAGATACAGTGAGACAAAGTCATAGACAGGTGCTGTGAATAGCCCTGGGGTTGTTGGTATTCTGCTAATTCTGCCCTCCTGGGAGGGGCTTCAGACAAGGAGTGAGTTACACCTGTGACTTGTGAACCAATTGCCTAATGAATAAAGGAGCCAACACTGGGTGCATAGGCAGGACTTCCAGGTCGGAGAGAGGAAGAGGGGAAGCAGAGGAGAGAGAGAGAGCGTGCACGGGGCACCTTTTGGAGTGGGGACAGCATGTAGGTAAGATGTAGCTACTAAAGTCTCCTGGTATCATGGTGCATCCACAAGGATTTGCCACTAGAAGAATCAGATTTTGATAAGTCTTACAAGATTAGGTTTTAGTTGTTTCACCCAGAGATTGAGTTACCATTGTTTCTGAGCTAAGTTTGTGTTGCTTTTTCCTTCACATGATGGCTCATCTGGGTTCCAGAGAGAAAGGTACAGCGCGGCACAGTGTGGGCTTGCCTGATGTGCACCACAGAGGCCATGGGGGTATTGAAGCATGGGGCTGGTGTGGTAGTGACCTGCCAATGGGAACCTAGGGAGCTGGGTGGAGAGATCATGGAGCTCTGACTCAGAGCTCCATGAGATGAAAGCAGGTTGGCCATTGCTCACCAGTGCATGGCTGGCCAGCCGGCTGGGGCTCAGAGAACCAGGGTGTAGCGAAGGAACATGCCATATTTCTTGCAACAGGCAGGCTAAAAGGACATAAAACAACACAGCACTGTAAACTGTAATTGTAAGGGAGATGGAACAGCTTTATTAATATTAGATAAGACAGACTTCAAATCAAAAAGAAGAGAGACAAAGAGTCATCTCTCAAACTCCAGCTAACAGCACAGTAAACGAGAAAGACTAAAAGCTATTGACTAGACCAGGAGTAAGACAGGGATGTATGCTTCTCTGAACTGAATGGAGGATTCTTGTCAGTGTGATAAGGCAGGAAATAGAGGCATCCAGATTCTGAAGGACCAAGCAAAACTGTTTACTTCACAGATGGCATAATCCTATAAGTCATCTTTTAAGAAGTGCTATGAACAGGAGTTGGTGATATGGCTCAGAGGATAGAGGCTCTTGCTGGCAAGCCCAACAACCCATGTGGATCTCCAGGACCTGCATGATAGGATTAGAGAACTGACTCCCACAAGTTGTTCTCTGACAATTCACCTACACATGAACACACAAGATAAATACATTTTTAAAAGAACTAGTAATGAGATTATCATGTTTGCAGGCTACAACATCCATATATAAAAACCTAATATTTTATTAAATAAAAGGACAGTTTTAAAATGAAACCAATGAAACAATTCCTTTTACAGTGGCTTAAAAATGAACCAAAGAGACTCAGGAATTAAGTTATAAAATGTAACACTATACCCTGGGTACTATAAAACAGCATTGATTGCAGTGGGGCATCCATGCATGTCCTGGTGTGCACATATACAGAAGCCAGAGGGTGTGAGCTCCTCAGAAGCTGTCACACCTTAATTTTTTGAGACAAGGTCTATCATTTTGACCTGTGCTATAGATTAGCTAGGCTGGCTATATAGTAAGTTCCATGGATCAACCCATCTTCAGCTCCCCAGTACTGAGATTACAAATACACGCCACATTCCTGGCTTTTAAAATTGGGTTCTGCATCCAACCCCTTGCAGGTATATTAGAGATTATGCTGTCTCCTGAGCTATTTATGAAGTATATTTTTAAATTATTTGTTTGTGTATGTACACATGTATGCAAGTACATGCGGAAGACAGAGGCCTGTGTTGAGTGTCGTCCTAAATGGCTCTCTAACATTTTTAAAGATTTCTTTTATTCTTTTTAATTTATGTGTATGTGTAAGTTGCTACATGGGTGCTGCTACCTGTGGAGGCCAGAAGATGGCATCAATCATGAGCTGCTTGATGTGGACGCTGGGAATTGAGCACAGTTGCTCTGAAAGAGCAGCAAGGGTTCTCAAGCACTGATCTCTCTACTCTACTATACCGTATTTTTTTGAGCTAGAAGCACTTACTAAACTTAACTAGACTGGCTGGCCTAGCTGGTCATCGAGCCCCAGGGATACTCTTGTCTCCACCCCCCAGGGCTGCAAATACAGACATGGGCTACAGTATCAACTTTCTATAAAACATTTTAGAGAAATCAAAACTATCCTAATTAAAAAAAGAGTCATGAGACTGGACCATCTGCTACTATAAACTTAGGTTTTATTGTGAGCTTGTAAAGCCCACATTGATCAAGAGATTCACTGTACTCCTTACCGAAATGCTGGCAGACTTTGTTGAAGTAGAAAAGATGACAAACCTAAACCTTATATGAAAATGTCAAAACTGAAAACAAGCCAGGTATGGTGACACATGCCTTTAATTCCAGCACTTGAGAGTCAGAGAGAGGTAGACAGATCTCTGTGAGTTCTAGGCCAGCCTGATCTACATAGTAGGTTCCAGGACAGCCAAGGTTATGTAACAGAAAGACCTCGTCTCAAAACAACAACAATAAAACAACAATGACACTCCCCCTCCCCCCAAAAAACTGGAAATAGCCAAAATAATTTTGAAAAAGAATAAATTTAGAGGATCTATCATACTAAATTTCAAAGTTTATAATACAATTACAATATTTAAGACAATGTGGCTTAGCTTAAGTATAACAACACATAGTAAGAAGGGGGGAGAAATCCCAGAAATAAATAATGAACATTTGTTCAGCTGGCTTATTTCCCACTAAAGGGTCACAGCAATTCAATAGGAAAACAGTATACTTTTCAACAGATGGCACTTGGACTACTGGATGGCCACATCCAAAACATCATTAGAGCCTTACCTTACACCATACACAACTATTACCTATAAGTAGATTAGAGGCCTGAAATGCAGGCTAAACCTACAGAGCTTCTGGAATAAGACATCGTTTAGACTTAGACATACTAATAAAATAAAAATTGATAAAACAATCAAAATGAAAACCTTTTTCTCTTCACCTGACACCATTAAAATGAAGGTATAAGTCACAAGCAGACAACACTCATAAAATGTCTATCTGATATGCAGACTGTGTAAAGAATTCTTACCACTCAATAAGAAAACCAACTGGAAAACAGAGCAACAGCTGTAAGTAGATGCTTCACCTGTGAATGGATAGTCACCGCAGAAGACAAAGGGATAGCTAACAAGCAGGTGAAAGCTGCTGCTGTTGTCATTCTCTAGGTAAACACACAGTAAAAGGAGTAATATGACAAATGTATTACAGTGGATCTAATTAAAAGGCCTGACACCATCAAGTGTTAAAGAGAGTATAAAAAGGCCGGAACCCTCATTAATGGCTGGTGGAAAGGTAAATGGAATTGCTGCTTTGGCAAAGAGTTGATCAATTTCCTAAAAGCTAAACAAATTTTTGAATTCCTTACCTAGGAATCAACACAAGGGAATGGAAACATTTTCTAAGGTTTGTACACAATGCACAGCAGCCTTTTCTATAGTGGCCCATAAGTAGCAAGAGGAATGCCCATCAGTTGGTGAATGGATAGTGACATGTAACTCAAGATACAATAGAATGACAATTTGAATCTGAGGACAGGAGATGCTGGATTAGCAAAATGCTTGCTTCATAGGTATGAGTTCAGATCCTCCCCCACCCCAAACCATAAAACAAGCCAGGGATGGTGGCATTCATCTGTAACTGAGCAATGGCAAGATGGTAGAAAGAGACTGGCAGACCCCTAGAAGCTTGCAGGCCAGGTAGCTAGCCTACATGGTGAAGCTCTGGGCCACTGAGAGACCTTCTGAGGAAAGGCTCCTAAGGAATGATACTCAAGGTTGTCCTCCGACCTCTACTTGTATGCACACCCATGTACACATACATACCCATTCACACAAGTGCACACATGAACACACACACAGGCATGCACAAATATATGTGCATCACACACACACACACACACAGAGAGAGAGAGAGAGAGAGAGAGAGAGAGAGAGAGGAATGCCCTTCAGATACATGCTATAATATAGGTAAATTTTAAAACCACACTGAAAGAAGTGGAACACACTAGACTATACATACTATGATTACATTTATGTGAAATTTCTACTAAAAGAAAACCTATAAAGACAGAACATCTGCAGTTGCCTGGGGTTAGGAGTGGGACTGGAGATTATAATCAGTGAAGTCATTTCAAGATTGGAAGTAACCAGCTACGAGGGCCCATCAACCAGCCACTCAGAGACAGTGAGGACACAAATGATGCCAAAGGGAGGCAGAAGGAAAAAGATCCAGAAGAAAGGTACAGTGTGTTCATGCCAACTCAGAGAACTACCAAAAGCACTGTGTATAACAGCTGAGAATGTAAACCTAAAATAGAGAGGAAGGTGAAAAACCAAATGTCAATTGAAAACACTAATTCATCATCTTTAAATCTTCTCATTAGATGTAGGGATTTGTGAGAACACACAAACACAGGTTTCCATCTTGGTGGGCAGATCTACAGCAGCATTGTCATATCAATAAAAATGCAGGTACCTATGAGACAATGGGCAATTCTTTCTCTTCTTTTAACAGAAAATTCTAATAATACCTAAGAAAAGTCATAAATTACACTGCAGTTATCTTCTGGGCCTTAGCTCAGCTTTTCCTTCTACAATTTTAACTGTTGGCTAAAAATATTTCTGCAAAACAAGAATGGAGAGAAAAATGGCAATGTAAAAAGAAAGAAAGAAAAAGGAGCCATCTCCGGAGGAGCCTGGGGCCTCTGCTGTCTTCTCATAAAATATAATTTTACTTGACATGTGAGCTAGGGAAGGCAAGAAAGCAGGCTAACGCTTCATTCTAGGCAAACGCTGAAGCAGAAATGCCCACACTGTATACATCACTAAATTCCCATGACAGCCTAGTGGCTCAGGGAGGGAAATCTTGCCTTTCTTCTTCCCCAGATAGGTTGTGAATTCCTCATTACCAGCAACTTGTGTCAGTTACTTCAAAGGTCTACACTTGAGACATGGCTATAAAGGCCATGCTAAATGCTTGTGTGCCTCTATCCAACTTTACCTTGTGAGGGTTCAACTACATGCTTAAGGTCTTCAAAAAATCAGGGTGTGGGAAGCTGTGGGAGCAAGTACCCTAGGGCACTAAAGCTATGGACATCCTTTCCCACTGTGGGAGGTCCACAGAGTCCAGAAAAAAACAGGTGGCATCAGGGCCTGCTTGAGGCACTATAGCAATGCCAGCATTACCATAGACATCCTCCAAGCTCAGAGACAAGGTAGAGAGCCAAAGATCCCAGAACATATGTGCCCAGGAAACTCTGTGACATTGTGGTAGTTTAAATGAGACTGTCTCCCATAGACTCATGTACTTGAACACTTAATGCCTTTAGGAGGTAGAACAATTCCTGAGGAAGTATGTCACTAGAGGTGGCCTTCTGGGGTTTATAGCCTTGTCCAACTTCCTGCTTACACCCTCTGCTTCCTGTGTGCGGTTGAGATGTGATCTCTCAGCTTAGTACTCTTGTCACCATGGCTTCCTCAGCATTATGGACCTCTAGCTCTCTAGAACTCAAGGCCAAGATAAGCTCTTCCTTAAGTGGCTTGTTGTCGTGGTGTTTGTAACAGCAGCAAAGGTAACTAACACAGATACCCAACAGCCTCCATCCTCCTTCAGCAAAGGGAGGCTGTTCAGGACGACCACCTGTTGGCCTCCGCCCACCTCCCTGCCCACATGGAAGAGGAAGAGCAGAGACCCAAGTTCCAGGGAGCTGCTCCAGGCCACCTTTTTCTTTTCATATTCTGCTCCTCTCAGCACATCACTTGGCACCTCTGTTGTTAATAAATACACACTGAAGTAATCAATTTTAAGGAAGATATATGACAATGAGTAGGAAGCTACAAGCCATAGCTATTTCTGTCTAAATGCCAGGCACCACTGAAGGTGCAGATCTCTCCCCAAACAAGACAGTGAAAAGTTCCTACTGAGTAACATCTCTTAGTAAATTGAGGCAGACATGAACACAGTAAGCAACAAACAAGCAGCGAAGCAAGCAGAGAACAAGGTGGACAGAGAACAGCAGGCTCCTGCTGCCCCTCAGAAGCTGACCTTGGATTAACTTTCAATTGTCTTCCCCTGGAAACCTAATAAAGATAAAATGCCATCTATGTTACTGGGCAACATGGCTTACTATAGCAATGATCTCTGATTAATAACTTTCTTGTGGACCTGATGGAGAATAACTTTGGGCACCTACTGAGTGTGCTTATCATTCTTACACTGGGCAGATGCTATTGAAGGCTCTGGAAATCCCAGGCCAGGCAGACAGCACACTTCCCTGACAGAGGATGGACAGAAAGCAGCCTTGGACAGCTGAGGCCTTCTGAGAACACTCACAGCCCATGCTGCTCTCTTGACTCTTGAGCATACATCTAGACAAGTGGGTCCTGTTTTAGTTTCCTTTCTGTTGCTGTGATAAAACATTGTGACCAAAAGCAACTTTGGTTGGAAACAGCTTACACTTCTAGGCCAGGAAAGTCAGGGCAGGAACTTAAGCAGGAAGTTGAAAGAATCCATGAAGAAACACTACTTGCTGGCTCACTCTCAACCTTGCTCCTAAGCTCATGCTCAACTGACTAACCTTCTTACATAGCCCAGCCCTCCTGTCTAGGAATGGTGCTGCCCAGGGGCTCCCACACATTGATCAAGTCAATCCCTCACAGACATGGGACCTGGGTAATCTCTCAGTTCAGGGTCCCTTGGATGATATAGGTAGTGTCAAGCGGACAGCAGAATCTAACCAGGACAGGAACCAGGTGTGGTCAGCAGCATTTTGGTTGGTCAATATTTAGATCCAATGAAGATCCTCTGAGAGGCACGGTTCATTGTGAAGCTGTTGCTGAGCAAACCAGTGCCGACGAGGACAAACGCAGACACGACAGGCTGGCTTGCTTGGACAAGATGCCTCTGAGGGTCTTGTCACCCATGCCTCCATGCTACTTCATTAGTGACTGGTCACTGGTCCACTTCAGGCTTTCTCACTTGTTCAGAAAAGGAAAGAAAACTCCCCACACCATCACATCTAGGGCAATCTCATATAAAAATGGCTCAGCATTGTAGCTATTTTAAAACGTGATGATTGGATTCCTCTCTCAAAGCAAGGGCTTGTCTAGCTGCTTACCACCTTACCTCGAACAGGTGATTGCCACAACACACCTGAAATTCAGTGACAGTGACCAGCACAGCACTCCTCTACCTACACTGTGTGCTTCCTGGAATCATTTCTTCACATCGTACCCCTCCCCTCAGAGCACAGCTCAAGAACTAGTCTGCACACACTACCACTGACATGTGTGCCCTTCCTGGGGGAATCTATCTCCAGTTAGATCAAGAGGCATTAGGAAATGATCCCCCAAAAAATCAAATTAGCTCCGATTTTTTGACACCATATGATTTTTCTTTTAAAAGAAAAGCTGCAAGATAAAAAGAAAGAAAAAAATAGTGTTGTCTCTTTCCTCCCTTTCTAAAAAGGCTTTTAGTCCATTTGTAATTATTTATTTTCCTGATGGAATGGAAATTCCACAGGGACCATTTGCTATCTGGACCATAGTCTAGATATCTTTATATCTTTATATCTTAACATAAAGTTCTGACAGATGAATAAATACTTGAATGAACAAGCAGACACAGACACATACAGACACAGACACACACACAGAAACAGAGATATCACCTTTCAGGGAAGTCTAGTTGTTTAATGGTAGGGAAGCAGCAGTATATAGCTGAATAAACCTGCTCTGGGATGGGTCTTTATAAGATGCAATGGACCTGCCAGTTAGCTCAGCCCTCCCCACTTTGGCCTACAGTGACCTACCCCATCCTTTTGGAGTCAAGGACAGAGCAGCATGGCTGCCCCACCCTGGGCAGCAATAAAGCCATCTAGAGGAACAGGACCCTGGTACACCTGCAGTTAAGTGTATTTGAGAGGCACTGAAAACAAGTACCTGTGGCAATATTTCATCACAGAGAACAGTGGATTTTGAGTTTCATCATTAAATTTGATAAGGACTCTTTTGTCTCCATAATCAAGTTTTGATGGCATGAAGGGCTGAAGCTGACCCAAGACCACATTTAAACACAACAGAGATTTGATTGGTTCTTTTTATTACAGACATCTGAGACGGCTTTGATCTCAGTCATGGAGAGTTGGTGGAGATGCCCGTTGGTGGAGATGCCCAGAGTGCTGCGACAGTTCCAGGACTTCCTCAGCCACAGCCTCCACCAGATCCAACATTCTGAAACAGCCCAAGTGAAATGCTTGACAGGTGAACAACATCAGTCAAATCTTCCGGATATGTGAGTGCCCAAGTGACATACAGCATCCCCAGAGTGGCCTCAGCTGGTAGATACAGAAAGGGGTCCCTACCTACCTCCTACTCTACCAGAAACCACTTTCTGAAGCTGAAGACTCAGATCCTCCCCTCTGCACACCCCACTTCCCAGTGAGGTCCATGTGGAAACAGGATACAACCTGTAACCATGAGGCCTCAAGAAACAAACCAGTCCAACTGAAATGGGAGCATGGGCCTGTGGGCTCTTGACACTTGCCAAATGAACTACCTTGTCCTTGACACTTGCCAAATGAACTACCTTGTCCTTGACACTTGCCAAATGAACTACCTTGTCCTTGACACTTGCCAAATGAACTACCTTGTCCCCATTTCTTCACAACACTCCACTTTCATGATTCAACAGCTTCTCTAAACGTATTCCTTAGCCCGGTGTGGTGTTTAGACAACTATCCCTCATAGGCTCACATACTTGAACACTTGGTCACCGCCTGGTGGTGTTCTTTGTGGAAGTCAAGGAGCCTTAAGAGGTAGACCCTTGCTGGAGGAAGCATGTCACTGAGATTGGGCTGTGAAAGTTTACAGCCTCATGCCACTTCCAGCTTACCCTCTGCTTTGTTGTTAGGGTAAAGGTGTGATCTCTCAGCGTCCTGCTCCAGCTCCCTGCTGCTGTGCCCCACCCCATCCCGTTATGGACTTTCCCTCTGGAAACACTAGCCCAAACCAACTCTTCCTTCTTCGCTCCTGGTCATGGTGTTTTATCACAGCAACAGTGAACACCTGACTTGTGATCTCCCATAATCTTTCTATTGCCCACCCTGCCAGCAGGAATTCTACATGGAGAAAGCAAGTGTAAATGGAAACTGTGCTCCCCGGGGTAGGTGGCTGACTGTGTATGTGATGTCTATTCCGGGTTGTCAACTTCACTCCATTTGGAATGAACTACAATCCAGAAATGGAATTTCTGGCCCACCTGTGATCCAGATTTTGAAGCTGGAAGATACAGGAGTCTGACCCAGATCTTGACATGGAGATCTTGAGGCACAGTAACCACAAAAAGCTTAGGCCCAGACAAGGTAGTACATGCCTTTAATCCCAGGAGACTGAGGCAAGCAGATCTCTGAGTTCAAGGTCAGCCTGGGACAGAGCAAGTTCCAGATCTAGTCATGGTGGTGCACACCTTTAATCTGGGCCACATCTACTGCTGGAGGCCTACATGAGGACACTGGAAGAATGAAGTCTCTTCTTCTTTGCCTGCTTTCACTTACTTTTTGGAACCTACTTCTTCAGGATTCCAGCTTATACAGAAGACCAGGTGAAACAACTAACCTTGTAGGACTGGGCAACTACGAGGTTCCTGGACTTCCCATCCACAGCTGCCCATTGTTGGGTTAGTTGGACTGCAGACTGTTAAGTCATTACAATAAACTCCCGTAGTATACAGAGACATTCCATAAGTTCTGTGACTCGGGAGAACCCTGACTAATACAACATAACATCACTTTCTCCTGCATCATTTGTTCCTGGCTTTCTCCAGTCAAGCTTCTGCTCTTGCCCTCCACCTGGTCTTTTCAAGGTCACAGTATCGTCTGTTGTCTAAGGCAGGGTTTAACCTTTGCTCTTCTTCTATAAGTGCTCAGTACCACTCTGCAGGTAATTGCTGCTCCTGGCTCTCACAGAGCACCCCTCACAGCTTCCCTCCTGCCTCTGCTGGCTTCTCTCCCAGATCTCCTCTTTGCCCCATTCCCACTTCCTACAGATCCCTGAGCTGGCTCCTAGACCATGCTTCACTAGTCATGCCATGTGCTCATTGATTTCACTATCTCTGGGCTTTAAATATTATCAAGGTGTCAAAAGGCAAGCTTTAAGACTCAAATTCTGTCTATGTTTGTCCATTTCCCTTGCTGATGCTGCCCCTCAGGATGTATATCAAACAGAACAAGTTCAAAAGCAAGCTTCCCATTTCCCTTTTTCCAGACCTGATTCTCTCCTTGTCCCCACCCTATCTAGCCTTTAAGCCTCTTTTTCTGCCTTCTATATCTAGGCTATATTGAGCTGATCTAAATACTTGTCGAAGGTCAATAAGATTATTTGAGAACATTAAACCATTTTGAAGCCCATGCTTAATAGAGATTAGTGGTCTGTTTGTTTTCTATAAAAACAGAATTCCAAAGGCTCATGTATAACTTGTAAACACCTCAGGGGAGCCCCAAATCTGTTTCACCCACGCTGCTTTGAGTAAGGGCCTCCCGTGCGGAATGAGAGGTACCTTCGCCAACAGTACAACCTAATAGGCTTGCCTCCCAAGTGCTAAGAGACTTTCATTTTAACCAATGCTTACCCTCTCTGCTTAAAGCCAATTCAGAAGCAGAGGAGGCATCCAGTATACCTGACATGACTAACAAAAGCAAAGTTATGAAAAATGTCCTTTGCTGCCCTGGGTTTACAACAGATGGTTGAATAACCTGAAGCAAAATGTAATGTAGTTGATGACTGCCAACACTGTCACCCCACCACCATCACCAACCCCTGCCAAGCCAAGCTTCTCTGATGATTCTAGCTCTGACTAGTTACTCAAGTACAGAAGTAACATTTCTCTTCTCCTAGGAAGGCTGACAGGAAGAAACCATTCTTTGCCATTGGCTATGCTCTCTAGAGAGGACTCTGCTCTTTGACAGGAAATCCAGTCAGCCCTAGCTGCTTCCCCAAGAACACCAATATGTTGTGTGGTGGTTTGAATATGCTTGGCCCAGGGAGTGGCACTATTTGGAAGTGTGGCCTTGTTGGAGTGGGTGTGTCACTGTGGGTGTGGGCTTTAAGACCCTTATCCTAGCTGCCTGGAAGCCAGTATTCTGCTAGCAGCCTTCAGATGAAGATGTAGAACTCTCAGCTCCTCCTGCACCATGCCTGCCTGGATGCTGTCATGTTCCTGCCTTGATGATAATGGACTGAACCTCTGAATCTATAAACCAGCAGAAATTAAGTGTTATTCTTACAAGAATTGCCTTGGTCATGGTATCTGTTCACAGCAGTAAAACCCTAACTAAGACATGTTGTCAATGGGAAGTGACCTGCCAGGAGCAGGTCCAGGAACTGTAGACAAATGTCCAGTTCCAAGCTTGGGTCTATGGAGCCCAGCAACCAAATGATGCCTGCTTCTCTATGAGCCACCACTTAGCCTAAATCTCATCATACTTTTAGCTGATAAGCCAGCTGAAGCAAGACAGGCAGGTAGATAATATTTTGCTGGGTTAACCCAGGCTTCCTGTTCCTACCACTGTTGAGTTACAACTCATATCCTTCTATTTTCAAACAGGATAGCACTAAGTTGTTCAGGCTGAGCTTGAACTTGAAGTCCTCCTTCTCTAGTCTCCTGACTTTCAGGTATGCACCACCACACACAGCTGATAGAATGTTTTCATTCTTGACAGGCTTGCAGCCGTCACTCACAAAGATCAGAGGAATACATATGAAGGATAGGTGAGTTCATTCTAAGTCAGGATGAAGGCTGGGAGTGATAGAGGCCTGAATGGTGACCTGGGGGGATGGACGGGGAAGAAAAGCACCACCAAAAGGAGGGGAAGACGAAAGAGGCTCACAAGGCAGCCATGGAGGTGAGTGAGGAGGAGCAGTGAATACAAAGTCAAGGCAGAGCTGGGCAGTGGTGGCGCACGCCTTTAATCCCAGCACTCGGGAGGCAGAGGCAGGTGGATTTCTGAGTTTGAGGCCAGCCTGGTCTACAGAGTGAGTTCGGGGACAGCCAGGGCTACACAGAGAAACCCTTGAAAAACCAAAAAAACCTAAAACAAACAAACAAACAAACAAACAAACAAAAAACAGAAGTCAAGGCAGGTGGGCAGCATTAGACACCAGGGCCAGGAGCTGGTCTTAGGTTCTCCAGAAGATACTCAAGGATGCTAGAAGTCACTCCTGGGAAGATTGGGAATTATACTAGTTAAAATTCATTCCCACAACTCAGCAAGTACATACGAATCACCCAAATGCTAAGTACAGAGTTGAGTAAGTTTCTAAGATATTTTATCCACTTCCACCTCTCATTACCAAACTCGTCTACATTGCATTTTCTTACCCCTGAAAAATCACCCTGTTCATCCACACAGAAGAAAGAAATAAAGAGGAATGACAAAAGCAGTACACCAAAAGACTAAACTGTGGGACGCCCCAGAACGCAAGATAGCAGCTCCTCCATGGTGTTCAATGTCTGGTGACAGCTGACTGCTCTGAGTGGTCCTATGGCCCTGAGAAATCCACCAACATGAGCCAAGCACCCTAGGGTACTAGGAGCATCCAAAACCATTTTGGGCTTCAACACAGACTCCCACCTCCACATCTGTAGTGGTTCCCACAAGCGTGGCCAAGCCCAGACTTTGAACACTGCAGATGGGAGGGACCCTTGGAGTAGCTGGTCTGTAGAAGATTGAGAAGGAGGAGAGTGTAGGAAAAAAAAAAGGCTTCAAAGGTAGGCAGGCCCAGAGGGCTGCGTCAGAGGGCACTTCTTCAAACTTTGTAAAGGAAAACGCACAGGAAATAAGTCAGAAAGCAATACACAGTACGTGACCCATGCAAACCCCTTATAACTACCTTAGTGAGCCCAATGGGCAGCTGGCATTCCCAAGGATTAAGTCAGAGCCCAATGGTCCCATGTCCAACCCACCTCCCTAAAACAGGCCTTAAAATCAAAATGAGCTGTCCAGCCCACATGGTCACTCACTCGCACAGGTGTTTCCTGTAGAAGGTAGTGACTTGGCCTCTGGGATTCCCAATGGAACTGATTTCTCCCTTTGGATTTCCATATCAACACCCCTCCCACACACACACACATCACACACACATACAGGTTAGAGATAAAGAAGGGTTTCCCCCCACACACACACACACCACACACACACACCACACACACACACAGGTTAGAGATAAAGAAGGGTTCCCCCCATACACACACAGGTTAGAGATAAAGAAGGGTTCCCCCACACACACACACACCATACACACACACACAGGTTAGAGATAAAGAAGGGCTTTTCTGTGGTGGCCACCATTTATTGTAAAAAGGAAAAGAAACAGATGACTAGAAAAACATTCCCTTTCCCCTCCCTCTCCTTCCATTTACAGAAGCAGAAAATAGACATGCTCAGACGATCTCAGTCAGTGGCAGATGAGATCATATTTGAGAGCCTCTTTGTGCCAAAGCCACGAAGCTAGCCAAACCTTGGAACGTTTGTTGTGGTCTTTGATGGGCCATGCTGAGCTGAACCAGTGAACTTGGAGCAAAGTAGATCTTTCTTCTCAAAGAGTTTAATAAGATTTGGAATCTTAAGATTTTATTTTCCAGGAGTATAAAATAGGTGCATGCAGTGGTGAGTTACCAGGCAGACCCTTATGAGAGCTACACTTCAAGGTTTAAAGCTCTTGAGAATGAAGAGAGAGCAGCTAGCTCCAGTGTTCACTGTGTCAGAGGGGGAGACTTGTGTCCCTCTTGTCAGTCAAAGCACTACTGGACTACTGCTCCTAGAGGGAGGGGACAGGGGTCTAGAGGCCTCCCATGCAAAGCCTTGGAGAAGCTACAGAGAAAGCAGATACCTACTGTTGGTCTTCATGCACATCTATCCTGCAGCACAAGTCAAAACAAGGACAACTGAAGAGACGTGAACAGAATCAGCACGTTTCTCACAAGAACACAAAAGGAAAACAGGTGTCAAAGCCTTAGAGAGCCACCCCTTCCATCCAAGTTCGGTAACCCTTTTCCTAGCCATCTCAAAGGAAGGCTGAGGAGAAAAGGTCCTGACAGGCAGGTCCTGAACTCTTTGGCTTGGCAAATCCAGTCTTTGGAACTGTTCAGAAAGGGATTCTGTGATCTGGGGTTCCCTTGACAAACTGGAGAGGCCGTGTCATTCACATGGAGAAAGGGCATCTCAGACACGGCTCCATCAGCACCACTAGCACTGTCTAGAGTTCCCTACTTAAAAGAGTTCATAGTCACCCAAGTGTCTTCCTCACTCCTGTTCCACCTTCAAACCTCACAGGAAGTCAAGAGAGTCAGGTAGAGAGGACACACAAAAAAACCAATGTACATTCTTTTTACAAAACATTCCAATTATATCATAGTGTGTGTGTGTGTGTGTGTGTGTGTGTGTGTGTGTGTGATGTCTTCCTCTACCATACTCTACCTTGGTGTTTTTGGAGCTCACTGGTGAGGCTAGACTAGCTGGCCAGCTAGGCTCCGGGATCTACCTGTCTCCACTCCCCAATATTGGGATTGTAGGCAAGTCTGTCATGCCTAGTTTTTACATAGATTTGGGTCCTCCTGCTTGTGGGGAAAGCTCTTTACCCACTGAGCCATCTCCCCAGTTTTATAATTCATATTTAAAATCACTTTGTTCTAACAACTGAGAGGGAGACTGCGTATTAAAAGACTATTTTCCTTCTTAGGAAGTGAATTTAAAGCAACAACAACAAAGAAAGCTTACCCATTTTTGAAATAGAGGACATGGGCTCTCTGAAGTCCTGTTTCTAGGAAAAAACCTAGTTCTTGATCGTGGGGAGCAGGGCCAGGCTTAGGGCTTCTGTTCTGAATATTAGTTAGTATTACCTAGAAGGGGAGAGAATTGGAAAACTAATCAAATACAGATCAATACCTACTTCCTTCAAACCCTAGCTCCAAACGCACTGGAAGACTTGAAAACCATTGTCCTCTGGCAGAGACAGGTGCAGTCTCTTGAGTGTGAGCATTAACAGCAGAGATGACTTCTACTACAGGGGGCATCTGGGCAGCCCTGTAGTATGCTGTCTCTGAGAGCTCTGAGCATGGTACCAGCAGAATCTTCAAACATGGAGTCCCTGCTAAATACCAAGACATTGCCAGGAAGACTGAGTGATGCAGAACTGGTCTCAGCAAAGAGCAGGAAGTCATTGCCCACCAGTGGCTCTGGTCAGGCAGGCAGACTTATTCCTCCACCGAGAGTCAACACGTGATGAAATGGGCACTAACTCTGGAATTAACCAGAACACACACTCGCCAGGCTGCAGGGCTCAGGCCAGGAGGCTGAGTGCTATTCATCTACACTCAAAGAAAGAGCTGAAGAAATAACTGTCTCTTCCTAAGCATGGCCTTATATAACCATGGTTGAAAAGATTTAAATCTTTAGTTCTGAAAACAAACCAAACTAAAACAAAAACTCAAACCAAACCAAACCAAAACCCAGAACAGAAGAACAGACAAAACTGCCAACCCCTCAGGTGAAAGACTTCCAAGCTGACTTTAGAGTGAACTATAAACACACATCAGCAACTCTCTTTAAATTCAGGAGTCAAAGCATTTCTCAGAGAAAATTGGACCCACTGCACATTTAAAAACCACACATGTAAACATGCTCCTCATGTTTTCTGGAAGTCAACAGCTCCTTAAAATTTAGGCTCAAACCCAAATATCCTAAAGGTTTTGAAGTTACTCTCCAAGGATAAGTGAAGCAATTGCTGGCTCGCTAACCTACGAATTTTCCTTTGGGCACAAAAGAACGCAGCACGCTGAGAATCCATCGTTGGAGAATGAAATCCAAGTGGTTGCATCTACACTACATCCCAGCAGCTAATCCAAAGTCCCAGGCTCCTTCCCCACTCTACAGTGTTCCTTCTTCCCCAGGGATGGGCACTGCAGCTCCTCCTCCCGCCCAGTGTCAAGTGGTAGAGATGCAATTTCTCATTCACTTTTCCTCGGCTACCTTGAGGCGACAGCATCCTAATCCAGGTCTTCTGATTTTGAGATTCATGTAGCAACTGTGCAACTTGGAGGTCCAACACTGAAACTTTCCAAGTCACTCTTTACGTTCCTTTGGCAATGGCTTTTACTTTTGAAATACTGTATTATTCAACAGTAAAAACAATTCAGGATAGTCCAAATGGAATTAAAAACAACCTCACAATTCTATGTAGACATCTGCTGGTTAACAATCCAGACATCTCTCTGCACACATGTATTAAGCAGAGACAAAAACATTTTACAAATAAGAGGCCATCTTATAAATTCTAGCTTTGAATTTAAGCTATTACATGTAATTTGGTTAATCTTGACAAAAGTAATTAAAATGTAACCAAAGTAATCACAGAATCAGGAACTTCTTTCCTGGTAGTGGGGATCCAGTTCAGTTTTCATAAATGCCAGGCTAGTGCTCTACTACCAAGCTACATTTCCAGCCCCCCAAAATAATTTTGTTCATGTAATTCATTGAAAGTCTCATTAAAGTTAAATACAAATCTTACTGCAGCTACAGTCACATTAGTATGTGTGTATACATACTAGGAAAGGTAAGAAAGTAAGTGTTTACCTACATATTTAGCTTTATATGGTAACTAATGGCACATAATATAGATAGTGACATGAGTACATGCAGGCTTTCTCTTTTGACTTTTCCTTCATTTAGTTTTATTACGTCGCTTTTTTTAGATTTAAGATTCTCACTTTTTGTTACCATTTTTATATTGCTATGTAAATGTCTGATTGAGATAAATACATGATAGATAGATAGATGATAGATGATAGATAGATAGATAGATAGATAGGCAGATAGAGGTATAGTTGGATGCCCTTTTGTTTGTTGGTTGGTTTGGCTCTAAAGATTGAAACTAGACCCTGGTCTGGACCACCAAGCTGCACCCAGGTCTATGCAGAGTGCTGACATTGGCAGCTTTGTAGTAAGTTCAGAGGTCAGGAAGTATGAGCCTTCCAACTCGATTCGTCTATTTCAAGACTTGTTTCGGCTGCTCTGGCTCCCCTGAAATTTCACACAAATTTCTGAACCAGTGTGTTGATTTTTTTTTCCTTCTTTGGAAAAGTAGATCATGCTTTGATATTTACTCAGACTTTGTGGCTCACTTTCCAGAACGCTACCATTTTAACAGACTGTGCCCTTGAACCCATGAGCGTGGGTTACCTTTTGCTTACTGAGGAGTCCCTTTCTATTTAACACTTTTTAAAAAAACATTTAGTTCACATGTGGTTGCATGTATTCCTATAGATTTTAATCTTTTGATGTTAGTGGGCATGTTCTAATGTATTCCTATAGATTTTAATTTTTTGATGTTAGTGGGCATGTTCTAATTTTAAGTTTAGTATCATTCATTGTTAGCAGAAACACATGACCTTATGTACTAATCTTGATATCCTATAACCCTGCTGAATTTGTTTATTAGCTCCAACAGATCAATGTATGTGGATTTTATGTATATACAATCATATTATCTGACAAGGAATTTCCGATCTGGATGCCCTTCATTGCTTTTGCTGGCCAAAACACAATAGGAAAAATTCCTAGTAGCACATCATGCAGAAGCAACCAAAAAATTAATTTTCTTGTCCCTGATCTTAGGGGTATGCACCCTATGCCCAGGCTGAGTAAATTCCCACCTATTTCTAGACTATTGGCTGTCTTTTCTCATTAACACAAAGGGTGTTGGATTTTATCAAATGCTTTCTTTGAATGTACTGAAGTGATCACAGTTTCTTTATGCTACCATGCTTCACTCCATTATGACGATAGATCATCTTCCTGAACTGTACATCTCTTAGTCACGGCATATAATCCCTAGAGAAACTCCTCAATTTTCAACAGGTTAATTTTGATAAACGTATCAGAAGCTGGAAGAGCATTTAATATAGCTAACTGGGCATCACCGTTTGGTCTAATCTATCTTATACTGAACACTTATGATAACATGCAGTTGGGCAAAACCATCTAACTTACTTGTAATAAACTCCTGACTAATTCATGTAATTTACAGAATGCCTGGACATAAAACATACGGGCAATACAGTATAGCGTGCACTTGGGTATCATTTCTTCCTGGAACTGATCTTGATTTCACACTGGCCCAACACCATCTCTGACTTTGGAGTTGTCTTGAGTATTTCACGTTGAAGTGCTCCTCATGCTGGCTGAGAGCCTGGGTCCTCTTGAGGTGGGCATGCTCTGCAGTTTCTTCACTAAAGCACCCTGATGCCAAGCTGCCAATCCTGCTGCTTGCTGGGGCTGGAATTTGCCGCTTTGAATTACATCTGCATGGGCTTTCTGCTGTTTGTTTTCTTCACTGCTTAAGCCACTGGTTCTCAACCTTCCTGATGATGCAACTCTTTAACACAGGTTCCTCAGGTTGTGGTGACCCCCAAATATAAAATTATTTTCATTGCTAATTCATAACTGTAATTTTCTACTGTTATAAATTGTAGTGTAAATATCTGTGTTTTCTGATTGTCTTAGGTGACCCCTGTGGGGGTCATTTGCCCCCGAAGGAGTTGTGACCCACAGGTTGAGAACCACGGGCTTATGCTTTAGCTCCTTTCCTAATTAGGACGTTCAGCTGGAAGGGGCTTGGCCTGAGGCCCCTTACTCCGCTCCGCATCAGGCTTCTCTAAACTTTTTACCTCTGGCCTTGGCTGTGCTACACTTCCAGGGGCTGCTGCATTTCCCTCAAATTGTACTTTTTAAATAGTTGCTTGCTCAGCTTCCTCCTTTTCATTATAGATTTGCACAAGACTGACCAGTAAAAACCACACAAGAGTCAATATTAGGCTGTTTGAAATCTCCTGTGTCAACACTATTAATCCAAAACTCTTCAATTTAGCCTCAGGCAGACTTTTTTGAACAGGGCAGAAAGCAGCCACATTCTTCATCAAAATAGCACAGGAGCGTCTCAGGCCACCTATTACTATTCTTCTCCTCTGGCGCCACCTTAGCTGGGCCGTCACAGTCTACATTGCTCTCAGCAGCACTGTCCCCATGCTCCTCATAGTGTGACACATTAAGCCCCACTTAAAGCATTTAACTGCTTTTCTAGTTCAGAGTCCAAGATCCACATTCTCCAGCAAACAGCATCGTCAGACCTGTGACAGCAATGTTCCACTCCCCAAGCCAACTACTGTCTTAGTCAGTGTTTTACTGCTGTGAACAGCCACCATGACCACAGCAACTCTTATAAAAGAAAGCATTCAAATGGGCCTGGCCATTGTCATCAAGGCAGGGAGCATGGCGGCATGAAGACAGGTGTGGAGCTGAAGAAGTAGCTGAGAGTTCTGAATCCACAGGCAGCAGGAAAAGAGAGCCACCAGGCTTTTTAAAACCTCAAAGCTCCACCCCTAGTGAACACTGCCTCTAATAAGGCCACACCTCCTAATCGTTTCAAATAGTGCCACTCATGGTAACCAAGGACTCAAATCTATGAGCGTAAGGAGGTCATTCTCATTAAACCACCACAAAGAAACATTGACATTTGCAACAAAAATTTTAATCATATCTACTATATCAAACTGAACCCCGATCTTTATTTGGGAGTTAATTCTTTTTAAATATGGAAAAGTGAAGAATTTGAAATCCTAAATGGGGCGGTAACATTCAAGTTTTAATAATAATAGAACTCCATGGTTAGGAGAATGCACTGCTTTCGTGGAGGTCCCATGTTTGCTTCCCAGCATCCCTGTCTGGTGGCTGTAACTTCAGCTCCTGGAGGTCTACACTCTCTTCTGGCCTCCACAGACACTACCCTTACATGTACAAACCCACACACAGACACGTAATTAAAACAGAAAGTAATTAATACAAAATACAATAAATACAATAAAAGATTGCATAACAATAAAAAGTACCAATGCTTGCTACACCAGCAACAGATCTTGAGAACATTATGCTAAGTCAATGAAGCCAGTGATCATAGATCACGTATGACTTTATACGAAACATGCACATTTACAGAAGCAGAAAGATTAGCAAGAATTCAGTGCTGTGAGAAGGGATGGAATGAAGAGTTGACTTCAGGCAGGTACAAGGCTTCCTTTTAGCTGGATGAAAATATCCTGGGACTAAATCCTGGAGATGTTCACACAGCTCTGAATATAATCATAGTGTTCATGATCAGGCACACTAAAGGGTGCCTGTAGTCACAGCTACTTTAGGAGCTGAGGTAACAGGTAACCGACTTGAGCTCAGGTGATATCCTATCTCATCTACATAAATAAACAAATAAATAAATACAAAAGCTACCCAGAATTACACAGTTATATGACTTATACAGTGTGTAGATCATACCTCAGCAACACTATCCTCTAAAATGATTCTGTGTATTCAGTTATTGTGTGTGGGGTGTTGCACACACTGCAGAGCAGGGTGTAAGTTAGAGGACAATCTGTAGGTGTTGACTCTTGCCTAGCATGCATGTCCTGACTGGTAACTGAACTCAGGTCTTCTGGCTTGGCAGCAAACACTTTTTCCCACTGAGCTATATCTCATTGATACTATTCTTTAATATAATAATAACGATTATTATTATTATTAAGCAAATATTAGGGAAATGTCAATCCCATTAGTAACTGGAAATGTAAACTAATCATGCAAGACATCATGTTCACCTAGAAAATAATTTTTTAACAATTTGCCAAGATGCAAAGCGACACCTAGTCTCCTGAACTGCCAAAATAAGGGACCCAGTACACGGTAACAAGAGTGGTCAAAATATCCCCACTTCTGGAAATTTGCCCCTAGGAAATAATGTAAATAAAGCAATGGAAAAGCTGCCTGAAGAAAGATGCCAAGTTAGACCCAATAGTTAGGTACCACTTGAAATAATATATAACCATGAAAGTACTGTAGAATTTAGTGTCAACTGAGAACAAGGCAGACAGAACACGCTTTACTGTCTTGAGGGCAAAGGCAGTACAACAATGCACAGACATGAACACAGGTGACTGTTCCTCTCTGGTTACTAGACTTTTCTGGAATGTTATAAAACACGGGTACAGGCAGCCAGATGTCAGGCTCAAAATCAGTGGTGCTAGAGCAGAGGCTAGCCTCCATCTCTGGACATTATTGCTGGCCTGTGCTCTGAATGGGATGAAGAGGTGGAAACTGAGAGCAAGGAGGACATGGTCTCTTGACTGTCTCACTTTTGGAAGCCACTAGTGCAGGCTTGTGTCCTCTCTCAGCAGAGTGCCTGGCTTGAAGTCAAACACACTGATCTTAATCTAATCCCCTCTGGATCAGCTGTGCCACTCAAATTCCCTTGCATGGCAGACATCATACAGTCAAGTCGTGGCCTGTGCTCTCTGAGCTGCTCACTGAGGAGAAAGAATCTGGGGTGCGCTCTGTAATACTTGGGGACCTGGTGTTTCTTCTTTGAACTTTAGCACTTAAGTCAGCCCATAACAGTTACAAATACCTGGCAGTTTAGCTTTAGCTTCTTTTCCAAAATTGGGTGTGAAGAAATAAACTGTCAGCAGAGGGTAGAGTTGCACCCTGGCCCTGCTCCTGCTCTAGAATGCCACCACCAGCTGGCCAGGCAGTATATGCAAAGCCCAAAGACAGATGACTTCATGTGCCAAAAGCAGGGCTCAGGTTATGACAGCAAGGATGAGGTCATCTTTATCCATGTGACTGCACCACCAGCAGCACCTTACAGGGCAGAAAACCTTGTTTGCTGTTGGCACGCTGCCTCTATCTGAATAGAAACTAATCAAAGCCACCCTGCATCACTGTTAACGCTATCTAATTTGATTTGTCTGATCAAATTATTTTATACACACAATGTTTGCTGTATTTTATTCTCTTCCAGAAAACAAACTATCAGAGAACATCATCAGCCCATGTCTCTATGACCCTAACTTAACAAGGACAACTCTAAACAAACATTTAACACACAGCTCTCATGGACTCATCTCCCTTGACCCTACCTCCACATTTGGAACAAGGAGGCAGAACAAGCCAGGGCCCCACCCTGCATGCTCCGTGGTACACAACCATCCTCTGTAAAGGATAGATCTCTAGGCTTTTGAATTCAGACAACTCAGCTCCCGCTAGTTCTGCTATGAAAATAGAAAGCTGAAGCACAAGAATTAAATGAACAGGCCATGAAGAACACTCCAGAACCTAGAAGCACGAAGAGCAGGTTCCAGTACAGACAGGGCAATAGCATGACCCTGAGAGGATGCTTCATGAACTTGTCTCTGCGTTCCTAATAAGACAATGTACTTGTGGTATTCCAGACTTTCTCTAAACATCTGGAACTCTGAAGGCTGGGGTGAACACTAAGCTAGTATTTGATGTGTGCTAACAATGTACTGGGAAATACACGAGCTGGACGCTCATCATGGTAACGACATGCCAGTTACGGCGGCTATTTATAGCTGAGGCTCCTGAACACAGAGAGGCTAAGTGACATGCCTTCAAGTCTCACAGCTAAGCAGCATCCGCAACAGGATTCCAGCACCAACTCACTTCACTGTCCTGCTCTGCTGCTTCTCACAGCTTAAGCTCAGACTCCAAGGAAGGTGAGGTCAGCCCCTTTCTGAAGGGTCAGTCACTGCCCTTCTGCACAGCAACTCCGTGGGTGAAGGTCTCCCAAAACTTTTATTTTCGCTAATGAACAAACTTAAGAGCCAATGGTCATGAATAAAATGCCAATAAATCCTGGCAGATAGCAGCTTCCTCACCTCAGCACGGCAGGAGGGCAGGGGAAGCCACTGTACCCTGTCTCTACCTCTGTCAGTGACCAGCAAGGCAAAAGCATATATTAGATTTTCTTCCCAGGATGGCGCGAAGGCCAGGCTCTATTTGTCCCAGGCTTGCCAGGGCTTTTACTCCTTTCAGACTCCATTTTTGTTTTCACTCCAGCATAATTCTTTAAAAAGTCAAAATCAAGTCGGCTGAGATCAGGGATTTAAAAACAAATATGAATCCCTGAACTTCTACTAAGCCCCATTTCTGCAGTTTCTAGACTGCCTAACACACAATGTCTTTAGTTCCTATCTCAGCAGAAACAGACCTTTGGTTCATTCAACCTCTCTCTTGCTGAAGTCTGGGCAGATCCATGAAGGAAACACATAGTGAAAGGTCAGGGTCAAAAGGAGTCATGTAGAAAGGCTGAGGTTTCACTGTAGGCTGCAGGAGCTTGTCTGTGGTACGAAAGCCAAGGTTCTCACAGTCCAGTACCAGGGACTGCATTCCACAGGGAGGGTGTGTGGATGGTGAGAAAGTGACAGCCCAGTGTGACCATGCAGTGGCCTAGAGACCTAACTAGGTGTCAGGAAAGAGTTGATTTCTAATATCGCTTTGACCAAACTTGCTGGGTACCCTGGGGCCTTCTTTTCAAAATCTATCTCTGATGATCACTATAGCCCTCCTATGAGCACAGAGGAAGGGAGGTGTCTTTTCAAGTCCATGATTATGTGGATTTCCTTGCTTTCAGCTGAAGAACTCAACAGTAACTGGGAAGTTAGGAATGAACACAACAGGGAGTAGATGCCATCTGCCACGTCCTATATCCCTGCAGACACATGTGACAGATGAACCCCTTTGTCCCTGTCAGGGAAGGGCAGCTCCAAAGTGGACAACTAAAGGGCAAGCTGAGAAATCTCAGCTCTGAGCGAGCTGAGATGGGGCAGAAGCAAAGCTCAGCCAGGATGAACTGCGCATCCACAGCCACGTGCTGGCCATGGCAGGCAGGCAGGCAGGGGGAGGAGACAGATTTCAAAGTCAGCCTGCATGATCATGTCCCTGACAATCAGGACAGCAACTCTAAATGATGACAACAGCACAATCCACTCCTCTTAGAACCTTCGGATGGAATCGCAGACAGCCAGAGAGCCAGATAGCAACCAGAACACCCAAATACTGTATCCTATAGCCATGGCTCGGTAAGGGCAGGTCACATGATTCTCCACAGTTCCCATCCACTCTTCAGTTTCTGCAATTCTCATTCTGCTTTCCCTGTCACAGACAATTCTGGCTCTCCTTACATCCACCAACACACTCTAAAAAGATTTACGTAAGAATTACTTCCCATCTATAGATGTAAAAACAAAACAACAGCACTACAAGAGCCAACCAGGCGTAGGTAGTCCCTCTTTGTCCTCTAATCACTATGGAAACCAAGGCCTAGAAAATACAGGGCAAGTATACCTTCTGATTGGGCTCAAGCCTTACAAGTATGGTTATCATTCCAAACAAGCCCACGGGCAGTACCTCGATCTGAGAAGGTTAGATCACAGTCCAGTTTTGGCTAGCACCTGGAAACCTGCTACAGAAACTTCAGAGTTACTGTCAACACAAACCACTGACACCAAGAATGTAGTTTGCTCCTAGACCTAGACTAAGTGTCTTTATACCATGACCTTATAGACGTCTTACATGAACTTTATGAGATGGGACTATTTTTATGAACTTTTTACAGAGAGGAAACCTAAGGTTGAGTTGAGAAGGAACTCTGTAAAGAGCAGGCTGGGAAGATAGAGACCCTTCTGGACAGGTAAGATGCCTACCCATCTCTGGTCCCAGTCCTGACCCCATCCCTGGCCCTAGTCCTGACCTCATCCCTGATCCCATCCCTGACCCCATCCCTGGCCCCATCCTGGTCTCATCCCTGGCTCCATCCATGGCTCCAATCCTGACCCCATCCCTGGCCCCAGTCCTGACCCCATCCCTGGCCCCAGTCCTGACCTCATCCCTGATCCCATCCCTGACCCCATTCCTGGACCCATTCCTGGCTTCATCCCTGGCCCCATCCATGGCTCCAATCCTGACCCCATCCCTGGCCCCAGTCCTGACCTCATCCCTGGCCCTAGTCCTGACCCCATCCCTGGCCCCATCCCTGGCTCCAATCCTGACCCCATCCCTGGCCCCAGTCCTGACCCCATCCCTGGCCCCAGTCCTG
>JADRCH010000018.1:2305476-2345061 GCA_019843965.1 Rhynchomys soricoides | reverse complement strand
CCATCCCTGGCCCCAGTCCTGACCCCATCCCTGGCCCCAGTCCTGGCCTCATCCCTGGCCTCAATCCTGACCCCACCCCTGGCCTCATCCCTGGCCTCAATCCTGACCCCATCCCTGGCCCCATCCCTGGCCCCATTCCTGGCCCCATTCCTGGCCCCATTCCTGGCTTCATCCCTGGCCTCATCCCTGGCCTCAATCCTGACCCCAGCCCTGATCCCATCCCTGGCCCCATCCCTGACCCTATCCCTGGCCCCAATCCTGACCCCATCCAGCCTCAAGCCAACTCTGCTCACTCAGTCTCTGCTTCCAGGACATTCTTATCAATTGCCTTACTCTTACCTGACACAGACCAAATACCTGACTGCTAGTCCTCTGCAGACAGTCTCAGGAGACACATTACCTGCTCCAACAGACCAGGTAAAGCCCCCCAGACCTCTACCATTCTACCAAGGTAAAGCTACCTAATCCCCAGGCAAATACCTGCTGGTGTGAGGATCATGCAAAGATTCATGGATCATAACCCTGGAGAATGAGAGTGGTGAAGGTATGGACAGCCCATACTGTCTTATCTGCACATACACACTGACCAAGTTATTTTCACAAACACCACACCTATGACCACTTTCTCCATAACACTCAGGCATGCAAGCAGAGCTTGTACCTAGAGCAGACAATAAGTCAAAGGCTTTCTTTCCAGTGGTGGCTACTACTCCCACAGTCTGATATCAGCTGGAATGAACATACGGTTCTTACTTACCCTTTCTATCTCCTGGAGGTACAAGAGTGCAATGTCCCCAGCTTTCTCATAGCAGGTGATGACATCCTGCTCCCGGTCCACATGGAGATTACTGGTAGAAGACGAAACAGGCAGTTTCTCTAAACAAAGTCCTACGAGCAAAGTAAATACACAGAAATTGAACAAATTGGTTTTCATGGGACTTAATTCTAAGTATCAATCTACAGGGCCACAAAATGGTCTGCTCTGTAAGAGGCTATTGGAGACGTGATTCTCCATTCTGTCCTTTTGAGACAGAGTCTCGATATGTAATACTGGCTGGTTTGGAACTCCCTTAAGTAGACCAAGGATCCATTTGCCTCGCTTTGCTTCTCAATTAAAGGCATGGGGCCCCACACACCCTGACTGTCCTTTCTTTTAAAGACAAAATGGAACATCAAAATGAAGCTCTAGAAGGAATATCTAAGTTGCAGAAGAAAGGGGCCACTCAGCACATGCAGTCTGTTTTACCTTGACATTCAGCTTGAACTTGAGAGGGCTCTCACCATATGAGCTCTTTCAGTTCTGACGAGTATGGTGGTCATTTTTATATATCAGCATGACCAGGCACCGGGGTGCTAGGACAGTTGGACAAACATTCTGGGTGTGTCTGTAGGGTTTTCCTGGATGAGACTTACACTTGCACTGGCAAACTGAATAAGCAGGCTGCCTTCCCTAAGTGGGCAGGCCTCACCCAATCAGCTGGGAGAGAGAAAAGCATGGTCTTTCCCTGCCTGAACTGAAGCGCTGGCTTCTCTTGCTTGGGGCCTACCAGGGGGCTGAAACCTATGCCACTGGACCTTCAAGTTCCCAGGACTCCAGACTTGATAGAAAGTATGCCACCAGCAGCTCCCTGGGGTCCTAGCAGTTAACTAAAGGTCTTATCTCCTACTGACCCTGTCCCAGGATGGACATGATAAATACAAATACCCCCTCTCACTCAGCTATGCACAAAGCTTTTCAACAGTTTTTAAAAATAAGCAAGTCTGTCAACTCTAGTTTAGATCTTACATGTCCTCAAAGGCCTTTAGCTTGGTGCTACAGGAAAGATGTGGAATCTTTTAGGAGGTGGCAGCTAGTGGGACGTCTTTAGGTCACGGGGGCATGCCTTGGAACAAGTTTTCAATGCTCTGAGGGAGCATTACTTAGAAACTAGGGAAATCTTATTACATTAGGACCAACACTTGGGCCTATGAGCTTAGGAGTAATTAGAACACATGGCTCACTTCTCAGTTCTGGACCAAGAGAAAACCCAGAACACTGAAGGTGTTTTCCTCATCGGTGGGGCAATGTCTTTGCTGGTTAGAGTTCAAGGCTGAGATGTACAAAAGCATGATGTGAGGATGAGCAGACACTTCTTGACACCCCTGCCGACCGACCTTCAACCCCCTGAGAAATCAGACTCAGTTTCTACCCACCAAAGGCAGAGGGACAGACACAGTGGAAAATGGAGTAGCAGATTTTCACAATAGGATTTTTGCTGTCTCAAGTGCCCTATGACATGATAGACATCCCAGCTCATTTAGAAGTCTGACACTGGAACTGGAAGAGACCAGAAAGATCAATTCTCTTTTACAGCTAAGAAGTGGAAACCTGCCATGATAAAGAAAGTGATTTGCCCCAAATGAGACAGTTAATAGGTATTTAGTCCCTTGGCTGGCATACATCATCATACATGACATACATACATACATACATACATACATACATACATACATAAATACATGTTAGGTACTAATATTCAAAGTGAACTCTACTCCACAGAGGGAAGTAGACACACTAAGCATCAGGAAGAAAAAAAAAATCTGAAATCTCATATGCACCTTCTTGGAAAAGGGTGTCATCCAAGTTGCTCGCAGCACAGTGTAAATGCCCCTAGGCTGTAGACAGCCACAGGAGAGCACCAGGCTGCATAAAGAAGAGAGTCACCCTTATTCACAGGGAGCCAGCAGTCAGCATAGTACCCTGGAGTCAGTAGTCACAGATTGGCACCACAGTAGCCCAGCCAGAGCCTCTGTGGATTTTTAGAAGTCTTATTGAAGGGCTGGAAGGATGGCTCAGTAATTAAGAGCACTGGCTGTTCTTCCAAAGGACCCAGGTTCAGCTCCCATCACCCACATGGCAGGCATCTCATAACCATCTGTAACCCTAGTCTTGGGTTATATGATACTGTCTGTAGGCACTGCATGCACATGGTGCATAGATATATATGCAGACAAAATATCCATACACATAAAATAAAATAAGCAAATCTTAAAACTTACTGAGGTAAAGTTGGACTATAATAAACTATACATCTTTAGTACTTCATGATGATAGGGCTGGCTTACAATCCTGGTTTTTTTTTCATTAATAAAAGCCCATAGCTGTGTTAAAGCTTACTCTTTAAATTACACATGAATTGTGACAAATGTATGACATAATTTCTATATGACACGATGTACCACCCTAAAAATGTCCAGTGCCCACCTAGTCTACCGGTCCTCCTAGAAACCACTAAGCTTCCAGTCTCTAAGGATTTACTTTATCCAGAACATTATACAGTTAGAGTCAGGAAGGCCACAGCCTTGAAGCCTGGCTTCTGTCCAGTAGCAATGTACACTGAATGTCCCTCCATGTCTTTCCACGCTTTGCTAGCTCACGTCTCTCTTGCTAACCAATATTCCACTTACCTATCTGTCTGCTGAATAGTTTGCTTGATTGCTTAGTTTTGGCTTTTGGAGAAGTTATAAACATGATTGTGTAGGATTTTTTTGGAGACAGAAGTTTTAATTTAATTTAGTAACTACCAAGATGTGCAACTTGAGGATCACATGCAAGACAATGGTGAAGTTATAGCCTTGAAAGAAACGACCCCACACTGCTTCTAGCCTTTTGACTAAGATCAAGAGTCTGTGCTCCTGCAGGGCTGAGTTTCTGCTGCTCTTCTCATGCCCTGCACTGGTGTTGATGGCTGGAGTTAGCCAGGCAGGCAGGTGTGTGGGGATATCTCACTCTTGTGTTAATCTGCATTTTCCTGATGACTTGTGTCAAGGACTTTCTCACACTTATTTGCCACCTGCACGTCTTATTTAAAGTGATGCCTGGTTAAATGCTGTGCTCTTTTGCAACTGGGGATATTTGGGGGCATTTCAGTGCGGAGTTTTAGGTATTTTCTGTATGTTTCAAATGGAAGCCCTTTATGATAAATATTTATACTATAAATACTTTTTCGATATCTATGACATAGAGTGAGTGTATTTGCAGACATAAGCATCTGTGTATAGATGAGAGTCTGCCTGTGTCAGGGCAGACAGAGTTCAGGTCTCTTTTTCTCTCTCACACATCTCTTTTTGAGACAGTGTCTCTCGCTGGACCTGGAGCTTGTCAATTTGGCTAGACTGGCAGGCCAGCAAGCCCCAGGGACCCTCCTATCTCAAGCTCCTTAGTGCTGAAATTGTAAGCACTTCAGGCTTTTATGTATGGGTTAGGGCTCTGTATTAGGATCCGAATGCTTGCACGGCCAGCACTTTACCAGTTAAGCCACTCCCCAGCCCTCCAAGCCAATCGCTTCTTTCCATTTCTTTACTGGCATCTTTCAAAGACATCTTACTTTAATATATTCTGATTTTGTCAACTTTCTCTTTTACAGAGTGGACTTCAGATACTGTAACTCACTGGGAAACACAAAATCACCCAGTTTTCTCCTGTGTTGTCTTCTAAGTTCCATAGTTTTGCATTTTACTGTAACACTTATGATCTATTTCACATAATACTTAAGAAATCTATAACTAGGTTTTCATCCTTTATTTTTCTGACCATGGCTATCCAGTAGTCCTAGCACTCTTTGTTAAAGACCATCCTTTCTCTACTGAGCTGCCTTTGCTCCTTTGTCAAAACTTAGCTGACTTGGTTGAATGGGTCTATCTTTTAGCCCTGCTCTGTTTTATTAATGTACCCATGTGTTCTTTTGCCAATATTATGTCGTCTTGATCACTATATATCATTCTGATATCACTAGTGAGGTATAATATACATGAAGCAAAATTCACCTATTCTATGTATTCAAATTGTTTAAAATAAATGCACAGATTTGTATAAGTATCATCACGGTTCAAATTTAGAATATTCTAATCATCCTCAAATGCTGCTTTCTGCTCAGATTAAGTCAGTTCCCATCCTGCCCTCCCTCAGCTTTAGAGCATCAATCTACTATCACAGTTCGCTCCTCCTAGACACTTCATGTAAACAAGGTGATACATGTGGCCTATGGGGGTTGACCTTGTCACAGTCACGCTTCCAGCTCACCCAGGTTATAGCAGGCATTACTTCCCTTTTCATAGACTTTCTTTCCACTGCTCTGATGGGCTGCATTTTCTATCCAGCTGCCAATTATAGGCATGGGGGTTGTTTTCATTCTGGCTATTATGAACAATGTAGCTATAAATATTCATGGACAGTTTTCATGTGGAGAAATAGTTTTAATATTCTCTAGCAGATACCTAGGGTGGAACTGTCAGGTCGCATGACAAGTTTCTTTTTAACCTTTTAATTGCCAAACTGTTTTTCTAAACTAGCTTCACCTTTTTGCATCTGCCCAGCAATGTGTGTGGGTGCTATCTCCACAGAGCTGCCATCGTTACGGTCTGACTTTTAAACAGCACCCCCAAAGAGGACAGGAAAGAGCATCTCGATGTGTTTAGAAATACTTCCACCCACTGACTCCAACCATCCATCTGTTCCTGTGAGTATTCATTATCTGCACATCTTCTTTAGATGTGTCTCCTAAAATCTTTTACCCACTTACAGAGTGGCCAATTCTCTTGCTGACCCGAGATATTTTTGTATATTCTGGATACAAGTGTTCAGATTTATGCAGTCTAGGATTCATTTCTTCTACTTTTTTCTCCTTCTGTTTCCTTTTATTTGGTTGGTTTGGTTGGTTTTTTTGTTTGTTTGTTTGTTTTTACATTTTTTTAAATAGCAGAAACAAACTTTTGATGAAATCCAATGTTTCTTTAAACAGGCTGAGCTGGGGCAACAAAGCTTTACCATACATGCTCCTCTAGACTCGGAAAGCAAGACTGTCATTGAGACGGCTGTCATTCTTACACATGCTGCAAGGTGCAGCCTGAACTGACTTCTTTGCAAACAGACCTCCAACTTGCTAATTCCACACAACTGAAGATTTTCCTCAGACGGGCACCAATGGTGTGTCTCTCACAGCTGTGTATGCTCACATCCATGCCTTGTGAGTATATCACACTCATGGCTGGGAGAACTGAAGGCTGCCTGCAGGATTCTGGTGGGAGAGGACAAACCCAAGCTCAAGCCTGCTCTTTCTGGAGCTCTTCCGTCCATGTCTTTCACCTTTACTAATTTTAGGCTGTGTCTGTTTATGTAATAAACAGTAAGCATGAATAGCTTTTCTGAGGTGTGGGCATTTTTTTTTTTCCTGCTGATGTCCTGGAGATAGTCTTGGGGAACCCTGCCATGCTTTAGAGAACATAGTTGAGTTCTTCTAACTTCGTCACAATTTGTTTCTGACCTAGAATACAGCTGCTCTTGGTCAGTCTTGTACTGAAGAGAATGTGTGTTCTGTTGTTAGGTGGGATGCCATCCGAGTCAGCAAACTGTGTTCCTGGCCTCTCTCTCTATAACTTACGGATCTGTCTTCCTGCTTTAGCGTGGATTGAGTCATAGTATAACTGTACAGCTGCTCACTTCTCTGTGAAGTTTGATCAACTTCACTTCATGTATTTCAAAGCTCTGCAACTGAGTATATAAACTTCAGAGTTGTTATTACACTTAATAGACTGACTTCCTTGCTCCATCATCACCTATGCAGATTTTATCCAGCTCCTGCAGTCCTCACAAGGTTAGTGTGACCACAGCAGGCTCCTGCAGTCCTCACAAGGTTAGTGTGACCACAGCAGGTTTCTTGCCCTCTTCCCTCTCAATCTACTCTATCAGTATCTTTAAAATACTTCCAGTGGTCAACATTCCAACCTTCCCTATTTCCCAGTTTGATGATCTTTAGGTTGAGTATTTGGAACATTTACGTTTAGCTGAGCATGGTGACACACACCTATGATCCCTAGTTCTCTGGAGGCTGAGGATCACACATTTGAAGCCAGCCTGGGCTACACAGTGAAATTCTCTTTAAACCATAACAACCAAACCCTAACAAACAAATCCCCACAATGACATTTACTGAAACCGTATTTGTTTCTTCCTCTTTTCTGTCTTCTGTTTGGCTAGTGTTTATTTCTCTTACTTGCTAAAGTACTAGCAAAAATGCTATTTGTTGCTTTTGGTTTTAACCTGTTATGATCTGCTTCAAATAACTTCACATACTGTAAACAGCCGTAACAACTGCATGCTTTCACCTGCCTCTTTATAGCTAGTACTTGTTTACTGTGTACATTTTACTTTCATGCACGGTGTAACTCCTATCTTGGGTAGTTATCATTTTTATTAAGTAGTCAGTTATATTTTAAAGGAATGTGCGCTTCTATTTTCAGCCAGGCTCCATGCTAAGCATGCATCCGTGTTGATTCATACCTACCTCCAGGGGTCCTTTTCTTCTGCCTACAGTAACCCTTTTAATATATTTGGTGGTGTGGTCTCTTAGCTGCATTATGCCTGGGACATGCTGTACCTGATCGCCATTGTTAGAGATTTCACTAGGAAGGGAATTCAAGGTTAGCAGTTTGCTTTTTCCTCCCAGTCTGCCTCTAACGATGTTGTTCCACTGAAATCTCTCTTTCATGTTTCCTGACAAGAACCCTGTTTTCCACCCTTCTGTTTGTTCACTTATGCATGTCTCTTTTTCTGGCTGTCTTACAACTTTATCACTAGCACTGAGCAGTTTGTATTATAAAGTACTTGAGTGTCACCAAAAATACTTAGAAACGAGTGTTTATAGTTTTGTAAAACTAAAGTGTTTAGCCATTATTTCTTTTAAAAATGTTTATACTGGCTTCAGAGATGGTTTAGTGGGTAAAGTACTTGCCATGATCCTGAGTTCAGATGCCCAGAACAGAAACAAAGACCAATGTGATAGCACTTGCCTGTAATCCCAGCACTCTTGTGGAGCTGCAGACAGCACAAACAGGAGAATCCCCAATGGCTTGCTAGACAGCTCACTGGTACATGCAGTAGAAAAATAAGAGACCCTGCCTCAAAAAAGGTGGGAGACAAGAAACAACATTCAAGGTTGTTCTCAAACTTTTATATGTTCCCTGTAGTAAGCACATGCCTGCACACATTCACACATGACAACATATGGATTAGATATGCACAAAGATAAAAGCAAAATTTTTATGTTCCCAATTTCCTTCCCTGGGTTTTTTTTTAATTACATATATTAAGTCACCTAGTGTTACCATGGTTTAGATACATTCTAGTTTGACCTCTTTCCTATAAAAAAAAAAGCACCCTGACCAAAACCAACCTAGGAGAATAGAAGGTTTATTTGACCTTTGTCTCCATGCCACCATCAATCACTGAGGGGAATCAGGGCAGGAACTCAAGCAGGAAGATTATGAGAGATTATGGAGGAGTGCTGCTGGTTTGTTTGCTCTTTCTCAAATAGCCCACAACCACCTGACTGGGGAACACTGCCGCCCACAGTGGGCCCGGCCAGGCTCTATCAATTAACAATCAGGACAACCCCTCGAAGACATGCCCACAGGCCAATCTGGTCTGAGTAATCTCTCAATTGTCCCTTCTTAGGTGTGTCATATTGATAGTTAAAGCTAAGTAGGACAAAAACTATACTGTATCTTTTTTTTCCACTTAAAAAAAAAAAATTCCCTGGTGGAGCACGCCTTTAATCCCAGCATTTGGGAGGCAGAGGCAGAGGCAGGCGGAGTTCGAGGCCAGCCTGGTCTACAGAGTGAGTTCCAGGACAGCCAGGGCTACACAGACAAACCCTGTCTCAAAAAAACAAAACAAACAAACAAAAACAAAAAACCAAAACAAACAAAAACCCAAATCATCCTCTCTTAAATTTTAGATAATTTCTATTGCTTTGTCTTCAAATTCACTAATATTCTCATTTGCAATATATACTCTGCATAAATCACATCCACTGTTTTTTATCTCAAATTTGATCAATTTCATCTGGAAAAATTTGATGAGTCCATTTTTATCTTTCATGTCTCTGTTGAGCTTTTTAAACACAAAGAATATGGTTCTAACCCTTGATTTAATATTCTACAAATTCTAGATTTTTATATTTATTCATAGTCCAAATCATCAAGTAGCTCTTCCAATATGAACCCTGCTATAACTTCTGTCTTTGTTAGGGTTTACTGCTGCGAACAGACACCATGACCAAGGCAACTCTTATAAGAATGACATTTAATTGGGGCTGGTTACAGGTTCAGAGGTTCAGTCCATTACTATCAAGGTGGGAACATGGCAGCATCCATGCAGGCATGGTGCAGTAGGAGCTGAGAGTTCTACATCTTCATCTGAAGGCTACTAGCAGAATACTGGCTTTCATGTAGCTAGAATGAGAGTCTTAAAGCTCACACCCACAGTGACACACCTACTCCAACAAGGCCATACCTTCTAATAGTGCCACTCCCTGGGCCAAGCATATACAAACCATCACAACATCTTAACACTTTTTTAAAGACAACATGTGAAAAACAAAAAACAATATACTCCTCACTTATCATAACAGCTCCAGAACTACTTGAAAGCAAAGGCTTGGTTGCAGCTTCCTAATGTTCTTTAAACATTCACTGGAGCAAAGTTTAAAACCGCCAGGACTCTTCTATAGTCTGCTTTCCTCTCGGATAAGAAACAACCAACCAGCATTAGAGCCGAAACTAAGGCTTTAATACAAGGGAAACTTAATCCTCCAGAGTACATCAAAAGGTCAACAACAACCAAATGGCTCTACTGGTTGACACTGCATTCCTGCAGGCAGGACTCTGACCACTAATGCCATGGCTATAACCAAGGTATTCACAGTCATGCCAAGGCCCCTGAATCAAAGAAATATCAAGTCCTTTCAACACAAATGGATTATCCTTGTATTTTACTAGGTTCTAAAAGACCAAAGCCAGTGCTCTGGGTCTACCATCCACACTCATGCATGGCTTGTAAGGATGTTTAAACTGGCTCCACAATCTACCCTCCACTACAAACTAGGTATAGAGCTTTGGACCCACTCAAGTTCTAAATAGCAAACTTGTAACATTTAAGGGTGAGCTATAAGTGAGTTCACGTAATGCGTCTTGGGCAGAAGGCCCTTCACAGTGTTAGACTAACTTGTTTCTCTCTACCCCAAACACTAAGTCTTTCAGTTTACATGCCACTGGACATGTACCAGAGGGTAGGCAGAATCCTGACTTAGCATACCAAGTCCATCTTTGCACAACTCAGTTCCAGAATATTTGTTTCTCTGTCAAAAGCTGGGCCTCTGGATTGGTACGTTCATTTTCAAGCCTGGGATCACATCAACACTGTCTGAGAGGCAAAGTCTTAAGGTCAAGGGCCAAACTGGCTCCCATTAAAATCCAAGCTGGAGGCTTGTTGGTTTAGAAGTCTGTCACAGCAGTGCTTTAGTGGCTTTCTTTTTCCTCCTAAAGAATACGCAATAATAAAAAAATAATAATAAAACCCAGACTTGCTAAATATCTTCTGCAGAGCTAGCACCTCAGTAAGATCTCAGTAACATCTCCCTCAATATACCAAAGGGTAAAAACGCAGTGTGTAGGTTCTCTACTGCTACAATTAAATGCCAGAGACTAGGTGTTGGCCAGAAAAGTTGTCTATTTAGCCAGAGGTTCAATAACAGTGACAGTATCTTCTTAGCTCTGATGAGAAGTACTTCTTTTTCTTAAATTATTTTATTTATTTATTTACTTTTCATATTTTATTTACTTTCAAATGTTTTCCTCTTTAAAACGTCCCCATTCCTTCTGCCCTCCCCCTGCCACTATGGGGATATTCTCCAACCCACCCATCTACCCACCCACCCACCCACTCTCATCTTCACTCCTTGTCATTCTCCTATACTGAGGGATCTAACACCCTCAGGCCCAAGGGCCTCTCCTCCCCCTGATGGCTAACAAGACCCTCCTTTGCCGCATTTGTGGCCAGCACCATGGGTCCCGTCATGGGTATTCTTTGGTTGGTGGATCATTCTCCAGGAGTATCGGGGGGTCAGGCCAGTTGCCACTGTTGCTGCCTCCCTGGGGCTGCACACTCCCTCAACTCCTTCAGTCCTTTCTCCAAGTCCTCCATCTGGGATCTCACACTCAGCCCTACTGTTGCTGCGAAGTGACTCTTGGGTATTTCAAACTTTTGGGCTAGTAACCACTTAACAGTGAGTACATACCATGTTCATTCTTTTGTGACTGTGTTACCTCACTCAGGATGATATTTTCAAGTTCCATTCATTGGCCTGCGAATTTTATGAAGTCATTGTTTTTAATAGCTGAGTAGTATTCCATTGTGTAAATGTACCACATTTTCTGTATCCATTCCTCTGTGGAGGGACATCTGGGTTGTTTCCAGCTTCTGGCTATTATAAATATGGCTGCTATGAACATAGTGGAGCATGTGTCTTTATTACATGTTGGAGCATCTTCTGGGTATATGCCCAGGAGTGGAATAGCTGGGTCCTCAGGTAGTATTATGTTCATTTTTCTGAGGGTTTACCAAACTGATTTCCAGAGAGGTTGTATCAGCTTGCATTCCCACCAGCAATAGAAGAGTGTTCCTCTTTTGCCACATCCTCGCCAACATCTGATGTCACCTGAGTTTTTGATCTTAGCCATTCTGACTGGTGTGAGGTGAAATCTCAGGGTTGTTTTAATTTGCATTTCCCTGATGACTAAGGATGTTGAACATTTCTTTAGGTGCTTCTCGGCCATTCGAGTTTCCTCAGTTGAAAATTCTCTGTTTAGCTCTCTTCCCCATTTTTTGATAGGGTTATTTGGATCTCTGGAGTCTAGCTTCTTGAGTTCTTTGTATACATTGGATATTAGCCCTCTATCGGATGTAGGATTGGTAAAGATCTTTTCCCATTCTGTAGGTTGCCATTTTGTCCTATTTACAGTGTCCTTTGCCTTACAGAAGCTTTGTAACTTTATGAGGTCCGATCTGTCAATTCTTGATCTTAGAGCACAAGCCATTGGTGTTCTGTTCAAGAACATTTTCCCTGTGCCCAAGTGTTTGAGATTCTTCCCCACTTTCTCTTCTATTAGATTCAGTGTATCTGGTTTTATGTGAAGGTCCTTGATCCACTTGGACTTGAGCTTTGTACAGGGAGATAGGAATGGATCAATTTGAAATCTTCTACATGTAGACCGCCAGTTGAACCAGCACCATTTCTTGAAGATGCTGTCTTTTTTCCACTGTATGGTTTTAGCTCCTTTGTCGAAGATCAAGTGACCATAAGTGTGGGTTCATTTCTGGGTCTTTGATTCTATTCCATTGATCTACCTGCCTGTCACTGTACCAATACCATGCAGTTTTTATCACTACTGCTCTGTAGTACAGTTTGAAGTCAAGGAGTCTGGCTGATTCCCCCAGAAGTCCTTTTATTGTTGAGAATACTTTTTGCTCTCCTGGGTTTTTTTGTTATTCCAAATGAATTTGAGAATTGCTCTTTCTAGGTCTATGAAGAATTGAGTTGGGATTTTGAAGGGGGTAGCACTGAATCTGTAGATTGCTTTCGGCAGGATGGCCATTTTAACTATATTAATCCTGCCAATCCATGAGCATGGGAGATCTTTCCATCTTCTCGGGTTTTCTTCGATTTCTTTCTTCAGAGACTTGAAGTTCTTGTCATACAGATCTTTCACTTGTGTGGTTGGAGTCACACCAAGTTATTTTATATTTTTTGTGACAATTGTTAAGGGTGTTATTTCCCTAATTTCTTTCTCAGCCTGTTTATCCTTCGAGTATAGGAAGGCTACTGATTTGCTTGAGTTAATTTTGTATCCAGCCACTTTGCTGAAGTTGTTTATCAGCTGTAGCAGATCTCTGGTGGAGTTTTTTCGGGTCACTTAAGTATACCATCATATCATCTGCAAATAGTGATATTTTGATTTCTTCCTTTCCAATTTGTATCCCTTTGACCTCCGTTTGTTGTCTGATTGCTCTAGCTAGAACTTCCAGTACTATGTTGAATAGATAGGGAGAGAGAGGGCAGCCTTGTCTAGTCCCTGATTTTAGTGGGATTGCTTGGAGTTTCTCTCCATTTAGTTTGATGTTAGCTACTGGTTTGCTGTATATTGCTTTTACTATGTTTAGGTATGCTCCTTGAATTCCTGATCTTTCCAAGACTTTCATCATGAAGGGATGTTGAACTTTGTCAAATGCTTTTTCAGCATCTAACGAAATGACCATGTGGTTTTTTTCTTTGAGTTTGTTTATGTAGTGGATTACATTGATGGATTTCCGGGTATTGAACCATCCCTGCATCCCTGGGATGAAGCCTACTTGATCATGGTGAATGATCGTTGTGATGTGTTCTTGGATTCGGTTTGCAAGAATTTTATTGAGTATTTTTGCATCGATATTCATAAGGGAAATTGGGCTGAAATTTTCTTTTATTGTTGGATCTTTGTGGAGCTTTGGTATTAGTGTAACTGTGGCCTCATAGAATGAATTGGGTAGTATTCCTTCCGTTTCTATTTTGTGGAATAGACTGAAGAGTATTGGTATTGGGTCTTCTTTGAAGGTCTGATAGAATTCTGCACTGAACCCATCTGGTCCTGGACTTTTTTTGGTTGGGAGACTGTTAATGACTGCTTCTATTTCTTTGGGGGTTATGGGACTATTTAGATGCTTTATCTGATCCTGATTTAACTTTGGTAATTTGTATCTGTCTAGAAACTTGTCCATTTCCTCCAGATTTTCCAATTTTGTTGCACATAGGCTTTTGTAGTAGGATCTGATGACTTTTTTAATTTCCTCAGAGTCTGTTGTTATATCTCCACTTTCATTTCTAATTTTGTTAATTTGGATACTGTCTCTGTGCCTTCTGGTTAGTCTGGCTAAGGGTTTATCTATCTTGTTGATTTTCTCAAAGAACCAGCTCTTGGTTTTGTTGATTCTTTGTATAGTTCTTTTAGTTTCCACTTGGTTGATTTCAGCCCTTAATTTGATTATTTTCTGCCTTCTACTCCTCTTGCGTGTATTAGCTTCTTTTTGTTCTAGAACTTTCAGATGTCCTGTTAAGCTGTTAGTGTATGCTCTCTCCAGTTTCTTTTTGGAGGCATTCAGAGCTAAGAGTTTTCCTCTTAACACTGCTTTCATTGTATACCATAGGTTTGGATAACTTGTACTTTCATTTTCATTAAATTCTAGGAGGTCTTTAATTTCCTTCTTTATTTCTTCCTTGACCAAGTTATCATTGAGCAGAGCATTGTTCAGCTTCCATGTGTATGTGGGCTTTCTGTTGTTGTTGTTGTTGCCATTGAAGACCAACCTTAATCTGTAGTGATCTGATAGGAGGCATGGGATTTTGAAATAATCCATAATTGAATAATTTCAATCTTCTTATATCTGTTGAGATTTGTTTTGTGACCAATTATATGATCAATTTTGGAGAAAGTACCATGAGGTGCTGAGAAGAAGGTATATTCTTTTGATGCAGGATGAAATGTTCTATAGATATCTGTTAAACCCATTTGGTTCATAGCATCTGTTAGTTTCACTGTGTCTCTGTTTAGTTTAAGTTTCCAAGATCTGTCCATTGTTGATAGTGGGGTGTTGAAGTCTCCCACTATTATTGTGTGAGGTGCAATGTGTGCTTTGAGCTTTAGTAGAGTTTCTTTTATGAAAGTGGGAGCTCTTGCATTCAGGGCATAGATGTTCAGAATTGAGAGTTCTTCTTGGTAGATTTTTCCTTTGATGAGTATGAAGTGTCCTTCCTCATCCTTTTTGATGACTTTTGGTTGAAAGTCAATTTTATCTGATATTAGAATGGCTACTCCAGCCTGTTTCTTGGGGCCATTTGCCTGGAAAATTGTTTTCCAGCCCTTTACTCTGAGGTAGTGTTTGTCTTTAACATGGAGGTGCATTTCCTGGATGCAGCAAAATGCTGTGTCCTGTTTATGGATCCAGTCTGTCAGTCTATGTCTTTTTATTGGGGAGTTGAGACCATTGATGTTAAGAGATATTAAAGAATAGTGATTGTTGTTTCCTGTTATTTTTGATGTTGTTTATGTGGCTATCTTTTTTTGAGTTTGTTAAAAGATTACTTTCTTGTGTTTTCTTAAGTGTAGTTTCCCTCCTTGAGTTGGCGTTTTCCATGTATTATTCTTTGTAGGGCTGGGTTTGTGGAAACATACTGTGCAAATTTGGATTTGTCATAGAATATTTTGGTTTCACCCTCTATGATTATTGAGAGTTTTGCTGGGTATAGCAGCTTGGGCTGGCATTTGTGTTCTCTTAGAGTCTGTATGAGATCTGCCCAGGATCTTCTAGCTTTCATAGTCTCTGGTGAGAAGTCTGATGTAATTCTGATAGGTCTGCCTTTATATGTTACTTGCCCCTTTTCCCTTACTGCTTTTAATATTCTTTCCTTGTTTTGTGTATTTGGTGTTTTGACTATAATATGATGGGAGGAATTTCTTTTCTGGTCCAGTCTATTTGGCGTTCTGTAGGCTTCTTGTATATTTATGTTCATCTCTTTCTTTAGGTTAGGGAAGTTTTCTTCTATAATTTTGTTGAAGATATTTACTGGTCCTTTAAGTTGGGAGTCTTCACTCTCTTCTATACCTATTATCCTCAGGTTCTGTCTTCTCATTGCATCCTGGATATCTTGGATGTTTTGGGTTAGGAGCTTTTTGGATTTTGTGTTTTCTTTGACTGTTGTGTCCATGTTTTCTATGGTATCTTCCGCATCTGAGATTCTCTCTTCCATCTCTTGGATTCTGTTGGTGATGCTTGCATCTATGACTCCTGATTTCTTTCCTATGTTCTCTAACTCCAGGGTTGTCTCCCTTTGTGATTTCTTTATTGTTTCTATTTCTGTTTTTAATTCCTAAATGGTTTTGTTCATTTGTTTGATTGTGTTTTCCTGTAATTCTTCAAGGGATTTTTGTGTGTCCTCTTTAAGGGTTTCTAGTTGTTTACCTGTGTTCTCTTGTATTTCTTTAAGGGAGTTATTTATTTCCTTCTTAAAATCTTCTATCATCCTCTTGATAAGTGATTTTAAGTCTGAGTCTTCCCTTTCTGGTGTATTGGGGTATCCAGGGCTGGCTGTGGTGGGAGAGCTGGGTTCTGATGAAGCCAAGTAGTCTTGGTTTCTGTTCCTTCTGTTCTTGCCCTTGCCTTTCGCCATCTGGTTATCTCTGGTGTTAGCTGGTCTTTCTCTGTCTGACTGTGGCTTGTCTTTCCTTCAATCCCAGATGTCAATATTCCTGGGAGACCAGTTCTCTCTCCTGGCTGTTCTTCAGACCCTGCGTCTGGAGTCCTCCTGTTGCTGGCTTTTCCAAGCAAGTGGGCAGCTCGCTTTCTCCCTGCGCTGTTTGTCTATGGTGGTGGCCTAGGCAGAGGTCTCCCGTCACAGGTGGAAACCTGCAGGCTTTTCCTCAGACCCTGCATCTGTAGCCCTCCATCCGCTGGCTCCTCAGCACAAGTCGGTGGGTCGCTTTCTCCCTGTGCTGTTTGTCTATGGAGGCCTGGTGTCCCAGGCAGGGGTCTCTGGCCACAGGTAGAAGCAGGCAGGCTCTTACCTCCCAGCTTTTCCTCAGTCCCTGCGTCTGGAGCCCTCCTTCTGATGGCTCCTCAGCACAACTGGGCGAGAAGTACTTCTAACTACATCACAACAAGAAGGGCAGAATCATGGTGGGAGCATGTGCAAGAAGAAAAATGTCATGATGGGACAAGAAGCAAGAAGGATCAAGTGCATTCATTTAACAACCCACTCTTACAGAAACCATGGTCCCTGAGATCTACATCAACACCTTCCAAGGATGGTGCCCAAGGATCCAATCACTTGCCCCTGGCTCCCACTTCTTAAGGCTCTGTCAACATTACCACCCTGGGAAATAGTACACAAACTTATTTAGAGACACACTCAAGCCACAGAAAGCCATACCAAAATGCTATTTGACAACCAAGGCAAGGTTTAAAGTAATAAATATGGCTAACCACACCGCTGTTTCAAAACCTCAGAATATCCACACAGCCAGACTGTGGTCCGTCTCCCTGCTGCCAGATAGTTTCCCATTAGTATCTGGCAGGTCCTCTGTGGGGGCTAACACATTTTCAATGGACTAATGATGATGAAATAATTTGGATTGTACACCCCTTGCCCTCATAGCTCTTCCACACACACTGGCCATTTGCCAACACTCAGTAGGTACTATCTGTATCTTAAACATATGGAGAAAGAAAGTCCAGACATTATGTGACTTGCCCATATGCTGTGCAGGAATCAGAAGTAGTCACTGCAAGACAGCCTAGGTGTTGGAGCAGATGCCCTGCTCTGGGGTCACACCATTCCCAGGCTGTCCAGGGTACAGTGTTGAAAGCTGAGCACTGCTAGGGGCCGTGAGACCAAGAGAAGACCACTGTGGGTCAGGACACTGGACAGCTGAGAAGCAGGCTGGGAGCCCTCCATAACGTGTCTAGCCTCTGCACTGTTCTATTCAGATAGGACTACAGAAATCTCCCATGCCTGGCTACATTTGAGAGCCCTCAGCCTTCTCTGGGTATAAGACTGGGTCAAACTAATCAAAGTTCATTTAGATAGGCCCTAGCACTATGCCTGGGGTTTGATGTGCAGTGTCAGATCCCTACAACCAACCTTCAAGGAAGATGCTCAAAGATCTTGTAGACATGATTGGATTTAGGACTTCACAGCTAATAAATGATAAAGCCACCATGCTTTGGCCTTTGACCCCTGTAACTACATAGCACTCTGACAATATCTTTTACTGAGGTGCTAACAGCAGTGAATTCAGTGTCCAACTCCAGTGAGGCAATAAAAAGGTTTCAAGTGGAATCTTATGAATCAAAGTCCAGAGCTGATTTTCTCTCATGTCAAGAGCTGCTCCACCTTGGGCAATCCCAGGACCACCAGGCCTCCTAGCACTTGTCTGTTCTATAAACTATTGAGACACTAACTTGTGCTACAGAGAAGAACAGCTAAACAGATATTTTGATTCTGTTTGTTTGTTTTGTTTTTGTTTTGTTTGGGTTTTGTTTGTTTGTTTGTTTGTTTGTTTGAGACAGGGTTTCTCTGTGTAGACCTTGCTGTCCTGAACTCACTCTGTAGACTAGGCTGGCCTCGAACTCACAGAGATCCATCTGCCTCTGACTCCCAAGTGCTGGTATTAAAGGTCAGTGCCATCACTGCCTGGTGACATTTTGATTCTTAAAAATCACATGGAAATGAACAGGCTAACAACTTCTTACAGCTATACGATGTGAGAGAGCTGTCAGTGTTACAAGAGGCCCTGGGAACTTCAGCACTGCCATTGTTTCCCCATTTATCTTAACCACAGCTCCGGAAGTCAGACACAGGAAAGGCACATCCTGAGGCCTTGCTCTAACAGTACTATGGGGGAGTCTGTAACTGGATGTATAATCTCACATCGCTGATAACCCAGCACCAATGTGTAGGCTTCAAAGGCAGAAAGATAATCTTTAGGGATCTCAAGTTCCAAAGCTAAAGGGAGACTCAGGAAGAGCCCAAGACTCAAGATACAAATCGATAGTGAGGCAGCCTGGAGTTGCTAAACTTGTGTTCTCTCTTTATACTCTCAGGATCCCCACAGGTATCAGGTGTGCAGTCTACTGGGGGATGAGGTGGGCAGGCCTTGGAGAGGAAATGCCTGGGGAAACACCCAATGCTGGGTATGAAGGCGGGGAAGCTGCTCCGGGCCGCCTGAGGTCTGTAAGCCCACAACTTCTGCGGCTTTAAGTGACTTCCGGATGACAGCCATGGCTGCCCATGAACTGTTTTCCTTTTAGGCTCAGCATATCCTTCTTAGGAGTTAAATACATGTGCACCCACATAGGCACACAGAGACACACACCCTCAGAAGTGAAGCCAATCCTGGATTGACATTTACCTGCTGTAGTAAACACTTTCAGTGACTATCTCCTCTCACTCTATAACCCTGCAAGCAAATGAGATGCTAATTCAACCTGAGATACTTATGAAATGAGAGCTTGTGATTGGAATTTATGCTTTCAAAGACTCCACTTAATAACCATATATCAACATGTATTTGACGTATAGCAATAATAACAGGCGTGGAAAGCTACTTGCCAATTATCTGAGAGCTCCATGGACAGAGGGACTGGGCCTGGAGCTGTTAAGTAACTCACCTAAGGTGATGCAAAAGGGGCAGAGCTGGGATCTAGCCGGCCAGTCTGATCCCACAGCTGTAGTTTCCTGGCACGACACTACATCCTGTAAAGTCACTGTGCATTTGCCTACAGCTATGATAACCAAGAATGTGGGCTGTGAAGCCAGGCCCCTTTGCTCATGGCTGAATGGTAAATGCGAGGCAGAGGCAGACTGCTGTGAGTTCAAGGCCAGCCTGGTCTACAGAGAGAGATCCAGGACAGCCAGGGTTACACAGAGAAACCTTGTCTTGAGAGAGAGAGAGAGAGAGAGAGAGAGAGAGAGAGAGAGAGAGAGGAGAAGAAGAGAGAAGAGAGAAGCAAAGCAAAGCTAAACGATGTGATGAAAACAGCCTGGCACATGGTAAGTCCTCAAAAGCAAATACATAAATGAACAAGCCTGATGCTTATTACTTTATCATCATTGCCTTCAGGTATCAGTAGCTGGAGAGACTCCAAGTGGGAGAACTATATGACTTTTCTCTGATTTTCTCTATTTTTAAACAAAAGCTTTACTGAGATACTGCCCAAATACTACTAAATTATTCCAGTGTATAACTCAGTAGCACATCACCAGCTAACTCCAGAACCTTTCATCACTCCAGAAAGAAGGCCCCTCAGCAGCCCCTTCCCATGCCCCTTTCCTCAGACCCTGGAGACCACTCATTCACGTTCTGCCTTGATGGATTGGCCATTTCTAGGCAGTTCATAGAATCGTACAGGATGTGAACTTCTGTGCCTGGCTAGATTTAGTAAAACATTGTCAAGGTTCACAGTTATTCAGCAAGTATGCACGCTTTCTTGCTTTTTAGATTGAAGAAGTGCACAGACATGAGGTTAACCATTCACACGCCGCACTTGGTGCACTACTGCATGGCTACTATTATTTATTTTCAAAACCTTATTCCTTCTGATTGCCAAATAATATTCCACTGGGAAGAAAGACTTCATTCTTTTAAATCCACTAATAGACTGTTGATTTTTGGAGTTTTCCACTTCTTGTGTAGCTGGGGAGTCTGCTACAGGCCCACATGCCCTGCCGCTCATAAGAGCCTATGCTTTAATTTTCTTGGCTACATAGCAAAGCATGAACTAGTGGGCCAGGCCGGGCAACTCTTTTCTGTTGTGCTATTTTTAGGCTTTGTTTGAGAAACATCACACCTACTAAGTATAATCTGTTGGGGGAAATGTTTGAGAAACATCACACCTACTAAGTATAATCTGTTGGGAGAAATACTGAACTAAAAGGGCCGGGGGGTGGGGGGACTCTGAGTAGACACCTGGCTTTGAACCCTTGCTTTTTAGCATGATTGCCCTGTGAGTCAGGAGTATGCTGTCTACCATCCTGGAGCCTCTTTCTCCTTGTCACGAAAATGTGCAGAGTGACATGTGCTGGTGACAGTGCCAGGGCCTGGCATTCAGAAACACTGAGCAAATGGCCACCACCTTCATTAGCAGGCATCTTCCTGGTACCAATTCTCTTCCTTTTTTTAAAAAAGGGGGATATCTAAAAATACAGGAAGAAGGCCTCAAGCAGAAAGCAACCATCACCTACATTCCAGCTCCTCAGAGTCAGTCATCATCAGCACAACCACCACAGACCCTGATCTCAGGCGTGATGCCTTGTCACTGTGGTCTTGGCTCATTTGCTCCCAGAGATGAGAAGATGCATCACACTAGGACTCTCTGCAGCACAAAATGGAGCCCCTGCCCATCCAACTACAGCAAGGGTGACAGTGATCAGGGGACACAAGCAACTGTCCTTGCCACACTGCATGAAACCCCAGTGAGCAGCAACTAGGTGTGATGCCCTAGATGGGATGGAGTTCTCAGAACAGCCACTTGTAGAGAATAAAGGAGCTAGTCTCCAAATAATGTAAAAACAAAACAAACAAAAAATCCCACCCCACCCCCCCCAAAAAAGAAAAGAAAGCAGCAAATACGACAGACATAGTGTCCCTGAAGAATTCAGGATAGGGCAGGTAAGATGGCCAACCAGCAAAGGCACCTAAAACTAAGCCTCTTAACCCAAGCTTGACCCCTGGAATCTCTTCGGGGAGATTCCAGGAATCTCTGTGGGGAGGGAGAGAACTGACCCCTGGAATCTCTGTGGTGAAGGGAGAGAACTGACCCTGGAATCTCTGTGGTGGAGAGAGAGAACTGACCCCTGGAATCTCTGTGGTGGAGGGAGAGAACTGACCCCTGGAATCTCTGAGGGGAGGGAGAGAACTGACCCCTGGAATCTCTGCGGGGAGGGAGAGAACTGACCCCTGGAATCTCTGAGGGGAGGGAGAGAACTGACCCCTGCCCTCTGGCCTCTCCATTCTCCATTCTACATGCATACACAAAGACACTAAATAAACAAGCAAATACGTAAATTTTAAAGTTTAAAAAATAATTCGGAATAGACACCTTTGCAGACCTTCACTTAAAGCTCTGTCTTGAAGCCTTCTATGGACTCTCTCAATTCTTCCTGCCCCCAAAAGGAAAGCCAATGAGAGAGAAGTTTACCAACACAAACAACATAAAATATGAATGTGGGTCAACAGCAGTAAAAGGCTGTGCTCTTCTTACAGCATCTAAATATAAACAGGAAGCCCTGACCAGCAACCTGAGATGTGTGGCCCACAGAGCATGCAGCCTCCTACCACAGCACAATCATGACCTCTAGAGTAGAAAGGGTGCGGAGCTCAAAGGAGCTGTGCGGTTTGCTAGCAGCTCTCCACACCATCAAGACCAGACAGCATGTCCCCCCAACCCACACACAAGCCCTATTCCTCACAGCCTGAGCTTCCCTTCCACCCCAGCAAAATCGGCACACAGGAGCTCTGCAGTGACCTACTTCTGACATCCATACCCACCACACATGACTTCTCTAGAACACTACTTCCTCCACCCTGCCATCCAAAGTGATCTCAAAGCTTCAAATGCAGAAAACAGCTTCTCAAAGAAAACAATGAGGCTTCTATGGTCGCCTTGTCCTCTCTCTAGACACAGGGAAACATAAGAACAAGGGATAGGGGGGTTGAGGCTGTTTCCAGGCTCTCCTAGGGTATTAGCAGGGCCTTCACCAGTTCCTGAGCTTTCTACTTCAGTAGCTACTTGGGACACAGACCCCAAATGATTAGAAAACTGGCTTGTTCTACAGTTCACCTAGAAGGTCGTGTTCATTTGCAAACATGCAATTCCTAAAGCTTAAGAACATGATTCTTAAGTAACATGATTCTGTTACTTCAAAGAACCTGACAAGAAGCCCTTGAGCTTCCTCATGGGCATCCTTACTACCATGGAGTTTTCTTTACCCAGGAGGATACAGGAGCTCCCGCTACCACTCTTGCACCCAGGCACATGCTTCCTTTCCCTTCTCAAAGGTCCCTGTGTAAACTCAGTCTCTGCTAAAGCTGTTCCAGGCACTTATGACAGGGTGATAAGCCTGGGTATGACCCAGCTGAACAAAGACAGGTTGCGGCGCTTCCTCCCTAGCGTACCGGGCGTTCCTGGACCCTCCTCACTAAGTTTGGGTTAACAGAGAAGCCCAGGCAGCTCAGTTTTCCCCTTACATCTCTGAACTCCCATTTAATAACACAATGATCCCAGTCTCCAAGACTGCAAATGCCAACTTGGCCTGTAAGGACACGATGTCAGCCTGCTTTGAGGCAGGGCAGGGACTATAAGGTATTAAGACAAATGACAAACATGATTGAAGTGAGGGGTGGGATGCACCTGGAAAAGAGCAACTGTGCATGCGCTATAGTGGTTCTTCTATGGGTCTTGACGAGGCTCCTGCGACCCCTGGTGGCAGCTGCCCACCTACTGCAGAACGACCTCTGACCCCTGCAAAAACTCCTGATCCTGACAAATGTAGTCCCAAGCCAGAGCTTTTGGTTTATCATCTTGCTATATAATTCTGGGTTCTAGATTTTTAAAGTGTCCAGAACTCCAAAGTGTCCCCGATATCCTTAAGCAAAAAAGTCCGAGGGCTGGCTAAGCTGTTTAGTAAAGGCTGTCTGTCCATAACCTCCTGCAGAGTCTACACTGATTCTAAGAGCTGCTGCTCAAAGCACCTCAACGCAACCAGGATCAACCTATCACACAGGGTGTGCAATTACACGGTGACACAACAGTGAAGAGGTGGAGTGACGGATCTGCCCACCAGCTCTCTTAAATGGGGACCCTATTCATGCTTGTCTCTAGGGTAGCGAGGATCAAGGGGGATAAGGGGCAAGTGCTTAGGCCATGTTCAGGGTGCCTTACAAGCCATAACACCACCAATAATTTAGTGCTACACCCCAGAACCCAGTACCCAGTAGTCCCTACATAACCTGAGGCTTCTCTGCACAGAAGTTGCCACCTCTGACGGGCACTGGACAAGACACAGGGCAGGGACATCCAGCCGAAGTGGAACTCAGCTTCCTGCTCCTCCTGCTCTGCACTCTCCCTAGCCCACTATGGACAGCTATACGCTATGCCACACTGCAACATCTAGTTTTCTACAGAACAGTCTGTGCTCTGTTCCCGCCCCCAAGAGAGCTCCGAGCTTTCCAAATATGGGCGCGTGTGTTTTCTTCTTCGTTTCCAAAGCATCATGAGTATCTGGGGGAGGAAATGAGCACTAGATACAGTTTGGCAGCCACAGGAGACTAGGAGGGGTTGTGACCAAGCAAGGCCTGCACTTGGGATCCAGTGAGTCAAAACACAAGAGCCAGGCCAGGTGATAGCCCATATCAAACTTTGTGCAAGTCCAGGCCCCTAGGAGATCCTAGGAGGAACCTGACTGCCACAGCACAAGAGCTAACTGCATTACAGGGTCTTTAGCCAAACAGATTGGAGGCAGTCCATAGACCTGAAGGTGACTGTCAGCAGGAGAGGAGCCATAGACAAGATTGTGTGCTTCAAAGCATGCCTTGACCACATCTATATTCATCCAAAAATAGGCAGTATTTCAGACACACTGAAAATCCCTCACTTCTGACTTAACAGCCAGTGTCTATCCGAGGAGAGTTCACCACCAGTTGTGTACCTGCATGCCAGGGCAAAGCTTTAACGAACAGTCTTGTGCAGGCAGCCTGTGAGGCAGCTCTACCCCTGTTCTAGTACACAGAGGCAAGGCAAGCAGCATAGACATGGCACGGCTTCAATGCCCAGCCTAGACCATGTGCCCATGTATTTGCTAATTCCATGAATTAATTAATTATATAGTCTAGTTATGGAAAGGCAAGTGGCGGAATTGAAATGATTAAACCAAATCTGAGTGTCAAACCAGACTATGGTAACTATAAGTAGAGGTGGCATCAGCGGGAGGAGGGTGGGGTCTGCATGCAACAACAGTATCACTGATGGTGGACCCAGCTAAGGGACAAGAGAATAGTGTCAAGTTGGAAGAAGACAAACCCAGTTAGGGAGTGGGCCTGGAAGAGGTAAGGGCAGGTGAGTGGGCAGGCAGGGAGCCTGGAGAAGAGGGTGGGTAGGACACAGCAGGATATGTGGCCAGTCTGGCCATCTGGGAGCTGTCCACAACTCTGGAAGGAAAAAAAAAGTGTGCCTACATTTAGCAGAAAACTCACTGAGAACCCAAGCTTTGAGCATAGGGAAGCTCGTACTTTACTGTGGATTTTTCCATGGTCCGTTTTTAATTTCAGCCTGACTTGTCCTGACACCCAGGCCGCTGTCTAGCTATGGCCTTCATCATATGTGAGCATCACCTGCCACAACAGGAAATACACAGAGGGGAAGCTCCATGTCACTCAGGCACCTTTCCCTGAGACCAGAGCTCCACGGAGCACCCTACCTACAGACAGCCCTGTTGCCACCCGGGAGCACCAAGATCAGTCCTCACTCTCCTCCTTCACTGTGGTCCTCCACAGTGAACTCCAGCCACCCCAGCTTATATGCAGAGAATCCTTAAATCCTGACCAATAAACTAGTACCCTAGAGACCTTTTAGGCTGAGCAGATTCCCAGGACAGCACCCTGAGGTGATCAGAATTTATCACTTCAGCTCCAGCCCCGTAGCTTCCTTAAGGTCCAAGGAAACCCTCCCTCTGTGAGGCTCAGCAGCTTCAGTTGTTCCTGCCCAGTGGGCTGGAGCTACCTTTACTCTTGCCACACTCACTAGACTCACTAGCCCCTTACACACATACAGCTTGTCCCCACTACCTGCCGCCTCTCTTTCAAACACCTCCCAGTTCTGACATCTGCCCTGGCCTTGGTGCAGCCCTCTGTGCTTGAAATCTAGGCTTCGGCTGTATCACTGGTATCAGTTAGGACCAATGAGGACAGAGGAAGCATGCTAGTCTTTGAAAGGAAAGGAAGGTTAATGCTTGGAACTGTCTGCAAAAGAGATGAAAGGTGAAGAAAGGTAACATGGCTACCCACCCGCCCCAGAATCAGCATCAGCAGGAAGCTGCTGCTGTCACAAAAGCTGGAAAGGTGAAGAAAGGCAACATGGCTACCCACCCGCCCCAGAATCTAGCATCAGCAGGAAGCTGCTGCTGTCACAAAAGCTGGAAAGGCCAGAGAGAGGAGGTGGAGTTGAAAGGGCCCAGAAGCTGGGGTCATTGTGTAGGAGTTAAACAGAGAGGAACATTTCATTTGTCAGGAGCTGGACATACTGTGACTTTTCTCTTATCCGACCAGATGCCTTCCAGCAGTGCCTTCTGGTGGCCAAAGCCAGGTGCAAATCAACTGACTAGCCCTGGGAAACAGCCTGCAGAAGGGAGAGCCTCTGAGAGGCAGAGCACAGGAAAGGAAGAACCCAGGGCCAGTTTACAGCCTTCCACAAGCCTCCGTCCCTACAGTCTTTAATTCCTTCCTAGCTATTCTTCACCCTGTGCAGAAAGATCATTCTTACTTATACATTCATTCAAGCCATAAAACTTGCCAATAGTTGGCAGCTTCCTGGCAAGGGAAGATGCAGAATTTGTCCACTAGACTGACGCTGTCAATCAACTGCACGTACATAAAGTGCTGTCTGCTTTGACTATGATGTGTACTGAGTCTGCTTTAAAACATGGGCAAGCCACTGTTCAGATTATCACTGAAGGATGAAATGCAGAGTATTTGCAAAGTTGTCAATCCTGAAACTGGGACCAGCTAAAACCAGCCAAGATTGTTTGTCACTCTTGACTAGCTCAGAGCTCTATTGAAAGATTCCATAGAGCTAGAAATCTGGTGCCACGTAGCTAGGTAGTGCATAGCTTTAACTCCTCCTATTTAGGAAGCAGAGGCAGGAAGACTAAATGCTCAAGGCAAGCTTGGGCAACAGAGAGAACTGTCTCCAAAAGAAAGTCAAAACAAAGAAAAGACACCACAACAAACACCAATATGGCAATAGATACCACATATATAATGTGGACAGTGGGTAAAAACTAATACAGCCTAAGGTAGTAAAGAGACTGGATCAGCAATCAAAAACCCACAAAGAAAACCACAGGTGCATAAGAATGTCTAAGAAGAAGCACCAAAAACCAAAGTGGAGGGAACACTTCTCAAATCCACCTTGTGACATCAGTCTTCATGACAAAGTCAAGACTGAGCTAACATATGGAAATCAACATACTAAAAGAATGAGGCACACGGGGGACACGACCTTCACATCAGAGGGGGGGGGAAGTACCTTGTATTCTCCAGCACATATACGTTATTTTTAAAAATCCAACAAACTAGAGATAGAAGAGAACTTCTTGGAGTTGATAAAGGTCATAAAAGAAAACTCAATAAGCCAAACTTAACCATAAAATTCCCCGACCACAAGGATGTCTGCTCTGGTCACTTCCATTCACCACCAATAATGAGAACGTATGAAAGTACCAGCCTGTGCAGATGTGCAACAAAAAGAAACAGAGGAAGAAATGAAACTATCTGTGTTTGCAGACGTCATGATATTACCTTTAGAGCTAATGGAGTTCCTGTGTGTTGGGGAATATGCAACAAACAAGGAAACTAGCTGCATCCCCAATGGCACCGCGCAATTTCAAAAGGAAACCGGGAACAATCCTACTTACGGTAACATTAAAAAGAATAAAATACTTAGAAAAAAATGTTTAAAGGGAATATAAGATTTACATACCCAAAAGAACCTAGACAAGGGCTAGAGAGATGGCTCAGGAGTTAAGAGCACTGACTGCTCTTCCAGAGGTCCTGAGTTCAATTCCCAGCAACCACATGGTGGCTCACAACAATCTATAATAAGATCTGATGCCATCTTCTGGTGTGTCTGAAGACAGTGATAGTGTTCGTTCTCACATATATAAAATAAATAACTCTTTAAAAAAAAACAACTAGACAATATTTTTAAATGAAAGAAGGCATTCCATCTTCATGGATTAGAAGGTGACAATACTGTCCAAATATACCTAAAGATTCAACAGTGCCCAGATCAAAATTTTCCTACCCTAATTTACAATCTGTCCTAAAATTTACATGGAAATGTAAGGACTCAAAAGAGATGAAACAATCTTGAGAAGGAAAAACAGACCCGAAGACTTTGCAAGTTCAAAGCGTACTACAAGGCCACAGGGATAATGACCTCGAAGCACAAAGGATAGATTCAGTGGCCAAGGGAGTCCAGAGATAAGCAATCACATTTATATTCAACAATAAGGATCGTGAGACAATTCAGTGGAAGCAGAATTGTCTTCTAAACAAATGGTTCATAGCAACACGAACTCCACACTCAAAAGAATAAATCTGGACCCTGCCTTCATAAAAATAAATACAAATTAACTCATAATGGAGTTATGAGACCTAAGTTTACTAGTTAACATCACAAAGCTCTTTGTACAAGGAACCAAAGGAATAAGTCTTCTCTATCTTGATTAGGCAATGGTTTCCAGATAGGAAACCAACAAGAAACTCAGCTTTTGTACTTCAAGGGACACTGCTGGAGAAAACAACATTATTATTACTCTGCTATAGAAGCACAGTATCGAAATGACTCCACATAACATGTTGCTATACCCATAGACCTGAGAATCACCCAGCCCTCTTCAGAGAAGCTTCTTGTAGTATATGGTAGTTAACATGGAGACCCACAACTGGACAAGGTGCAGAGGGTGAGAGATTTGGGAGCATTTAGCCCTAAAGGAGAAATCTGTCAAACTCATCCTCTCAAGGCTCAGGGATCTAAGCAGGGGAAGAGGTGGAAAAATTCTAAGAGCCAGGAGATGGCAGATGACTGCCAGGACAGTGTCACCCAGACACAACAGGTCTGGTACACATATGAGTGTACAGACAAGGGTGTAGCACACACAAGACCTGCACACATTGAAACTAGACAGAATCCCATCACGGAGGAGAAGGAGAGAACACAAAACCTCACTCCTAACAAAGAGGCTATTTGTAACTGATAGCTCCCGAGTACAGGAAAAATCAGTTTTCTTCAGTGGAGTGGAAGTGGGTGTATTAATCGGACCTAAAGGCAGGCCCCATGGTTAGGTTTGGTTTCTAAATGAAAGAGAGGACATGAAGTTGTGTGGGTAGAGGTGAGGATCTGGGAGAAGTTAGGGAAGCTGAAAAGATAGAATGGAAGCATAAATACATCCTTATTTTACAGGAAGAAAGGAAAGTTAAAGGCTGCACAGACTGAGACGAAATATTTACAGACCATCCCTTGGCAAAATGATTTATAGCTAAAAATGCAAACAAACTAAAGCTGCTGAAGCTCAATAGGAAAAAGGGAGCAAATGACCTCAATAGATCTCTCTTTGAAGAGATACAATAAATGGCAAAAGTGTGACATCTGCTCAATGTCAGCCGTCACTGGGAGACATAGACAAAATTCAGAGTGGATATGGATAGTCTCACATAACAGCATGTCAGAAGGGGATGGAGGGGTGGCTCAGTGGATGCGAGGCACTCCTTCAAAGGACCATGTCTGATTCCCAGAACACTCACTAGTTGGCCCACAACCTCACAGAACTCCAGTTCCAGAGGATCTGATGCCCTCTTCTGGCTTCTGTGGGGACTGCACTCCCTCACATGCACAACTCACTCAGACACATACATATACCCATAATTTAAAAACTAGATAAAAAATGTTTAAGTGACAGATATTAGCAAATGTTGACAACGATCTGGAGGAAACAGAACTTGGCACAGGTGAAATCCTTTAGAAAACAGTTTTTGGTGCCTCAAAAGGGTAAACTCAAAGTTACCCCATGACCCTGTAATGCTAGCATGTACTTTCTAGTAGGTACCCAGGCATATGAAAATACAAGCTCACCCCAAATCTGTACACAGCTACTTATAGAAGCATCATTTTCAGCAATTAAAAAATGATACATACTCTAACATCTAAGAACCTTGAAAGTATGCTAAGTAAAAGAAGTCAGACTCAAAATACTTATTATAAATTTAATTTATATAAAATTTCAAGAATAGGTAAATCTATAGAGACAGAATGCATAGCAGTTAACTGACTGTTGAGTGGGCTGGACCCTGGGAGGCAATTGCTATCTAATGAGCATAAGTTTCTTCTGAGAGGTGATAACATTTTCTAAAATCAACCGGTGATGGTTATACAACTCCAAATATACTAAAAACTGCTGCACTATATACTTTAATGGTTAGATTTTATGGCAAAATATGTTAATTATATATCAATAAATTTGTTAGGAACAAACAAACAATCAGACCAACAAGATGTCCCAGTGGGTAAAGGCGCTTGCACACAGTCCTGACAGCCTGAGTTCAACCCCAGACTCCACATGATGTCAGGAGAGGATCCACTCCTGAGTTGTCCTCCAACTGCCATGTGCACATACATAAGCACACATACACACACTCACAAACATACACAAAATGTTTTTAAAGCTATACACAGAGTATTCTGGAGAGATGGTAGAACAGAAATAGGTCTTCCAACTTAGTCCGTGTGGCACAGGACTGGCCACATGGAGGAGGCTAGCCCTCACACTGAAGGAAGGCAGGCACACACAGGCACACACAGGCACGCAGGTTGTGCTGGTCAGCTTTTCGTTGCTGGGGGACACACCCGAGGAAACCAACTTAAAGGGTGGAAGGTTTCTTGCAGCCCCAGACACAGAGGTTTGCTCAGGATCACCTGGCTCCATTGTGTTCTGAGCTATGACACCATGGAGGAGAGGGCACAGTGGCTGAGCTGCTTACTCGTGAGGGCAGGGGCAGGGACAAGCTGTATCCTGCAGAGCATTCCCCCAGTTAGGAGCACTGTCCATTATCTCCCAGCATGGCTCCACAGGCTGGGGCCCAAGTCTTCAAGGCACAAGCCCTGGAGGACATTTCATATTCAAATCTGAACACAAATCTAGCTAGTCTACAGAACAATCTAGAAAGCCTTCTCTTTTGACACAGACTCTGTATTTCTGGGAACTTTCGGATGAGAACCATGAGGAACAAACACAAAGACCAGGCGAGGAGGATGCACCTGTCTGTCTTAGGGATAATGGTGAAAAACTAAAACAAGAGACATGCCCAAAGTAGACACCTAAGTGACACCTTGTCCACACAGGGAAAGGAAACTTGGTAGTTCCTAAAAACTGCAGAAACCATCTATTGTCGGGAAAGTGTTCAACATGAAAATATACAAGACATATAGCAGAGTGTGTAATAAAATTTCATTCTTACAGAAAACCCAAACTCTTGAATGGCAAGTACACAGGGGATCTGGGAGGACACACAGTAGGATTGCCAATGCTATGCCTCTGGGGAGATGGAGTGTCCAAGTCCTTTCAATGTGTCTACACACCAGACATATAATACACACACTCTTTGTCTACACTGTGGGGAAAGGTCAAGAAATCAACCCCGGGACAGCTGGAAGCACCACTCCTGGTCCTAGTTTAGACCTTTAACCCAAGTACGGAAGTGTGCAAGAGGGCAAAGCCCTCACTGATCTGTAGATGTAAAGATGCAGAAGGGATGAGGAGGCAGCATTGAAGTCACCTGCTGCTCTGCTCCTAACCTCTGGCACAGTAAGGTGACATTATATAAAGATCCTTCACTTGACCTGCATTTGGATGTTTCAAAGCATCTTCTTGATGTCTCCTTTGATGTTCTCCATACTTTTGTAGGGGAAAAACCATGAGAGTCGGATTAAATTTCTCACACGTCACAGAATAGAATCAGAACAAAACAGTTGAATGTCTAACATCAGGGTCTTATGCACGCTACAGGATCACACAGATTATGGAGCCCATAAGCCTCACCTAGAATCTCAGCTCTGCACTGGCCAGATCTCTCAGCTTCTTTGCAGGGAATGACAACCCTATAATATCAGAGAGTTCCTAGGACAAGTATATTCCCACAGTTCTGTCACTCTCCACACCTGCTCTAGATCTCTTCATAAAGGCCACTCCAAGGGAGCAGTGACTGTTGCAAAGGTTTCTGCAAACAAACTGACACTGGATCTCTGCCCAAACCCTGGGGTCAGACAGATGGAGCTTTCCTCCTCAAGAACCCTCTGCACATGCACGCTACTCCTCCATTCTTCCAGACTGCTCTTCCCCAGGAACCCCACCCATCTCATCAGCGTACTTACTAGACAGGTCTGTCTGAAGACCATAGTGACCCTGTCACAGAGCAGCCACCTGGCCCCTCCCTGTTTTGCCTATCAGGGCTGCCTCAAAGAAGAAAGGGAATAGAAGGCCCTGAATCTATTTAAGGCCTCTTGCTCAGAGAGTCACTACTGACGAGGGCATTTGCCCCTTCCCCTGATTCCCAAGTGGGCTACCCCTCTTCTTCAGAGGCTGCACTCAATGTGGTTGCATCATAGGTAACTCTATCAAGGATGGGGGTGCAATCCGACCAGCCCAGCAAGACTCACTGAGGATTCTTGAGCAACAAACCCAAGAGAAATGGGACCTAAAGGCTCCACTTATCCCAACCTAAAAGGGAACTAGCAGGAGGGCAGGCGACCAGAGGATCAGAGAGAAAGGATTCAAGCACTTGCTCTGAATCTGGGTGTCACAGAGGTTTAATTAAGTTGGGCACCCTTTCATCTAAAGGGATTTTGGTAGAACTTCAAAGAAGTCTTCAGTTTGAGCTGAGCTCAGTGTGTTATATACTGCTGTCCTGTGTATGTTCAAGGCAGGAGCTGTGGCCCCAAGTCCAGGGAGGCTTGTGCAATGCAGAGTTAGTTGCTGGCTTTGGATTTGTACCACTTCTTCCACCTTCTTTGTGCACAGAGCATACCTGTGCATTTCACCTGCTCAGCAGGCAGTTGGAGTGGGCAAAGGCATGGCAGGCTACTCCCTACCACTTCTCCACCCGCAGCTACTGCACCTTTCTAACCAAATCCAAGACCGCCGTCACATTCTCTACTGCTTAGCACCCCTACAGAGGCTCTACTAGCAAATAGGAGCAGGCTAAAAACAATGAGTTTTGAGAGGTTTTCCTGGGACTGAAGCTACTAGCTAAGCCAAGGAGCCTTCTGGCCCATAAGCCTTTAGCCCATGGCCTAGAGAGAACAGAGTGACTGTATCACCTGGATGCTTCAGGCACAGATATGGGCAGCCTGGAACCAACCCCACCACACTTAAATTTTCTGAGCAGCCAAGAACAGAGCCTCAACCATGACTTGAGAACATCAAGAAGTCTGTCTCCATTCCTAAGAAAATCAGGGCAACTGCCTGGCAACACTATTTCAGGAGGGAAAAATAGCTTTGAAAGGAAATTCACTCCCTAAGTCACACTGTTGGGGTATCATCTCTTCCTGACATATGGAGCTGTTAGAATTTACCCTAAGGAAAAAGAGTGAATATACTTTGATGGCTTTGTTTTCTTTTGAATTGAGTGAGAGAAGAATCCTAATTAAAGATACATGTTTCCTTGGTGGTCTCAAGGTGTCATCTTTTGAGAGCATGGTAATGTTCAAGTCACAACTGCCTACACTGTAAATTCCCAATTCAATGTGTCTTGAGCATTTTTTGAGAGCACTCATGTGCCCAGAACTAAGGAAAGTGTGATGAAAAATGAACAATGCCTAATAGGAAATGCCAGTCATGAGTGGACAATGTCCAGGGAGGCTGAATGCCAGTCATAAGTGGACCATCTCCAGGGAGGGTGAAAGCCAGTCATGAGTGGACCATCTCCAGGGAGGGTGAATGCCAGTCATGAGTGGACCACGTCCAGGGAGGGTGAATGCCAGTCATGAGTGTACCATGTCCAGGGAGGGTGAAAGCCAGTCATGAGTGGACCATCTCCAGGGAGGGTGAATGCCAGTCATGAGTGGACCACCTCCAGGGAGGGTGAATACCAGTCATGAGTGGACCATGTCCAGGGAGGGTGAATGCCAGTCATGAGTGGACCATCTCCAGGGAGGGTGAATGCCAGTCATGAGTGGACCACCTCCAGGGAGGGTGAATGCCAGTCATGAGTGGACCACCCCAAGGGTGAATGCCAGTCATGAGTGGACCATCTCCAGGGTGAATGCCAATCATGAGTGGACCACCTTAAGGGTGAATGCCAGTTATCTGCAGATCATCTCCAAAATGTTGACTTGGCTGACTCTGAAGGCCCCTCAAACACAACAATCCAGGAGTTTCTCTCTTTGTTGACAGACACTCCGGGTCTGCCTACAGGCTGATCACACTGAGTTGAAGTGTGTGGGTGTGTGAAGACACTGTGCTTTCAAGTTGAGACTGGGTAAGACATAAACCTTTTTGAACATGTCTTCTGTCTAAAGACTGTGGCTCCCAAGCTTTGGGAAAACTGGAAGACTTGTGAAAAGCCTGGCCCAAGAGCTCTCCTGACCTCTGTGCAGCCCACTGTGGAAAGCAGATGCCCCAGTTCCTTCTCTCATACTCTGCCTTACAAACAGGCACCTGGTGCACAACCTGGGTACTCAGGGAAAGGGGCTAGTTAGTTTTAAGCAGTGAGGCAAGTGAAAAGCGCTCTGCAAAGGTGAGCACGGTAATAATTAGTTGTCAGCTCCTCACTGTTATTCACACACTGCCAAGAAGCAGAGAAGTCTATGAACTCTGCAGTGTGGAGAAAGCTAGCTAGCACCACAGGATGGGCCTGGAAGGCAGCACCTGGCTCCTGCTTGGTAGGGGATTTCAGAGCAGAGAAGCCCAGCAAGGGTTTCCAGCCCATTCCTGAGAAAGAGCTGTGTGGGGCTTTGGGAATGCCTGCCTCTTAAAGAAACATTTCTTGAATTGACTGCACATCCCCAACATGAAAGGCCCTTTGTGATAACATCACTAATTCAGGCTCTTCCACGTCAGTCCTAGACAAGCCTACTGAGGTTGAGGGTACTCATCTAAGTCCTGTCCCCAGACAACCCCACTTGCCTTCTTTAGCTGCCCTGAGCACCGGGCACTGTCTTTTTCTAAGCAGCTTCTCAGACCTCATCATCAGATAAGCTATCCCTAGAGGTAGCCCTCCAACATACCCAGAAAGTATAGCCAAGAGGCAGCAGTGTATTCCTGCAAGAAAGCCAGCCTCTCCCTTGTCCCCAACCGGATGCTCTGTAGGTTATCAAAAGAGGTGCATCCACTTGGGGTCAAGTCCAGGAGACACCTCAGAACAAAAACAAGCAACATTTGCTCCTCTGCCAGACACTGTGCTGAGTGCTTTGCATGTATCCCACTCCCAGCTTGTTACTATTATCCTCTACAGTGAGAAAACTGAGCCAGTAAGACCATGCCAGTGAGAGCCTACCTTCCTTGCCCATAAGCCTTGGAGCAGAATCCCTCAAGACCCTATGAGTCAAAGCAGACATGTCAAACTTGAGAAGAGGGAGAAGAGCAGATGAGGCTTCTACAAAGTTCCTCTGCACAGTATGTTTTCTCTTTCTAGAACAGATGCTACGAAGCTAAGGAGAAAAGCTTCTCATCAAAAGATTCTCCTGGGGCAGACACCTTGTGCAAGCTGGAGGATGATGGAGTTGAGTTTGCTGTGAGACTGTGTCTCTTAGTAATGTCAGAAGTGACAATTATAAAGTCTCACCAACATGACTGCCTAAAGACAGGACAAGAATGACTACAACAGACACGCCAAAGCAGACAGAGAAAAGACCACAAGGCCTCAACCACACACAGAGAACTGCAGGCAATTAAGGAATGCTGAGAATGGAAGAATAGTCTTCCCCAGGGAAGAGCACACTCACTGGTTATCAAAAACCAGATGACCAGCCCTGAAATAGACGTACAAGTAGCATTATACAGATTGAACAGGTTACATTTAGCTTATCTATCTATCTATCTATCTATCTATCTATCTATCTATCTGTCTATCTATCTGATGTATCAACAACCAATGGAAAAAGAGGCCATGAATCTGAAAGAGAGCACGAGGAGTCAATGAGAGGGGTTAGAGGGTGGAAAGAGAAGGGAGAAATGAGGGAATTATATTATAATCTCAAAAGTAAGAATACCAAAAAAATGAAGGAAGGAAGAAGGAAGAAAAGTAGAGAAGGAGGGAGGGAGGGAAGGAGGGGGTGGAAGGAATGGCTGAGAGATAGCTCGGTTGAATACTGGCCAGTCTGAATTCCCCATACCACTCAAGGGAAGGCATAGCCCTGCACTCATCTCTGAGGTCAAATCTTGGCTCAGGCTCTTTCTAGCTGAGGACCCTGAGCAAGTTATCTAGGCTCCTGGGCCCAGGTTTCCTCCTCTGTAAAACAGAAAGAGCGACAGTCAGCCTAATAGGGTACTGTGAATACCGAGTAAGATTTAAACTTACTTTGTACACTAATTCACAGATTGACTTCAAAGGACTGTGTCCATGGCACTGAGAGTGCACTGTCAAGAGCAATGGTATCTTTTCCCATCCCACAGGTCCATTCAGATAATTAGATGAACCCAGCAGAACTGGGTGAGGACATCAAGCCTGTCCCAAACCTTTTAAGGAAACCTCAGGCTGGGGCCCTGATCAGTTCTGAATAGGATGAGTCAGATAGGATGGACCACTGGCAGCCCACATCTGAGCAGTAAGCAGGTGGCCTGCTCCCTGCCCCTTTGCCAGCCACGGTCAGGTGCAATGTGTACCTAGGACGGCGGGATGCTAGAAGCAGAAGAGAGGCTTCACGCTGCCCATTAATGAATGTCATAGCCTTGGGAAGCCCAGTTCTGAGTGTTCCTCCATCGGGAAGCATTCCCGGACCTACCAGCCCAGAGAACCTTCAGTCTCTGATAGGTGCTACGTCCTCAGCCTTTTCACACGGGCTTCTTGTCTGGGCTGCCATAAAAGCATCATTTATTGAATCCTGAGTAAGTGCCAGATGCCATAGCAAGTGCTTTCTGTACCTTATATGGCCTCCCCCCCATAACCATACGACACAGATATGGAAGAAGAGGGATCAGCAGCTTGGTGACAGCACAGACAGAAGCATGTGGACTGCCTTCCACCTCGCTTCTCCTCGTGGGACTACATCCACTCACACAAGCCTGCGAGCTGCTCCATGGCAGGAGAGAGCTGCATGTTTGTTGTTCCTGGAATGGAGACCCTTAGAGGACTGTTACAGACGGCTACAGATGAATCAACTGGCCTTAATTAACCCAAACGTAACGTTGACAAATAAAAATACTATGGGCCTCGTAGCCTGGTGGCCATATGAAGTAAGAGCTCCTGTACATGTTGTGTAGCAGCTTCATTGCTAAAAACATCACTGCATACATCGTGTAGTATCAAGAAAATTCACCAAAATGTAAAAACTATAGAACTGGGGCTCTGAGGAAACAAGATGTTGTAGGCTTAATGTTACCCAGAATGTGCAGCAGGACTGACCCTGGTGGCCTTGCTGGGAATAGCCAAGTTAATCACCAGCCAAGAGCACAAGGGTTAACCAGGGGCCCGGGGTAAGGCACACAATTCTCACCTTTGGTAGCATAGGCCTCAGCAATCATCCGCAACCTGTAGGGAGGCACAGCTGTCAGCGGCAAGTCGTCGAGGCCCACACGGGCATAGATGTTCAGGGCTTCCTTGTAACTCCCTTCCACATAATTCAGCTTGGCCATGATCAGATTGGATTCTTGTAGGAGTTCTGACTAGAAGGAAAAAGACAGAAAAAGATTTCTACGATATTACATGCAATGTTCCCAAGAGTCCCGCCATCGGCTGCAGGACAACCCTTCAGGGCCTCTCGGGAGAACTTTGACATGAATGCCCATAGCATTATTGCTCACAATAGCCCCAAAGGGTGAACAAGCCCAGCATCAACCAAACCCTGAGCTAGCCACAGGGTTATTACTGTCATGATAAGAAAAAAATGAATTACAAATACATGCACACACCAAGAGTACAAGAACTCACAAAAGGCCATAAGATGTAGTGATTCCCATTGGTCAGCAAAGCCCAGAAGTGTTGAATTTGCAGGATCATGACTGTGAGACTGTGCCTGAGGCTAGCAGCAGAGAGCAGGGAGGGAGCTACTAAGGATTATGGGTTCTTTTTTTATTGTTGTTTTTTTGTTTTGTTTTGTTTTTTTTCGAGACAGAGTTTCTCTGTGTAGCCCTGGCTGTCCTGGAACTCACTCTGTAGACCAGGCTGGCCTCGAACTCAGAAATCCGCCTGTCTCTGCCTCCCAAGTGCTGGGATTAAAGGCGTGCGCCACCACTGCCCGGCTATCTGAGAACTGCTAGTGCTGATGGTTGCGTGGCGCCATGAACACATTAAATGCCATCTTTTAACTGCACACTTTGGGTGGGCAGTTGGCTCAGTGTGTGACTTCGACCTTAATAAAGCTATGAGAAAACAAAACCCCACAGCCTCCCCACAGACCTGGGCTAGACCAAGGAGGAAGAAAGGCTTCCAGGGTAAAGTTAAAAGGGGGACACTGGCTCAAGAGAGGGAGGGAGATGTCTGACTTCCAAGTGGGTCCAACTCGGTGGAGCTATACCCAAGACAGAACTCAAACCACACAGGGCTGTGATGGCTAAGGGGTTACCCCTTACCCCATCTATGTACCAACCTCATCTCCTGCCTGTCTTCCCTACACCCTGTCAGCCAAAGAGAGAGGAAGCGCCCAGCTACCCAGAGAAGGAAACACCCATTGTCCTCTCCCAGGCCTTGTCCTTGAACTCCAAGGCTAAATTTATGTGCACCTATATACACAAATAACCTGTAGCATTAGTGGGCTGGATGACAAGATACTCATGCCTATGAGCAGAGCAGCTATGACCACCAGGGGGGCTTCCAGACAATTCTCAGAAGGGAGCAAAGGCACCAGGCTGCCTAGAGAAGATGGAAGGGTGAGCAGTGAGGGCCAATGGAGTCTGGAATGGCCCAAGGGAAATGCATCTGTGTAAGGGTTCAGAAGATGGGGATGAAAGCAGGCTTGTGAAGGGAGAAAAGGCTACGCCCCTGTGGTGGTTTGAGTATGCTGGCCCAGGGAGTGGCACTATTGGGAGGTGTGGCCTTGTTGGAGTAGGTGTGTCACTGTGGGCATGGGCTTTAAAACCCTCATCCTAGCTGCCTGGAAGCCAGTTTTTCTCCAGTTTGTTTTCAGATGAAGATGTAGAACTCTCAGTTCCTCCTGCACCATGCCTACCCAGATGCTGCCATGCTTCCTGCCTTGATGATAATGGACTGAACCTCTGAACCTGTAAGCCAGCACCAATTAAATGCTGTCCTTATAAGACTTGCTTTGGTTACAGTGTCTGTTCACAGCAGTAAAACACTAAGACAGCTCCCTACCACCACAAGGGCGCTGCACCACCAGAAGGGCTTCCTACAGAACCCTCTGGCAGCCTCCGCTCACCTCTGGAACTTGTGTTTAGTGGGGACAGGGATTCGGTTTGGGAAGATGGGAGGGTCTGATGCAGCACTTACGGCCACTGAGATACACATCTGCAAGTGGGGAAATGGGGAACAAGTTTAGGGGCGCGTATTTGTCACAAGAAATGCATGGTTTTTTAAAAGGAAACTGAAGGGCCATCTGAACCATCGTGGATAAAATGATGAGGCCAGAGGCGGGGAACAGACTTGCTGGCTGAGTCCACCCACAGCACTCAGCTTCCCTGCTGCAGGGAGAAGGGCCTGAGGAACAGAGCCACACACTGCAGTTTTCTTGTCCTCTGACTTCTGGCCCCACATATCTCTGGGCTGCATTGCTGGATGCTCTATTCTTTGCATGTCTTGAGTCAGTGGAGACACTAGATTTATGGCCAAGGAAAGAAGCTTCACTTTAGCCAGTGTGAACAGAGAACATACCTAAGCAAAATCTGTGTAACTCTAGAACATTCTTTATAAGTCAGGGGAAGGTAAAAAACCACAGCAACTGGAGAAATCTCTTCGGTAGGCTGTAGTATACCAGTAAAGGACACGTGCCCAGGGTTCTGTGGTGCAGCTCTAGAGAGCTCCCACATTTGAACCTCAGGACAATCCTGTGAAGTAGGAAGTTCAGAGTTGGGCGAGGGGACTTTCCAAGATCACACGGCTTATAAAACCGGACCTGGAACTAACTGTGGAATTCCGACGGAAGTCTGACCTGTTTAAGTATTCCGGGTTGCAGAGGATGGAGAGCAGGAAGTCTGACCTGTTTAAGTATTCTGGGTTGCAGAGGATGGAGAGCAG
>JADRCH010000018.1:2279570-2291798 GCA_019843965.1 Rhynchomys soricoides | reverse complement strand
TATATACACATGGACATGCACACATTCAGTCACAGTCACACACGTACACACTCTATATACACTGTACACACCCTCACTCATACCCTCACACACTCAGTTTACACTTAGAGTCACTCATACATGTATACACACACCCTCTCACACTCAGTTATATACTCTCTCGCACACACGAGTGTTCACTCATAATCTCTTATATACTTACTTTCTAACATACACTCTCATACACATGCTCTCACATACACACACGCTCCCACACACATGCACATACGCACGCACACAAACACATTCATAGTCACAATCTGTTACACACTCACCCCACACTTGCTCACATTTCCTTTGTATTACACACACTCACACACCACATGATTGTGAACACATACTTCCGCTGGAGAACTCCAGCCCAAGAAAAGAAAGATAACCCACCAGTCAGTTGCCTAGGGCTGATCTAGCCTGTCTCCAGAGCTCTGAGGACAGGAAGCAACCACAGGCCAGAGAATGTTATCAGGCTACCTCAGAGTCTAGGAAATGACCTTCTCAGGAAGCCAGCTCCACATACACAAGTTAGACCCACCCAGAGAGATGACAGGATCTCCCAGAGGAGTCAAAGCCCATGTCAGGTCCGTCCTCAAGGAGCATGGCCTGTGAGGAGACAGGGACCCTGAGTCCTGGCACAACGGACACTCATGTAGAGGGAAGGAACTGTGATAAAGGGGTTGGGCCTGAAGAATTCTCCATTCCTAGTGAGGCACCAGTGCCAGGACAATGGGCAAAGGCAGGCAGGGGATTCCATGGGAAGTGAGGCATAGCTCTCAGAGATCCTATTCCCAGGCTTCTGGGCCCGAGACTCAGTAGAGTCAACTCCTTCAGCCTGGGCCAGGGAGGAAATGTCACAATTGCTGCAGGTCTGGGCTAGGCATGCCCCGCAGAAGGCACTTGTCAACTGGCCACTCCTGGGCACTAGGGAGCTTGAGAGAAAGACTTTGGATCCACAAGGGCCAGGGAGGAGCAGCCCTCCAGGGAGCCAGGCCTCTCAGGGTAAGCAGTTCGAGGGCACGCAGAACTACGGGATAAAGAGGGCAGTAGAAGGGATCCAGAGCTACCCCTGTGTCCTGGGAAAGACTCCTTGGATACCCACAAGAGCCCTGGGGAGAAAAGGGCTTGGGTGTTCATCATCCCTAACAGCATCCACCAGCCAGGATATACACAGAGCCCCAGGCAAGCAAGCCAGGGAAGTCACCTGTATTAGTCAGGGTTCTCTAGAGTCATAGAACTTATAGGTAGTCTCTATATAGTAAGGGAATTTGTTAATGACTTACAGTCTGTAATCAAATTCCCCAACAATGGTCAGCAGTAGCTGTGAATGAAAACCCGAGGATCTAGCAGTCGCTCAGTCCCACAAGGCTCGCAGGGGAAGAAGATTGAATCTTCCTCCTTCCAATGTCCTTATGTAGATCTCCAGCAGCAGGTGTGGCCATGATCAGAGGTGTGCATACCACCACACCTGAAACTTCTGTCTTCCAGACTCAAGATCTAGATCACAGGTGAGCCCTCTAATGCTGGACTGTAATTTACTCCAGATATAGTCAAGTTGACAACCAGAAATAGCCACTAAATCACCCAACACAGACAGTCCTGCATTTGGACCAGGTCTCAGACTCCCTCCTGTGGGCTGCCATGGCCCTCATCCCACGGCCACACCCAGCCCTGACCTGAGCAGCATCTGCTCTATCTCCATATTCTATGTCTAGATACATGAGTAGGTCTCAGTAGTCACTCCATGGCCTCGGGGCAATAGGGGGTTCTCAGCAGAGATTCAGTGTTTGAAGAGTGAATGAGTCTCCTCAAGGGTGGTTTGTTCTTTAACTGTGCATCACTGTGTACCTGTCACTGTAATTAGGGCTTAGGTAGATAAATCGTTAACTGCGGACCTGCTATATGCCTGGCACTAGTGCTTGGGCTACGGCAATGAGCAAACCCAACCAAAAGGACCAGCTCGAGGACCTGACAGTCCAGTAGTAACATTTATCTGCATTCCCATTACATCCACAACTTCCTATGCTGGTCTCAAAGTGTTGACTGGATGGCTGGGAAAGGAAGGTGTGGAGTCTGCCAGCCATGGGTAGGAGCCCTAGTTCTGTGAGCCAGCTGGCACATTTGTCCTTAGCTTTGGGCCTCTGTCACATGTAGCACCACACGAAACCCCTACTCATGTTTGCTGCCACTGCTGCTACTGTCCTCATACTTCCTGCTCCCTTGGCTCCTTGAAAGAGCCAGACATCTGGACCCCAACACTTTCTGTAGCGGTTTGAGTGAGAATAGTCCCCATAGACTCCAATGGCTGTAAGCCTAACCCCAGCTGATGAACTGTTTGGAAGGACTAGGAGGTATGGACTTATTCAAATAGGTGGAGGAGGTTTGTCTCTAGGTGGTCAGGCCCAGTGTCCCTCTTTCTACCTGCTGCCTATGGATCAGGATGTTCAGCTCTCAGCTACTGCTCCAGCACCATACCTGCCATGATGATGAGCTAACCTCTGGAACTGTAGGCAAGCCCCCAATTAAATGCTTTCTCTGGAAAAAAAAAAAAGGCTGGGCAGTGGTGGTGCACGCCTTTAATCCCAGCACTTGGGAGGCAGAGACAGGAGGATTTCTGAGTTCGAGGCCAGCCTGGTCTACAGAGTGAGTTCCAGGACAGGCAGGGCTATGCAGAGAAACTCTGTCTTGAAAAAGAAACAAACAAAAAAATGCTTTGTCTGATAAGAGTTGCCTTGGTCATGGTAGTTCTTCACAGCAATGGAACACTGACTGATGCACCTTATTTCCCCAGACCAGGCTCCTCACTCACCTGCTGGCTGCTTCTGCTCCTCACACCTGAAGAATCGAGGCACAGCATGCCTCCCCTGACACCAGACAGGGTGATGCCACTGCTGTCCCTGCACCAGAGCTCCTTCCCCTTGGTAAAACACTTCACCCACCAACAGCTGCCCTGCTTGCCAGGTCTGGCAAGTAAACCTCATGTTCATTAATTGTGCACCATCGTGTACCTAATAACACACTAGGGGCTTTCAGTGTTAAACACACAGACTTTGTCCACTAGGGTGATGTTCTTTGAATGTGAAATGTCCCCACAGGCTCACGTGCCTTAAACACTTGGTCTCAGCTGGTAGAAATGTTTGGGAAGGTTGTGAGACCTTTAGGAGGTGGAGCCTCAATACAGGAAGTAGGTCACTGGGGGGAGGCCTGGAGGCTTTACAGCCCAGACTGACTTCTTGCTCACTCTCAGCTTACTGAGTGCTTATCAATGTGAAGAGCTGTCTCCTGCTCCTGCTATCATGCCTTCTGCAGCATGGCGGGCTGCACCCTCAAACAAGTGTTTTTTCCCTTAAGCTGCTTTTGTTGGAGTGTTTTAATCACAGCAACAGAAAAGTAACTAAGGCAGCTACCATCATGCTGCTCAAAATCTTCCCGCTGTATTTGCGGGAAGGTCTACCCACTGCCACCTAGGCCCAACCTGGCCTCAGCTCTCCGGCAATCCAACCACGGCTGTGTGGTTTATGACGCTGTCACTGTCCCCCAGACTGCAGGGTCTCATTTTCTCACCACCTGAGCAGTTGCCAGTTCAAGCCACAAAGTTCTGCTTAAAAATGCAGTTTGAGCCCCTGCCTTAGCCAAAAAGATCACCACTTGTCAAGAGACTCTTCCAGGACTTGTCTGAAATCTACAATGTCCAGAGCCTGTCCTCAGTGCTTCTCACACCATGACAAGGCTCAGTACCCTTGGCACCACCTGGGGGCTTGTTCAGAATGCAGACGGCTCCAAGACTTGCTGCACAGGATCTCCGGGAGTGGAGCCTGGTAATCTAGACTCTAAATGAGCTGTCTCAGTGATTCTTTAATCCAACTGGTCAGAAAACCCAGAGTGCTAGGAGGATAACAAAACCAGTCACAAGGGAGCTAGATTCCATCCGTGAGCTTCTCTGGGCCTTGGTCTATTCATCTCCAAATGAGAAGTAGTATGACCCTTGGTCTCACTTGGTTGCTAAGATTACCAAGAATTCGTGTAGATGTTCACGCCCAGCAACTGACACAGAGGAGAAGCCTAAACAATGTTATCCAGTCTCTTTCCCACCAGACACTGTTTAAACAGCTGCAGTTCAGGAAAACTAGCTGTAGAGGCTCACACGAGGACCTTGGTGGGTGAGGCAGTGTATGAAGATGCTGGCTCCAGGCCTGGTGGACTTCTAAAAGAACCCAAAAGATCTGCTCTCCATGGTTCTGGCACCTTCTCCTCTGGCACACCTACTAAGCAGGGATAGGCAAGGTCTAGGGTGGCAGGCATGTGCCTCCTGCACTAGGTTTTTTGGTGGCTGTGGCTGTCCTCCATATTTTCCATGGCACTGTTTATCCTTGTGGTTTTGGAAGGCATATGAAAACCTTCTCCTCCTCCTCCCTCCCCCTCCTCCTCCCCCTCCCCTCCTCCTCCTCCTCCTTCTTGGGCTTCTCAATGGGAACACCAGCTTCCACACACATCAGCTGCCTGCAACACTCCACCAGCTGCCAAGCATGAGGTCACCCAGAGGGAGAGTAATCTTGCTATGTGAGGCCAATAGAAATGAAGAGCAAAGGCTACTCCCGAGTGCCCAGACCAAGCTGGCCAGGCAGGCCCAGGGCAGAGGGGAGGACTTGTTGAAACGCCTTCCTCAGTAAGTAATCAGCAAACACCTGGCTCAGTGTGGGCACTGGAAGAATGCATTATCTCACACGACAGGAAGCCCAGGGAAGAGGTGCTCTTGTCTCTATGCTGCCATCCTCCACAGCTCGGCCCCACATAGGGGCCAGGAACCATTATGGATACAAGACAGCAGCAGTTCCAGGCTTCAAAGGCATGAATAGCTTTTTCCAGGCAAGAAAAGTGCTTCTTCTTCACTTACAAGCATGTACAGGGGATCTTCAGTAGGAGGAAATCTTTCCCAGAAGCCCTTGCATCAAGTAAATACCCACTACTGTCTCACTGACTAGAGAAGACATGTGCTTACATCTCAGCCAATCACTGACTGGGTAGCAAAGCCTCAGAAGCAATCATAGGCTTGAAGCTGGAATTACAAACCAGTGCTCCACCACAGAAAAGCAGCCAGCACAAGGAAAGGCTGGCAGCAAGGGGGAATGGAAAGGAAGGTGGACAGCCCCTCACTTCCAGGGCAAGAGAGCCTCAGCCTTACTCTCCGCAGCCTGCTCTATGTGCTCAGAGAACTGGATGCATAAGCCTAGGCCTGGGCTAAGGCACTACAGCACTCCACCAGTCCGCTGCGAGCCCAACCCCACAATCTGAGGCCACAAAAACAATGGCCCTCAGCCCTAAAAGTCAGCCACTCTCCGGGCAGTGGTGGCGCACGCCTTTAATCCCAGCACTTGGGAGGCAGAGGCAGGCGGATTTCTGAATTCAAGGCCAGCCTGGTCTACAGAGTGAGTTCCAGGACAGCCAGGGCTACACAGAGAAATCCTGTCTCGAAAACCAAAAAAAAAAAAAAAAAAGTTAGCCATTTGGTGAGGAACAAGAAAGGTGGTGTGGAAAGAGAAAGCCTTGCACAGAGAGTGGGACAGGGAGACACCACCATCAGCAGGATAAAATGGCTGGCCCATGGTAACATTTTCCCCGACCAGGCACTGAGCTAAGCACTATTAGGTTGTCCTTACAGCTACCTTACAAGTCTGACACTTCTAGGTTACAGAACATAGCAGTAATTTCTGAAATCAAGAAATCTCTAAAAATCTAAAGCTTGTTATTTATTTTAGCGTGTGTGTGTGTGTGTGTGTGTGTGTCCACCCCGGTGGGGGGTGGGGTGGGGTTACTGATGCATGCTGCCACACTCAGCATCTTTGATTGGGTATTAGGGGTTAGAACTCAGCCCCATGCTCATAAGCAGGCACTTTTCCACTGAGCATCTCCCCAGCCCCCAACAGTTGATTTTCACTGTCACTCCTTTGAGTAAGAGGACCTGAGATGAACTGGCACCTGTTCACCCCTGTGCGATGACTATTCATGCAGTCTGCTCCTGGGCCCAACTTGGAGTGTCACACAATGCTCAGGGTATATACTGCATTCTAAAATAGCCCTCATCTAGAAATGCATGGCTTCAAGAGATTCAGAAGGACTTCCGTGTGCCGCTGCTTTACCCTAAAGTTTTGAAAGATCTTCTCACACAAGGAATCAAGCAGCTGATCTTTAGGGGTAGGGTTCCAACTCATTCTGCCTGCTTATCCTGCCTAAGTCATCACAGAAGATACCTCCTTCTCTGCCCTCTCATAGACTTGATTCATGGATTTCAATGGTTTTGTTTTCTAAGTGCTTGAGCCCTTCCTTCAAAGGAAACCTTAGGGGAAAGTTCAGTGGCTCCAGGCAATGGGGCCCCATCCCCTAGAGAGGTTCCCCAACAACACAGTTTGGAAAATGGTCCGGATTGTTATGGCTGCACTTTCTGTGAAGGAAGGGCAGCTAGGAGGAACTTAGACCAGACACTGACAGATGGGTAGTCTGACCTTCAGTGAAGATTCCATGAATAGCATGAGCAAAAGAGGAACCATAAGTCAGAGGGCCAGGAATCAAAACCAGCCCAGGGATGAAGAAAGGACACTGCTCCCAGGTGACAGGAGGATGTGCTCCAACCAAGCCAATCAATGTCAGGAATCCTTCCCTTCTCCAGCTCAGAGCCTCAAAGTTCCTCCAGGCATGAGCCACAGGGAGGGTAAGGCAATCCCAGCCCCAATGTCAGCCATAAGAAGTCAAGGGACCATAAGCACGAAAGCATCGCTTAGTGCCAGCAATCCAAAAATGAGGACACATTCTGTACCACAAAGCATGAGCTTCAGGGGACAAGAAGACCATGTTTAAAAGCAGGATGCTGGCCTGGAAGCACAGCTGAAGGGCCATAGGAGGCCTCACTGACCTGGGAGCAATTTGTCTCCCAGAGGCTTGTTGGGTGCCCAAGGAATGTCCTAAGAGGTCAGTCCTAAACAGCAAGGCCACTTTTTCACTTCACAGCAGAAACTCAGATAAAACTCAGCCTTTTCCAAGAAGCCCTTGGGCCACCAATGACTGCCTCTCTTGAGAAGGCTGCAGAGGCTCCAAGATACTAGGAGTCTAGACAAGGAAGCCATGAAGCCATTCATGCCTGTCTTCAAACAGCATAGGGGTCAGCCACAGGCAAACAAGAACCTCTCTCATAGCAATCAATAGATTTTGGGGCCAAACTCTAACCTCCCTCCTCCCACAAAAGAACTGTTTCCCTACCAACCCATCACCACCAGTTAGTTAAAATACCACAACCTGAAGTCTCACTAAATCAGATGGGCTGAGATCCCTAATGACAGAACTACTACCAGGAGGGGCCTCACTGCTCCAAGGAACCTCAGGTGCACAGCTGCCTAAGAAGATGAACTGGCTGGGAAGTTAAAGAGAAGCTTCGTGACTCGCAGAGGCTGCCCAGGACCCACGAATGGCTAGCTCTTGCCACAGTAGTATATCAGGCCTTGATCAAGTGCTAGCTCAGACACACCTTTCCCATGACTCTCACTCTGCTTTCCTGGCCAGGTCAACAGCCAGGGTCACTCAAAGCCATTGGGAAGAAGGAACACTATTTCATCACGTTCTGAGGTTTACAGATCTCAATCCTCACAGCCACCTTAAAGGAGCAGATGGTAGGTATTTTACCAATGGAAAGGCGAGCTCAGGGAGGTTACTTAGTTGGCTCTAGATCACTCAGTCAGTTCCAGGGAGAGTCTGGGTATTACCCCAGATGCGCTACACTTCACACACAGTGAACCTTGCCATTAAGAACCTGAAGGGTGACATTCTGGGAAGTCAGAACAACAGAAATGTTCTTTGGAGTACCCTGTGAGTCAACCAGAAGTTGATGTATAACTGATTCTCCTAGGATCCTGCTGCTCCTCAACCTTAGGCTGGTCACCCCAGGCATCCCTGTAGCCAACACCTTGTTTTTGCTGATATGCAGATTGTGCATGGGTGTGATAGGCTAAGAGACACAGTCTAAGTAATGCAAGGTAGCAAGAGCCTAGGCTTGAGTAGAGATTTCCCCATCCTCGTGCTAGAGCCAGCTGGCACAGAGCCAGCCACTACAACCAGGTTTAGATTTTTTCAGACAGTGTGGAATGAGGGCCTGGAGATGTATGTGGCTCATGGAACAGGTGTTATAAACGCCATCTTACCAATGGAAAGACAGACTCAAGAAAGGCTGACCAGTGGCTCAATGTCACTCAGCTAACTCCAGGAACAGTCTGGATATTAGGAGAATGTTTGCCTACCAAAGCACAAGGCCCTGGGTTCCATCCCTAATATGGCATACAAAAATGCCCGTAATCGCAGCACTCTTAGAAGTGGAGGCAAGGTATCAGGAGTTCAAGGTCATCCTCCCATACATAGTGAGTTTGAGGCAAGGCCAGTTTGATACATCAAACTATGTAAAGAGAAACTGTTTTTAAAATTACTGAGATGGTGCCTACAGTGGGGTGTGATGCAGAAGTCAGACTGCTGGATGGGCTTCCTTGTAACCAGGCATCTGATCTTCTCTAACTCACCCATCTCTTGGCAAAATATCTAGCCCCTTTATCTCCAGGGTCAGGATGGGACTTTGATTCTTAGTGTCCACAGCTTAGAGTCTCTAGTGGGGACCCAGCACATCTGTCCCTGCTAAGCAGAAGCAGAGAACCAGCAACTGTTGCTCTCACCTGCCCCTGGCTCCTGCTTCAGGCAGAGAAGTGCCAAAGCCACACCAGTAGCTCATAAGGCCCACAGGCTGTCTCCACCTGGGCCCCTGTCCTGAAGTCCCCTCTCTAGAATTCACTCCTTCAGCTTCTCCAGTTTCATCTCCCATTCAGCCTTCTTAGTAGGGTTCCCCAAGCCACTAGAGCCACCCTAGCTTATTATGTCAAGTCAGCAGTCCCTGAAACTTCCCACCCAACCTTTCCCTCTACTCTCTGGCAGCACCGACCACCATCACATCCTGTTTGTTACACATCAACCACACCACCACACGGTCTGCCTCCATGGCCCTTCCCCACCTAAAGGCACGCTTCAGAGCTGGGTAGAGTCATTTTCACCTGTGTTCACTCATATAGCCTCCGGTAGCTCACAGTGGGGATTCAATATTTGTAGAATTGATGAGATGAATGAGTAAAGAAAGAATGGCCTGCTGCTAAGGTGTCAGGCTCTGTGGCTATTGATGGGAGTCTTCAGAAACTTAAATCTTTTTTTTTTTTTTCTTGACATAGGGTTTCCTACAGCCCCAGCGACCTCAAAATGATTAATTAGCCAAGGGTGACCTTGGGCTCTCACCCGGCTTTCTGAGTGCCTGGGATTATAGATATGCCACACACACCCTGTTTGCACAAACTACTAGGGATCAACTTTGTAGCCTTTAGGGTGGAACTCACAGACACCTGCCTGCCTCTGCGTCTGGAGCTGAGATTACATGTGTACCGCCAGATCCATCCTGCCCTCTTTCAATCTTCACAATTCCTGCAAGGTACTTCTCTAGAACCAACAAAACCGCCATGGTCTCACTATGCAACCCTGACTAGGCTGTCTCTAGTATGACAGGATTACAGGTGTGTCTGAGTTGTGTAGCAATTGAGGCTCAGGTGGTTCAGAAACTTGACCAAGGTCACAGAGGCACGGGGAGTGGCAGCAAGAGGCACGGGGAGTGGCAGCAGCAGGTTCAGACCCCTGGGCACTGGCTGCATGGTCTTGGTGGCCTGCAGCTGCCTTCAGAAAAGCTTACTATGACAAGCTTCGCACTAACTAGTGTTCCTTACTTTAAGCTACAAAGGTTTAACTTAAGCAGTGTGCTGCCTGCCTAATACCTGTGCTAGTAAAGCCCACAGGGACCAAAGGGTAACCAGGGCCCCCAAAGCCAAGAGGTCTCACCACCAGCCCCAGCAAGGTCCCACCAGCCAGGGGAAGACCCACCCTCGAAGGTTTCTCTGCATCTGCAGTAGATACACCGTTCTGAGTTTGTTTCTCTGCTTTTGCCTTTCTGAGAAGCCTCTCTGACGTTTTTCAAGTCTAGATGACCTTTCCCCATCAATGGCTGCTGCTCATCATGTGAGGCTCTGGGAGAAAACTATCTCCCATGACTTTTCCGAAGCTAACTCATAACCCATGGCCACACAGTGTTCCGCTCATCACCCCTGCCCTGCCCTACTCCACACCCTATTCAGAGCTGCAGATGAGGCCACAGGTTCTGAAAAGAGAGTCAAGCTCAGAGAGGCCTTGAAAATGGGCCTGTGAATGAAAAAAGAGGGGTCCTACACCCCCTCATTCCAGGGATCACAGAAGCTTGAACCAGTCTCTCCTCTCTTTCTGTCCACGATTCTCAACCACAAAGATGTGTCTGTCTTCCTTAAACAGCTTCTCGATGACTGCATTCTTATTTGTTTCTCAGTGTTCCTCCCAGAGGAAGTAATGTAAGAGAGCAGGGGCCTAGTGAGCACTTGGTCCAGGTGGGCAGTGCATATGCTGCTGAAGAAGAGCAGACAGCAGGTAGCAGGTGGAGACAGAAGGAGGCTCAAAACCACACCAAATGCTAACATCCACCTGCACAGGAGGGATGAAAGTGACACAAGAGACTCAGGAATGTGACTTCAACAAGAAAAAGGAAAATGCAGGACAGGAGAAGCCACAAAAGCAGGCAAGGTCAAGTTGCCTTTGGGGTCCTGAGGACTCAACTCCTTTCCCGCAAATGCTAACAAAGACAAACCACCATTTTCCAAACACCTACCCAAAGCAAGGTACTGTGGTTGACAGTGCAAAACCAAAATCTTGTCCTCTCTGCAAATGGTGACATTTGCCTGTGGTCCTAAACTTGGGAGGTAAGGCAGGAGGCTGGAGACTTTGAGGCTAGCCTAAACTATATGTTGAGTCTGAGAGATACATAGAGAAACGGGGGGGGGGGGGGGGGGGGGAGGGGGTTGTTTGTTTGTTTTGTTTTGTTTTAAGTTATCACTTCCAGGCACTATTTCCATAAAATCACAAACAGCGACCAACCTTAAAGAGACTATATGATTTCCCTGTCCATTTCTGGATACTGTGGGGGTGAAGGTTGAAAGTAGTACATCTTGAATGAGCCCTGACAGTCCTTCATTCACTCACTCTGTGATTTGTTTGTCCCACACCTGCCCAGACAGCCTTGGGAAGCCAGAGGTGAAGGAGGACAAACTCCTCTGCCCTCACACCAGGCTCCAAGTGTCTGCCTGTGGTTTTGGCGCGTACTAAAAGACAAGCAAATATTAACCATACTTGCTTCCAAAACAAATAAGGCCACGTGGAGTCTCCCTCCGGAATGTGATTTTGGCTGCAGTTTTGGTTTGATGGGCTGGAAGAACCAATTCAGCAAATGGGGTCACTGGCCAAGTCCAGCCACCAGGTTTCCCAACTCCGATCCTGGTTCCTGGGCGAACCAGGCCCCTCATCCAATCAGCTCCATTTCCCTCACTGTTAATCTCATTCCCACCTCTCTGCCCAGTAACCTTCTCCCAAACTCCCTGACTGGTTCCCCCTGTACTCTCCGCCCTAACCTCTCTAGGTCTGCAGATTTGACATCCAAATGTCTGACCTCAAGACACAAACTCCAACCTGCCAATGCCACCCCTGACTGACATCCTCCAAGTCTGAGCTTCCTCCTGGGGGCCCTTGAATACCATATGTACACAACATCTCGAGTCACAGAACCCCTGAGCACACCACACACACGCTGGTGGACCCCAGATGCCCGCCCACAGGTATGTCCCGGGGGTGCCATATACACACAAACGAACACACACAAGCTCCAACTTCTTGGAAGCCCGGGGCTGGCCTCTGGCCTCTGGGGTCGGTGAACCTCTCCACCCTGCACGTCAGGACTCTAGGACGCTGACACAGCCCGCCCGCCCAGCCGCACGCCGCGTGACCGGAGGACCCCCGCGTTCCCCAAGGGCCTGGCCCGCGCACACCGCGCGGCCTGCGCCTCGCCGCCCGGCCGCGCCCCTGCTCGCGCCCCGCGCCTCAGGCCTAGCCCCGGAGGCCGCAACGGCCCCGCAAGCCCCTGTGCACCCGCGCGTACCGTTGGCGATGAGCTTGGCCGACAGCTGCTTGACGAGCTCGGGGATCCGCTCCCATTGGCACTCGGAGCGGCACCGCTCGATCTCCGTCTCCAGCCGTGAGCCCGCCTTCCTGGTCGCC
>JADRCH010000018.1:2066454-2279170 GCA_019843965.1 Rhynchomys soricoides | reverse complement strand
AACGGGAACGCCGGCCGGGGAAGGGGCGGGGAGCGGGCGGCGGCGGGCGCGGCGGGGCCCCGGGCGCCGCGAGGAGCGGCCCCTGCCGGCCAGGGCCGGAGCCGCAGCGGGCTGGGGCGGAGGCCGGACGGGCAGTGAGGAGCGCGGGACAGTGCTCAGGAGCGAACCTGGAGCGGTGCGGGGTCAAGGCAGGGCAGCCATCCCGCGGACGCTCTGGGGCCCCGAAGGCCCGGGTGCCTAGTGTGAGGGGGCGTGAAGAGCGGGACTGCCTTGGCTGGCCCAGCCATCGCAGGTTGCCTGTGCTGGCCTGCGTCCCTCCTCAGGCTCCCCTCTGCCCTAGGCAGCCTCTGTCCCCATTCGGCCAGAAACTCATCCTCCTCCAGTACCTGCCCGAAGTCCCTTAAATGTGTGTTGGAAGAAAGTGATGGGGGAGACACGTGGGGGGAGGGGGGACTCATCCTCCAGTACCTGCCCGAAGTTCCTTTAAAAGTGTGTTGGAAGCAAGAGAGGATGTGTGTCTCTGTGTGTGTGCAAGCCCAGATGCCAGCCAGCTTCCTTGCCCTCTGAGGAAAATACCAACTCATCAGTGGGGCTTCCAGGTCTTGACCTTGTAACTAAGAGCAGGAGCAGGTGTCTAAGCTGAACATTATTTCACCAGCGCGTTTATTCAATAAGTATATAGTTAGAGATCACCTACACAGGTAGTGCTTTAGGGTGGTGGAAACGGAACGAAGTGGATATAAAGCGTTGCTGGAGCTTAGAGCCCGCTCGTGGAAATGAATTAATTAAGCAAAATAGAGTAGCAAATTAGAAGGTTGTGGGATGGTTAAGGATGGTGTTGACCTGACATTTGACAGTCTTGAAGATGAGAGAGAGTCGGGGGATATGGGGAGGAGGGCAGATCATTACAGGCAGAGGGAATATTGAGAGCAAAGGCCTCGGGTTTACCATATTTGGTGAGTTAGAGAAAGGTCAGAGTGGCTGGAGCAGAGTGGAGCGGAGGAGCCATCGGAGAGGAGGGGTGGGGTTTTTAATTCATCGGGCCTTCTGGGCCATTAGAAAGACTGGCTTTCTCCTTGGTGAGATAGGGGGCCTGCATTTTAGTCAGGCAAGGAATGGCACGGCCTGCAAGTGTGGACATGACCAGTATTTGGGAAAGTTGGTCAGGGAATGTGGCTTCAGGGGCAGTGGGGCTGTTGGCCTCTGCAGTACTGGGTCTGAGGATGGAGCTGTCATCCTGGCAGAATCCTGCCACCCGGTTAGTCCTCTCCGGTGTGTCTCCTCCAGCTTTCCAAAGTAATCAAGTGCAGGCTTTGCTCCATGCCCCTGGATAATGAAGAACAGACTCATGGTCCTTGGTTTACCTGATCTGCAACTGAAACTCAGTAAGGGCCAAGAGGAAAGAAGTCCTTGGGACATGACCAACACCACACTGAGGCAACCCGAGGCCTTCAGAGGTGATGGAAACAGAGCAGATGGGGCTCAGATACTAAGGACAGCCCAAGGACAGACAAACAATGCTAGAGGAAATGAGGGAGAGGGAGTCTCCTCAGGAGCTGTTAGACTGTTACACACTTCCAAAGCTAGCTAAGAAGTCTGCCTAAATGTGTTGGCTTGGATTGTTCTCCCTCTTCAGCTTCAGGCCTAAGGTCACCAAGAAGCCTTGTTCAGCTGACAGTGCCTGTGTGACTCTAGGACTGGCAGTTTCCCTGCATTGGTGGCATGCAGAATAACAATGTCATAACATTACTTGGCCTCCTTGGCCACAGTGCAAGGCAGAGCATTGAGTCTGTTTCCTGGTCTGTTTTCTTGGATCCGCTGTTTTTCTGAGTGTGGGAGATGCCAGGCAGTGGGATTTAACACCCTACCCCCACCATCTTCTTCCCTTCCTATAATGTGTACCTGTGGAATGCAGCAGTTAGAGCTTAATTATAGGGTAGAGGAGAGTAGGCCACCATTCTCACAGCTCCGTGCCTCTTGCACACGGCAATCTAAAATCAGCTATTACACAACAGATAGATCTGACTTTCTTTGTACTGGGTGTGGTTTGAGTGTATGTTCCTGGGTTCCTCTCTTGGGAACTTGGATCATAGGGTGGAGACACTGAGATGTGGAGACCTTTGAGAGAGGAGCCTGATGGAAGGACCTTGGGTCAAAAGGGAAGCAGCCCTTGCAAGGGATTAATGTAGACCTGTGGGTGGGGCCCCAACTTTTGAGTGTGAGTTGTTTTAGGAATGAGCCTCCCTCTCTAGCTTCCTGTTTGTGGATGCCATGTTTCCCATCCAACATTGGTTACGTTCCATTGTGGTGATACAGTACCGTGACCAAGGCCATGAATTTTGACAGAGCAAGGGTGAAGGGGCATAAAAAATGGTGGGATGGAGAAAACGATGTAATTATATTTTACACACACACACACACACACACACACAGCATGACCAAGGTGATTTCCAGAAGGAATGATGTGGTGGTTTCAATAGGAATGGCCCTCATTAGACCCATGTGAGTGAATGCTTGTTCCATAGGGAGTAGCACTATTAGGAGGCCTGGTGTTGTTGGAGTAGGTGTGGCCTTGTTGGAGGAAGTGTGTCACTGTGGAGGCAGGCTTTGAGGTCTCCTATGTTCAAGCTATGCCCAGTGTGGCTCACAGTCTCCTTCTGCTGCTCACTGATCAAGATGTAGTAGAACTCTCAGCTCCTTCTCCGGCACCGTGTCTGCCTGCCTGCTGCCATGCTTCCCGCCATGATAACGGACTGAACCTCTGAAACTGTAAGCCAACTCAAATGTTTTCTTCATAAGAGTTGCTGTGCTCATAGCGTCTCTTCACAGCAGTAGAAACCTAACTAGAACAAAGGGTTTATTTGGGTTTCCGGCCCCAGAAGGCTAAGAGTCCATCATGGCAGAACAGAGGCATGGAGGCTGAAGCCAGAAGCTGAAGACTCACATCTTGAACCATAAGCAGGAAGCAGAGTGAATAAACTGGAAATGCCTTGAGTCTTTAGACTCTCAAAGCCTACCTCCAATGACAAATCTCCTAAGCATTCCCAAACAGCATCACCAACCAGGGACCAAGTATTCAAATGACCAAGGTTACGGGGGACATGTATCATCAGTCCATCCTATTACGTATACTGGGGTCTTCACAAAAGCTGAGCTGATACCACACTACATTCTTCAGAACTGTGAGATTTTGATAAACTTTTTTTTTGTTGTTGTTTTTTGGGGGGGGGGTTTGTTTTTGTTTTTGTTGTTTGTTTTTTCGAGACATGATTTCTCTGTGCAGCCCTGGCTGTCCTGGAACTCACTCTGTAGACCAGGGTGGCCTTGAACTCAGAAATCCGCCTGCCTCTGCATCTGCCTCCCGAGTGCTGGGATTAAAGGCGTGCGCCACCACTGCCCGGCTTGATAAACTTTTTTAAAAATAAAATTATCTTGCCTCTGGTGTTTCATTATAGTAAAGAAAAGTGAACTAACACATGACTACATTCCAGGCATCCACCTTCACTGGAGCTGAGATAGGAGAATTTTCAGATGATCTCCTTGAGTGCCAAAATTTGTGGGTACAGAGGTTGGGAGCAGAGTCTAGAACATGGTCCACTTAATCTAGTACAGAGAAACTCCTGGTATTCATTGTGTTTAGCCTGAGAGCTGGGTCCTGTAGTTCCTAAGACCTTTCCCAACTAGGTAATAGTTTGTCCATCATTGGTCCTGTACTGGCCACCACTATGTCAGCCCTAAAGAGGCATGAGAGAACATTCTCATGAGAGAACATTCCCATGAGATTATGGCAGGTGGTACAAGGTTAGATCATGAGGAGGTGGAGGAGGTTATTCAGGCTAATATAGCACTTACGCCAACATCTCATTCTCTCTCATTCATTCTGGAATTACAAGTTTGACAAGCTTGTGAAGAATTATTGCCTGGGGCCTGGTAGTGTCAAAAAAGAAGCCACAGGGAAGTGGGAGGTCAGACCTCAGGCAAGATCCCGAGGAAAGTTTGCCTGAAGCAGTGGAGACGGGCTGGGGTTCAGAAGGTCAGGGCTAACAGGTAGCCAAGGTAAAAGACCCCACCCCGCCCAAGACCCTCAGAACCTGGAGCACTGAACCACTAGACTAGGAGAGAGGTGAGCCAATGGGAGAGAGTTTTAGGGCAAGGGTGAGGAAATTGTAGGTTGGGCTAGTGTGGTCCTGGTGAGAGCAGGGGTCAGAGCCTCTGTCCTTGCTCCTGCCTGGGTCTAGTAGGCCAGAAAGTTTCAGCAGATTCCCACGTGTTGTGTTCCCTCATCCTTCCTTGAGGACTGAGCCTCAGAAGGATGTCCTCAGGCAGGCCTTCCCTGACCATCCTACCCAAATTCTTCCCAGATCCCTACACCCTTTCCCCTCAAGTTGCTTGGATTTTCTTGCCCGAAGCTGTTCTGCACTCACTGGCTTGAAATGGATTGTTGACCTGCCTTTACTGGGGGGGAAGTTGCAGGCAGGCAGGGTGGTATGTGTGTGTGTGGGGGGGGTGTGTGTATGGTGTGTGTGGTGTGTGTGTGTTCTATCACAGATGTGTCCCCGTCCAGGAGAAGAATGCCTAACATGTAGTAAACACACAGTAAACATGATAAAAAAGGTTAGGGATGTAGCTTAGTTGGTAGTGATTGCCTGACAAACACAGAGCCCCAGGTTCAATCCTTGGCCCTGCACAACGGCCTGCCTGGTAAACAACCTTATAATCCCAACGTGTAGAAGGTGAGTGATGTGTTTATTTTTTTATTTTATTTTTGGTTTTTCGAGACAGGGTTTCTCTGTGTAGCCCTGGCTGTCTCGGAACTCACTCTGTAGACCAGGCAGGCCTCAAACTCAGAAATCCGCCTGCCTCTGCCTTTTCTTCCCAGTGCTGGGATTAAAGGCTTGCGCCACCACTGCCCAGCTCTGCCTTGACTTGTATTCAGTGCTCCTCCTCACTCACCTCCACCGATGCCCTGTGAGCCTCTTGCGTCTTCCCCTCCTTTTGGCGGTGCTTTTCTTCCCCGTCCACTGCGCCACCACTGCCCGGCTGAGTGACGTGTTTATAAAAAGATAAAGAGATATAAGAATATGTCCTATGGGGGTGTGGTGAGGTGTGGGGGAAGGGGGTGCCGCAGCGGGTGAGGCATCTCTTCCCCCTGAGGGACCAGCCACACCCGACAGTATAGTATAGAATAGAGTTTATTCAGGGCATGGGGAGGGGAGCTAAGAGGGTAGTAGAGGCAGATAAAGGCAGAGAGAGAGAGTAGAGAAGTAGAGGCCGGCCATGACCACGTGGAGGGAGGGAATGGGGAGAGAGGAGGAGCAAGAGGGAGCAAGAGAGCAAGAGTCAAGAGGACAAGAGGCAAGAGGGCAAGAGAGCAAGCGAGCAAGAGAGGAAGGAGACAGAGGAGGGGCAAGCAGCCCCTTTTATAGTGGGTCGGCCTACCTGGCTGTTGCCAGGTAACTGTGGGGAGGAGCATACCTGGCTGTTGCCAGGTAACTGTAGTGTGTTTAGACGGAATGCTAACAGTGAGGCAGGAGGATCATCTTCAGTTGTTAATACATAGTGAGTTTGAGGTTAGCCTAGGGTGTGTAAAATTCTGTCTCCGAAAAACAAAACAAAACAAAAGAAAACGGAAGGAAGCAAGGAAGAGAAGAGGTAGACAGGGAAGGTGGTGGGCTATTGCTATGCAGGCATCCCAAGCTTGAATCTCCTTGAGGACATACCCAAGGGGAGTGGGTACCTACGAACTGAAGAAGACGGTTTGAGTTTAAGGGTGAGATGAAAATCTAAAAAGAAGCAACAAGATTTAAACATACTAAACTAACAGAGAGCAAGCACTTCTAACCTTTGACCCCGCACTGCCAGGGTCAGCCTTGCGATCTAAGTGTCAGAGCCAGGGAGGTCTCAGCTGTCCTGGGAGGTGTGATCCATCTGAAGTTGAGGCTGTGGACAGCTGCTAAGGGCTGAGGCAGAGAAGGTTCATTGAGGTTTGCAGGACCTGGGTATGTGTAATGAGGGTTATAATGCCTTTGGGTGACTTTTAATTACGTTGTATTTGATGCATATAAAAATACATATAATCAAAAACTTACACAATGAAATAATAGGGTACATACTAGCAAGGCTACTGATTATCCCAGCTCCAACTGCCTCTAGATTTGGCATTTGCTATCCTTTTGGACTTTCATTGTTTGTAAGTCAATTTTCTGCTACTTTTTGTAAGTTGTAGGGTGTGCCCCTACACATGGCATGGTTGTGTGGCTGGTTTAAGAGCCCTGTAAAACTGTGGCAGGTTGTGCAACCCATTTGTCTGCTCATCTGGAGTTCTTGAACTCATCTGAATTTCACACACAGGAGCTCCTGTCTGTGTGATGTATAAGTCCACAGGAGTTCAGCAACTTCTTCTAGCCTCTAGTGCCCAGGGTGGCTTTTGTGAACAAGGCCATTGTTCATAAAAGCCACACCCGTGCTAATGTTTGAAGCAGGGTTTCTAAGTACCCTGGCTCCCTTGCCTTTCCCCCTCAAGTGCCAACTGTAAGTTCTGAGGCCATGGATCCCATCCAGTTGTGGAAAAGCCCTGTGCTGACCTTGGTCCCATTTCTGGGCCTTCCTATGACTTAGTCTGAGTCCTTTGAGAAGACCCAGGCTGACCCAGCTGAATTTTAGTTCAGGCTAGCCACACACTGAGTTTGGACACCATAACCATCAGTTATGATATCTATTCAAGACTCTGTGATGCCCCATACCTGTGACACCAACACTCAAGAGGCAGGGGCTGCAGGATCACAAGTTCAAGGCCAGCCTGGGCTATTTTGTGAGGCCCTATCTTGGGGGTGGGAGGAATAAAGAAAGAAGAAGAGAGAACAGGACTTGCATGTTGGGAATCCCCGTGTTACGCTGGGACACTTTCTGTCTCTGTCTTTGTTACCTGCTTTATCATCTTTTAAAAACATGAAGAGTGGACACCTACATATGTAAATGAACCCAAAGACCAGCAACTACTCTCGAATACAGGGGAGTACATTGCCAGGCTTCTAAGAGGGAAACCAGACTGCTCCGTGAGCCTCTTTGCAAATTAGGTTCAGAAGCACACATGTGGCGTGGTTTGATTCACATGATACACTTGAGATAATTCAGACAAATGATGCTGAGAGTGTAGCTCAGCGATGGTGCATGCTTCGATGCACAAAGCCCTGGCTTCAATCCCCAGTGGATTGTATGTGCACACACAAATAAGAACAAATGAGGTTGATGTCACGTCCAGAATTTTAAAGAGAAACCAGGAACCAGAGAGACACATCAAACAGTCTTAATGTTCACCTGAAACATTATACCTCGAATAGAAGTTAACAGTGAACAGTGAGGTTCGCTGTTAAATACATGGGTAGAGGAAGAAGCTGAGGCATGATCTGTCAGTTATTAGGGAAGATGACAGCACCAGATATCACCAGCAGTCACAGGACCAGCGCAGGAGATGTGCACTCTGATCGGTTGAAAGGAGTTATTCTGCTCTTTTCAAGACTTTAACCCGCTATGGGATCCACTATTTTAAGACACAGAACCCAGGTTTGCAGACCTGCCTAGGAACTCCAAGGCCTGAAGCTACGCGGCTTGGCTAGCAGAGCTTTCTTGAGAACCAATGGGATGGACAGGAGCGGTAGCGACAGCCAATGAAACTACTTTCTGATGAGGTCATGGAGTTTCTAGGCGTTTCATTGGTGGATTTTGGACGAGGGGCAGGGCTGTGCTGGGGCGGGGCTAGCACTGGAGCCTGGATCAGAGCTTTCTCCTAGCCCCAGCACCAGCTAAGGGGGATGAGTTATGCTCCGCGTGCTTCTAGTCAGCTAGAAAAGAAAATGCCCCAGGAGAGGGGGGAAAATGTCCTGTTGTCTACCCAAGCCTTTTTTTTTTTGCGTTTTAATCCAGCCACACATACTTTAACCGTTTAAATATCTGGTCACCTTGCATCTCTACAATGACCTGAATGACCTACTCATCTTGAGAACATCCACCACTAGCTTTGTTGTTGTTGTTGTTTTTGTTTATAAACAGGGAAACTCAATCCAAGTGACCTGCCCAGTCAGTGGAGCAGGGAGGACAACAGAAGCGATCCCCAGGTCTCTGCCTTCCCGGGGCACTCACTCAAGACCTTGGGTCATGGCCCAAGACTTTCTCCACAGCAGGACAGCAAAATACTAGGGCCTGGTTGCTTTTAATAAATCATTTTCCTTTCAGAGTACTGCCCAGAATAGTCTGTGGTCACTAGAAGCTGACAGCCTTGTCTATTTTGGGACATAATTTCCTGATGACAGTGAAAGTGGATGGTGTGAGTCTCTGGCAGGAATTACATGGGTTCTCCCCACCAAGATGTCCTTTAAAAGGGGGTGGGGGGGAAGAGAGTGTATCCAGAACCTTTATGACACTGGATTCCTCCAGACTCAGGAGGAAGCTGACAGAGAGTTAGACAGTGCCCTCTTGAACCAGAGGAAATAGTCTTAAGTATGGTGTGCTGAGAGGCATGGCAGCCAAAGAAAATAGTAGGTGCTGTAAGGGAGAGGCCTTTGCCGTGTTTTGTAGCCACCTGGGGTCCTGATCTCTTCTCTGTATGAGGACACTCCCAGGTGAGGAGGTGGCTCCCTTTCTTTACAAACCGAAACTTGTAAAGTCAGACACCTTTGAGACAGCCTCAGGCCCATCAAGCTGATGATGCCCTTGGGGATCAGGTGTACATTCTGCCCTGGAGGCTTCTGGGCCAAAGCAGTTTCAAAAGTATGGCTGGCAAGACAATGGAGTTCAGCAGAGATGCAGTATTTTCTCAGGCAGTCCAGGCCCAAGGAATGCCTGAACCTCTGTCCTGGGCTGATCAGCTTCCAGAGCTGGTTGGCCTCTGGAGATTTTATTCTTGCTTACCAAATTGTGGTAAAATCTGTGCCGATGGGAGAAGCTTCCTGAAGGAGCGACAGGGACAGGCCCTAGCTGGGCAAGAAGAGGCCCAGGCAGGGAGGGACATAGTATCAGGTAAGAGGGGCTTTCAGAGTTTTACTTCATAGTTTTACTTCAGATGAAGTCATGAGGCTACAGGGAGAAGTGAGTCATAGGTCACGTGGGGCATCCGGCAACTCCTTTCAGGGGTCACACGGGGTCATGGGAACAGCAACATCTCAGAAGTCTTCCTGCAAGTGAGCTTCTTCCCTTTCACTGCTTTCCCAGTGTTTTAAGATATATGGGCTTGTTTTCCTCAGGGGAAGACAGTCATGTGGAGTGAAGACTTAGGCAGCAACCACAGCTTAACCCAGATCGAGACTCTGGGGCTTCTCTCTCCTAGACAGCCGTCTATCACCTCAAGTATTATTTCAGCTAGGATAAAGCCTATCTACCCTGAAAAGTAAGGCTTTAAATGTCCTCCCCTGGTCCAAGACAGCTTTCCAGATTGTGCCTTTGATGGGTGCAGATCATAGCTCTGCCTCCCTAGACAGCCCAGAGTCTCAGAAGGACCCGGGCCTGGGCACTTTCTTTCCCATTTGGGAAGCTCTGGGGTCATATTGCAGTCCCAGGGGCACAGACAAGATTTTCTTGGAAACAGGGTTCGAGAAATCAGTGGGTACCTGGAGAGAGAAAGCTGACAGAAAGCAGAGGGGCAGCCCCAGACAGTACTCCCTACTCTCCACGTGTAGGAGCTACAAGCTGATATCTTTCCCTTTAGACAAGACAAACTTCCACGTTCGGCTTCCCCAGACTTGCCTGAGATAGAAAGGAAAAGAGAGAACTTTAGCTGTCAAGGCCTGGGCTGCTAGTCTGTCACCATAGATCTCAAAATGCAAAGCGCATGGACAAGCTGGGGATGTTAGCATTCTGTCTAAGCTCCGCCCCACAGTTACCTGGCAACAGCCAGGTATGCCTGACTCACTATAAAAGGGGCTGCTTGCCCCCTCTCTTGCTCTTGCTTTTGCCTTCTTGCTACCGCTCTGTCCCTTCCCCCCCCCCCCCCCCCCCCCCCCCCCCGCCTCTACTACCCTCTTAACTCTCCTCCCCATGCCCTGCAATAAACTCTATTCTATACTGTCCTGTCCTGTGGCTGGTACCTCACGGGGAAGGGATGCCTCGGCATGGGCCCGCCAATGCACCCCCTTCCTCACACCTCACCACACATCCACCAAAACATATTATCTATCTTTTTATAAACACATCAGGGGACATGTGCCCACACTTAGAATTTAAGAAGCACAAATCCAGAAAGGTGAAGCGGGGTCTAGCTATCCTTAGCACTTAACCATCAGGTCTGCTACTATGTCTGGCAGGTCTCTTCTCTGTATGGCAGCTCCTCATTCCCTCAGCAACCCCCTCCCCCCCCACACCCGTGGGCTTGGGACCCCTGGGCACTGTTGGCCATGCCTTTACCTTCTTATACCCTCCAGATGCTCAGAGCCAGGGACTGAGTCTTAGCCTGTTCCTAGAAGGCCCACTCATCCACCCCCTGGAGCCTCACCCCCACCCCACTCCCGAGGAAAGAGAGAAAGTCTACTCAGTAGCCTTCGATCCTCTCGGGTGCACCTCGCACAAAAAAGGAGAGGTCGCCGCTGCTAGCCTGTTCCTTTCATTCTCTTCTGTGGGTTTTGTGCTTGTATTACACAGCAAGTACCCATGATGCCCCAAAGAAGGTATCTGGGTGTGTGACTCCAGCAATGGGATCTCAGCTACTTCATAGTTTCCGAATCACCTGACAAGTACTCACCCACCATCTGGGTTTTCAATGAAGGAGTAACTCTCATGCCTAGAGGCCACCTACCCTCCACATGCGTTGGATTCATGTGATTTCAAAACTCTTGTTGAGAAGTACATATTCCTAGCACAAACTCCTGGTGTAGGTGCACAGTTCAACAGCTGTTGGGACAGCGGACACCACGATCAATCTAAGAACACTATGCTAACCTCCCAAGAGAAGTCAGTACTTGGCTAGGGGACATTCCTCCCCTGGGCCCCAGGGCTAGGATTTTCTGTCTCTATGGATTGATTGCTTATTGTAAGCATGTCACACTGCCTTCCCTCACTCAATGTTCCAAAGGTTGCTCTGTGTCGAGGCACGAATCTGGACTTCATCTGAGTGGCTAACTGGCATCCCCTTGTATGGGTACCTCATCAGTTCATCCACTCATCATTGGGTATTGTCTTAGTAAGGGTTTCTATTCCTGCACAAACATCATGACTGCCGGGCAGTGGTGGCGCACGCCTTTAATCCCAGCACTTGGGAGGCAGAGGCAGGTGGATTTCTGAGTTCGAGGCCAGCCTGGTCTACAGAGTGAGTTCTAGGACAGCCAGGGCTACACAGAGAAACCCTGTCTCAAAAACAAAAAACAAACAAACAAACAAACAAAAAACCATCATGACCAAGAAACAACTTGGGGAGGAAAGGGTTTATTCAGCTTACACTTCCATGCTGCTGTTCATCACGAAAGGAAGTCAGGACTGGAACTCAAGCAGGTCAGGGATCAGGAGATGATGCAGAGGCCATGGAGGGATGTTCTTTACTGGCTTGCTTCCCCTGGCTTGCTCAGCTGGCTTTCTTATAGAGCCCAAGACTACCAGCCCACAGATGGTACCACTCACAAGGAGCCCTTCCTCCATGATCATCACTAATTGAGAAAAAGCCTTACAGCTGGATCTCATGGAGACATTTCCTCAAGGGAGGCTGGCTCCTTTCTCTGTGATAACTCCAGCTTGTGTCAAGTTCACACAAAACCAGCCAGTACTGGGTTATTTCCAGGGTGGGCTGTTGTGAGTGAGGCTGCTGTGTGTGTTGTCTGACTACATTTTCACTTCACACAGGTACTAGCTCAAGAGTGGAATTGCAGGGGCGGGAGGAATTCATTGCTTTTCTGATGCTGTGATAAAATAGTGTATCTAAAGGCAACCTGAGGAAGACGGAGTTTATTTAGACTTACAGTTCCAGAGGGACAGAGTACATCACGTAGGGGAAGGCACGAGGTGATAACAGAAGCAGGAAGCTGGCACGGCATGCCATTTTGTTAGTACCCAGGAAGCAGAGAAAATGAATAGGCAGTGGGGCACTGGTATAAACCTTCAAAGCCCAGTGTCCAGTGACGACTTCCTCTCAGAAAGGCTGCACCTCCTAAAGGTTCTGTGATCCCCCCCAAACAGCATTACCAACCAAAGAACCCGAGGTCAGATACGCAAGCCTTTTAGGAGTTTCTCATCCAAACCACCACACTGGATCACATGGTAACTTGGTGGCTAACCTTTTACAACTGTCAGTCTATTTCCCCATACAGCTGCATCTTTCTATCTTCTCACCAGTAAGGTATGGGCTTCAGGGTCTTCCTCAGTAAAGAATGCAGGAGCTAGCGCTCTTTGACTCTCAGGCTCCCCAAATTGACACTGTGAAACAATGTGGAGACACTATGACCTAAACAATGTGGAACTCTAGTAACTGCAAATAAGCAACCAGTTTTGCAGTGCCTCCATCCCATGCAATTCAGCTCTGACACTTGATATAAGGGGCAATCAGTTCCCACAGCTCGAAAGTTCAGTGCCCAAGACTATCATCCCCCTGCACCCCCAGCTTCCAACTTCAGATGCTGACTGAAGGCCCCAGGTTGCTCTGCCTGCACTTCTGACCAACAGTAAATAGGGTTTCCACAACTTCTTGATTTTCTTGGGTAATTGGCAAAATAGCCCACAGAACTCAAAAAGACGTGTTTTTTGGTTTATTAGAGAGAACATTACCAAGAATTCCGATGAGAAGACCCACAGATGAGAAGGCCTGTGAGAAACGGTGTGAGGCTCCTGTGCTATCTTGGGTGTGTCTCTCTTTAGGAACTTCTTGTGTTCAGCTATCTCAATGCTCTGAAGACAGCATCCTTCTGGGGGTGGCAGCTACCAGACCCATTGGTATACAAAAAGATCCTTATCATTGGGAAGAGTCCAAGGATGACAGTTCTTAGACAGGAAACTGGGAAGAAGGCCACAGGTGCATTTCCTGAAGTTGCACTCTGATCCTCCATGGTTGTGGTGTGTGTTTCAGTGATCCTGTGTGAGATGGCACTCCATGTGATCTTGGTTTTCATCTTCTTGGTGACAATGAGTGCTATCCAGTATGCTGGCTGACTGTCTTTGTATGGTTCTGACTTTGCTTACTTTAATTTTTTAAAGTGGGCTTGTAAAAGTCCCTTTGTTCTTGGAAGAAATCCCTTCCAGGCTGTCTGCTTGTACACTCTTCCTGGCTGTCTGCTCGTACACTCTTCCTGACTGTCTCCTCGTACACTCTTCCTGGCTGTCTGCCTGTACCCTCCTGCCCTTCCATGGGTGGCTTTTTAACTTTCTCCATTATGATCACTGAAGTGCAATTGCTAACTGCCATCAAATTTGGGGTATTTGAAAAATTTGTCACATACTTTTGGTAAGAAGTGAATGCTCAACTCAAGGCCATAAAGGTTAATGCTTATGTCTCTCAAGAGTTCATGGTTTTTATCCTAATGAGTAGGTGTCTGTTCCACTTTCAACTAGTGTTTTGTATGTGATGGGGGAGACAAAGGTCCAAACCATTCTAAGATGTATATACTTATCCATTAGCCAGGGCTCTTGTGGCTCAGGGAACATTTGGTTCCTACAATTGTGCTTTTCTCCTCTCGAAGAAGGTGGGAACCAGAGACGCTCTTGGCAAGGTCATCTCCTGTGTGATCAGAATTCCGGGGTCCCATTCTAGCTGAATTGAACCTTACCCCCAAGGACTTCACTGAACACGTTCCCCCCACTCCACCCCCAGAACCCCACCACAGACTTGCTGCACTAGCACAGCCACTTGTAGGTCTTTTGCACTTTTTATAGCATAAATGATGAAGTCATCCCAGGAAAGCAATAACTCTATATTAGTAAACACTAAAAATAGCTTCACCCCAAAGAATCATCCTTCCTAATATGTCCCCCACTTAGAGATCAGGCAAGGTGGCCACTGATGTGCCAAGGAGTCTGAGGTTATATCACAGCCACTGTCTGAGTTGTATACTCAGTAAATTTCTAGGTATGTCAGAGTTTTTAAGATTTTCGAGAAGATGACTAGCATTTAAGCACACGGACACAAGTGTCAAAACACAACCCTGGCAGAGAAATGCTGAGCCTGGGGTTGTGTGTACTGAGAGCAGAAGAAAACCTGCTCTAAATGTAGACAATTTAGAAACCTTCTGTTTTCTTTGTGATCTATCATTCTACAGGGTTGACATCTACTGGTGGCAGCTATAGGCCAGAGCTACCCCCAACTGGTGACTGAATGGTCTGAGGCTAGCCAGCTTTGTCCCACACCTCTCTATGGCAGTTTGGCCCACCGCTGGCAGCACCACTAGGTTTAACCCTGAGGGTTACAACTTCTTGGTCATATAAACAGCTCAGCACCTATTTGAATTAGTTGTTGACCCACGGGACTGCCTCTTAAGATTTCAGAACTGGTTTACATCAGCTAGAGGCAGCACACACAGCTGAGCTGGCCAAAGTTAAAGCACAAAATAAAAAATTTAGGCTGTTTGGGGGTTGGTAGCCAGATCTAAGACTTGATCAGGGTAGTGTCTGATTAAGAATCGATGTGGTGAGGTCCTGTATGTGACCCTGAGCTGCCTTCAGGCACCCATCCCTCAAGCTGTGTAACAGCCCACAGTACTGCTGAAGTGGCTCCTATCAACTAGACATTCTTTGTGGTAAAAGTTGTTTCTTTTACTGGGAAAAGAGAATTCGGGTTCCGGTGAGAGAAAAACTTAAAAGCAAGGACTCTGGGAGATAGGTATAATTTTTAAAAAATATTTATTTTATAATAATATATACTATAGGATATATAAAATAATGTATATTATATATGCATATCTATTATGTGCATATATATGTGCATCTATACATGTGTCATTACAGATGTCCTGAGTCCAGACGAGGGTGTTGGATCTCTCAGAGCTGGAGTCACAGGCAGCTGGGAGCTGTCCCATGTGGCTGCAGAGAATTGGACTCAGGTCCTAGCAAGAGCAGTATTAGGCTATCCCTCCAGCCCTATAATAGCTGAAGAAACAAACCCAGAAAAAGACAATGGCAGGAAGTCAAGACTGTGATGCTCAGCTGCTTCCTTAGCAAATGAAAGAACCCCATTGTGCTTAAGACAAAGCATAAGAGAACTCCCTGTAGTCTCAATTGGAAACATGAAGAACTGCACTGACCTTGCCACTGTGGAGGAGGGCTGACTCTTCCTGGCCAATATCTGGGTCTTAACTACAGCCTGAGAGACTCCGAGCCAGTGTCAATCCAGCTAAGCTACTCATGGAGGAACTGCAAAATAATAAATGCTTATTTACCAAGTTTGGGTAATAAATAAATAAATAAATAAATGTGCTATCCCAGCATATCATTAATCTGGCCCAAGTCTGCCTCATTCTACCAACTCCTCCAAATCACCTAGTTAAGGGGAGAGAAGGTGGCCTTAAGGGATGAAAGCAGTGAGCTTCAGACCACAAAGGTGAAGAATAAGTGGCTACTGGAGCAGAGGCAGAGAGTGGTTTGAGGAAGCCTGGGTGGGGAGGAAGCTGAGGGGTCGAGGGAACAGGCTAATGAGAAGTGTTGAAGACAGCCCAGGTAGCTGACCCTTAGTAGTCTGCTTGGACATTTTCTTCCTGCACTAGGTAGTCAAACAAAAGATGGATGGATGGATGGATAGATGGGTGGGTGGATGGGTGGATGGGTGGGTGGGTGGGTGGGTGGGTGGGTGGATGGATGGATGAGTGGATGGATGGATGGGTGAATGGATGGATGGATGGATAGATGGATGGGTGGGTGGATGGGTAGGTGGGTGGGTGGATGGATGGATGGATGGGTGGATGGATGGATGGATGGATGGATAGATGGGTGAATGGATGGATGGATGGATGAACAGAAAGATGGATGGATGGATAGATGGATGGATGATGGATAGATGGATGAACAGATGGATGGATGGATGGATGGATAGATGGATGGATGGGTGGGTAGAGATCCTTTGAAGGGACATTCAGGGCAGAGGACAGTGTGGATCTGAAACTACCATCCATTCCCACAAACAATGCTAGTTCAAACACATAGTGATTGAAGTCTTACAAGACCTAAAAGCACTGCTATGTACCCTGTCCTTTAATAAACCTAATTAAGAAGAAACTAAAATGCCCAGACCATAAACCCTGTCTCCTCACAAATCCAAGCCAGACATCAGGTCTTTGTACACTGGTAAGATTTATTATTTTTTTAAAGCTTGCACAAATACTTCTTTTTTTTTTTTTTTCCTTCAAAACAGGGTTTCTCTGTGTAGCCCTGGCTATCTTGGAACTCACTCTGTAGACCAGGCTGGGTTCAAACTCAGAAATCCACCTGCCTCTGCCTCCGAGTGCTGGGATTAAAGGCGTGTGCCACCACTGCCTGGCACAAATACATGTACACAAAAAAAGCAGCTAAAAAGGAAGCCCTTACTGTTGTGTTCAAAACAAAACGCATGCGTGAAACTTTCCCACCAATTCCCCTACACATCTGCAATACATCTGGTTTTTTATTCACGTGGGCTTTTCTTAGCAGACCTGCCTGAACAAGGGAAAAACTCACAACTAGACCCCGAGAGGATAAAGTACATGCCTGTGGTAACAATGAAGGATCCTGAAGATTCTACATGAGTAGTTTAGAGTACAGAAACTTCTTAGCTCCAGACAATTCACTTAATCAAAGGCAGTAACAGCCACCTATCCAGCAAAGCTTCACACACACTGAGACAACTGAGTATTTACAGAACAAAAGGAACATATTCCATTCAGCCCTCCTAACTGATCCCAGAAAGGACATGCTCAGCATAAATTAATTCATGGAGATTCTAGCTTTGCCAGAATCAATCAATTAAAAAAAAAATCGGCCATAAAGAATATAAATACAAAATTCAGGAAAGCATGTTAAGAAAAACCGCCATTTACTAAATGCAGTGGTGTTAGACCAACAACAACAACAACGAAAAGGCTAATTAAGAAAAAGGAAGAGACATGGATTTACAAAGTAGAGCTGCTCCTGGACCTGAGAATAACTCTTCTTTGCATGGTAACAATGAGTTTCTTCAGGGAGGCAGAGGCAGGCACATCTTTCTAAGTTCAAGGCCAGCATGGTTTACAAAGTGAGTCCGGGACAGCCAGGGGCTATTACAGAGAGAAATACTGTCTCAAAAAACCACCCAATCAACAAACAAAAAAATAATGAATTTCTTATTTCTTCCAAGGATACCCGTGGGAGAGTAAAACCATGCCAGGAAGCTTGGTGGGTAGAATGGGTCGAGATCCGGAGACTCAGTGGGCACACACCTGAGGCTTAGGCGACTCTCCGCTCTCTGCCAGTTTCCTGGCCTGGAACATGTGCCACACTCCCCACATAAGGAAACATGACCACTCTTCACCTAGGCTCAGAACGGAGTTCTCCATGGTAATGAGGTACCTAGAGGCCCTGAAGGCTTAGCCAGTGAGTTTCCCTTCCTAGACATCTCTCCCTGCAAAAGGTATTTAATCTCGGGTCAGACCCTGAGAAGGAGATATGAACCCATTTTCATCAAAGAACAGCCAATAATAGATAAATATGGACTGTCTCTTTATCTACCACCACCATGGGGAACATGGAAAGCCTTCGCCTACAGAGCCTCAGCTAAATCTCCAGCAGAAGGCCCATCTGCTCCCACACAACCACTAAGGACAATTACTGCTGAGACAAGCCAGCGACCCCCACTCCCCTACACACATCATCCCTCTGCCCCAGGTTAGACACTGCTGTCAGCCCGCAGGTCCCCTAACTCTGTTCTTGGCTCTTCCTCAACTCCCAGGGGTGCCTGGATGTCTAAGAGTATGAGAACCCCCTTGGCCCAGCCTCATCACAGGCTCAGGGACTCCAGAGCCAGCTCTGGCTTTCCCACATGTCAGACTGCGCTTTCCCATCCCCTAGAGCGGTGTCTCCCTGAAGCCTAGCAGTGGACTGGTGGCCTGGAATAAGCGCAGTCAAATTCGCCCCATTTCGCCTCCTAAGCACGGGGCAACACTTGGACCCACAGAAAAGCCATGAACAAGAAAAGTGAGTTTCGTGGACCGTGTGACTGTCAAAGGCTGGCCCCTAGACCCACTTTCAAAGACTCAGATCTGTTCTAATAACACTCCAAACTGATTCTTCTGCTGAAGACGAAGTAAGTCCCACTTATGCCCCTTACAGGGGTCAGGGTGCTTCTGTTTCTTTTAAAAGCAAAGTGGGGGGAAGGGTGAGAGAAGATGGGAGAGAAAGATGTGCAGGCAAAGAACCTCATCATGCCAAGCAGGAAATGGTGAAGACCAGCGAATGGAAAAAAATGTAAGCAACTCTGCCCCTGGGCAAGGTGAGGAAGAGGCTCAGTTTGCCAAGAGAGCCTGCATGGGCACTCTGTGCCTGTTTGGGGGATGATGAATTAGCTCCTGATTATCAGGAAGCAACAGGACCAGCAAACAAAAGGCTACAGAGACAATCTCAGTCCCAGGCACCCTCAACACTAATCCTTTGAAACCCCAGAGAGTTCTGGCATGAGATGAACCTGCAGTCACATGGCTAAAAACAAACTTCAAAAGGCCACTGACAAGAACGGGTCCTATGTTTTATAAATATACCCATTCTGGCTGAAAAAGCTTCTGCCCGACAGACCTCTAAGAACTGCTAGGAGGCAGATGAGAGTGCACAGAAACTGTTTTGTATGGTTTATGGGAAGGCACAGATAATTTCTGCTAATGGCTTCATATGGCACAGTAAGTAACATGGTACCCTGATCGGGGGCTCAGATGAAGCATTGCTTACCTTAGGTGGGAAAAGGAAGGAACACATGGTGTGTGTGTGTGTGTGTGTGTGTGTGTGTGTGTAAGACAAAAGAAAAGATACAATTAAAGTGATTTACTAGTTGATGCTAATCTGAGGGAAGTAAGCAAAACCCAGGTTCTATCATTTCCCCCAAATGAACAAAAAGTGAATTAAACATCCATGCTACATGACAGCCCCAAGTCTGAGCAGTAGGACCAACACGGAGTCTCATAGGCTGGCATATATTAGAAATCGAGTCTCCTCAACAACAAGCCATAGACGGAGACACTGGCTGAGAATATTCTGATGCTATGGTCTGACTCAGGAAGGGCCTGGTCTTCTGTGTCCCTACAGGCAAACAAACTCAATTCTTTTCTCATCAGGGCGTCCATCTTCAGTCCTAGCCTTACCTTCTCTGCAACAACCTTGTTGCCCCAGCAGGACACAAGTCAAGCATAAATGCAGAGTATTTAAAAAAAGGAGAGAGAGAGAGAGAGAGAGAGAGAGAGAGAGAGAGAGAGAGATTGAGATTCCCCCACCTCCTTCCCTGCCACTATAAATGTTACATGAGAGAAAAGTAAAAAGAAATTATTAGTCAGGCAGTGGAGGCACGCACCTTGAATCTCACCTCTTGGAAGGCAGAGGAAGGCAGAGCTCTGTGAGTTGAGGCCGGCCTGGTCTATAGAATGAGTTTCAGAAGAGCCAGGAATACACAAAGAAACTCTGTCTTGAAAAAACAAAACCCAGAAACCAACTCTCCCCCCCCCCAAAAAAAAAGAAAGAAAGAACAAGAAATTATTTTCAAATTATTAAGGATATTAAGAGAAAAAAATGCAAAACAAACAATCAAAGAAGGAACTCATGGCAGAAGCCTAGAAAATCCTGCGTGGGTTTGGCCTTTTAGGAAGGCGAGACTCAGTGTCTGCATCCTTTAAGACAAGATGATTATGTCCACATTTTAGGATGCTCTGGAACAAAAGGAATACATCAGTGTGGGGGCAGCTCAGCCTTCTCCACAGGTTCTTAGGAAGAGATCACATGGGTGCCTCTCAATGACATCACCAGGAAGGAACCCTGCTTCCGGCAGGAAACTGTCTTGGTGTACAGCCAACTCAAATGACAAGACACTCTACAAATTACCAGAGTGAGATGATGCATTTTAAACCCATGCTCAGACCTATAATGCATACAACTCTTTACCAATGTATTCAGTAACAACAAATATTAAAGACTGATCTACTTTACACCTGTCAAAGCTTCAGACTCTGCTTCTCAGAGTCAAGATTCACACTTCTAAAATTGACCTGCTATTTGACAGGGTTAGCTGCACTTTAAAATCCAGCTCTTTGTTCTGTCCATCTTTGGGATTAATGAACCTTAGTGACATTTTTCTTCCTGAATTGATCCTAAAGGAGGATGGTCAGATACAATCATCTCCATTTTGTAGATGAAGAAACAGAAGCATAAAACGGCTGGGTGATTCACTCAGTCACCAGGTATGTCAGTTAGTACAAAATTGCCTTCCTGATTCGATTTCACAAAGCTGCCCTTTTCTTTAAAAGTGGAAAATTTATCTTGAAAGATTCCTCAAATCAAACCACTGATTTTTAAAATCTAGAGGGCGCAGGAGGCAAATATTTACTCATTAATCTAATTACAAGGAGCCCACCAAGAAGACAGGCCTCCAAAGTTCTAAGTTTCACTGAGGACCAGCTGGTTGGAGCGAAATGCTGTTGGGACAGCTCGCATTTACCTGCAACACAAGAATCCATTTCCTTTGCCACCGAGAAACACACCTGCCACTTTATTTCCTCCGTGTTAAAAATATTTATTTTGAAGTACAAGCCTTTCATGAAGCCTCTGCTAGGGAAAAGGTTATGAAGCCTAAAAAGCAGTTATCAAAGACCTGGACATAAGGACCGCTGTCGGCCAATCAGAGTGAGCTCTCTTGAAGAAAAAGAACTTGCTATGCCATTTTAACTTTCCTATCTTCCATCAGGGACTTTGGGTGCTGTTCACAAAACAAATCAAAACCCTAAAACTTAGCAGAGAGAATAACCCAACAAAAATTTCCCATCCACTATAAAGCAAGCAAGCAACACATTTATGGTGTCTAGATAAAATCCATCAAGTCAGTAATTCTTACTTCAGCTTAAAAACACAAAACTCAAACCAAAGTACTTCCTACTCTGTATGTTGTGTTTCATATACTGCAAGTTTAATGATGCAGTTCTGCTATTAAGTTCAAATCCTATCTTTGATGCTAAGTATCAAAGTAACAAGTATCTCCTGTTGCAGTCCCTCAGGGCTTTAGGAAAACAGTGTGTGTGCTCAAGTGAACCATTTAAATCTGTACCTTTCATGGAAAAGAAACTAACATGAATTTCTCAAACCTTTTTGGCTTACCCATCATTTTCAGCAGACAGCACTTCAGTGCATGAGGGGATCCCTGGCAGGGCAGATGGTCAGCTCTTATGTTGTTAGCCAAATGTGTATATGTATACATGTAAACACACACGCACGTGCACTTCATAATGCTTTTATGTAGATAAAAATATTTTAGTTAAAGATAAAGCATTAATGTAACTGAACTTTAAATAATTACAGTGCAAGGAACCTCACTGGAAGCAAGAATTTCACATTGCATGTGTGATTTTAACAATTTCCAAATATGTCATCAGATTTAAAATACAACTTTCTATTATTGACATTGTACTCTAACTTTGAAAAAATAGCCACAAACCAAACACAGAGGCAACTTCTAAAAAGCCCACCTAAGGAAGACTGCATATCATCAAGCATAGCCACTAATGTTTATAGTTTTAAGCTTCCTAACATATTTGCTGCTCAAATTAAAATTCTAAAGAGAATTCTCAAACATGCAAATTTTTCAAATATTTCATGAATGTATTTGTCTTAGTTAGGGTTTTACTTCTGTGAACAGACACCATGACCAAGGCACCTCTTCTAAAGAACAACATTTAATTGGGGCTGGCTTACAGGTTCAGAGGTTCAGTTCAGTATCATCCAGGTGAGAGCATGGTAGCATCCAGGCAGGCATGGTGCAGGAGGAGCTGAGAGGTCTGCATCTTCATCTGAAGGCTGCTAGTGAAATATTGACTTCCAAGCAGCTGGAATGAGTGTCTTAAGCCCATGCCCACAGTGACACACCTACTCCAACTAGGCCACACCTCCTAATAGTGCCACTCCCTAGGTCAAGCATATACAAACCATCACAGTATTCATCATTAGAAAAAATTTCAATGGATTTTTCTTAAGAATTTGGTTATTCTAACTTTAGAAAGCTGGCTCTGGTGACAAACACCTGTAATACCAGCACTTGAGGGGTGGAGGCAGGAAGATCAGGAGTTCAAGGTCATCTGTGACTACATAGTGAATCTGAGACCAGCTTTGGCTACACAAGAGGCTCTCTCAAAACCAAAACAAAAAATCAGAACCAAAAAAAAAAAAAAAACCCCACAAAAATATAAGCAAAAGAGGCTAACATCAGACTCAGAAATAAAAGCACTGGCAGTGTTCTAGAACATTCTGACAGTAGACTATTCAAACTGTCTCAGATGAAGTCATAAGCTGATTTACTATAAATAAGTCTTTATCTCCCAGCCTATTCTTGCTTTAAAAAAGATACAGAACTAGACTGTGATGCAATATGATACTTATCTATGTTCTTACATGTGGGCATATTTTATTCTAAATAAATTAAGGAAAAATTTCAATAATTACCAGTACAAGTAATTTTCAAAACATTTGCCATTTAAAAATTTAAAGTTCTAACTTTATTATATAGTAATACATGTTCTTCACATGAAGATTTTATGAAAAACAATCTGCACTTTGAAAAAATCTATTCATGATTGCTATAAAAAGCATTCTGAAAAATTTAAAACCTATCTTGTTTTCTCTAAAACAATTCATCTTTGCATCCTCCAGAAACCAATGTGATATCATGTGACGTCTCAACCAGTGGATAAAAAGATCTTTTTGAGTTCAGTATTACACTGATAAACTTTTAGGTCTTATGAATATAAATTACCCAAGATGACATTTTTGGGCTGGAGGTGTGGATCTTATCTCATTCACAAAAACCTGGGTTTGCTTCCTCACCTCCAGCACTGTTTTAAAAAATGGTAAATGTTGGAGTTATGAGGGATAAGTTATTTCTGCAACTTTTAAAAAGCATTTTGGCAGTGGTGGCGCACGCCTTTAATCCCAGCACTCAAGAGACAGAGGCAGGCGGATTTCTGAGTTGGAGGTCAGCCTGGTCTACAGAGTGAGTTCAAGGACAGCCAGGGCTATACAGAGAACCCTGTCTCGAAAAACAAAACAACAACAACAAAATAAAAACAAACAAACAAAAAAAGTATTTTGGTTGCTTGAAAGACCAATGCTACAAATGGCTTTGTGAGTAAGTAACACTTCAGTTAACTGGTGTAGCTGAACAAGCTTTTGAGAGCATCAGTAAACACGAGATCCAGAGTTCAGGAAGCACTCACCAAGCAAACAGAGCAGAAAGGGGACTCCAGTGCTCTCATTAGGGCAACTAGATCTAGGGATTAACCATTAGAATAGGAAGCTGGATGTGGTCAACAGTAATACATATCACTCTGGCCTATTAGGTACTGGGAAAACATGCCCCTTTTCCCTCCAGTGAGGCTTGAATATTGATGTCCTCTGTAAGAGACTATTTTGTCCCCAAATGTTAATGAGGGCTGGGCAACATTCTTTAGTCAGGTGCTGGAGCCCTTTCTCAAGAGACTGTATTCTTTCTAGAGGGTGGGTTTTGTTTTTGTTTTGCAGAGTTTTAAGAATTAAAATGAAAGTCAGACATCTCTAGTTCTCAGTTATTTGGGAAGTGGCAGGAGGAGGCTCTCTGGGGCTCAGGTGTTAAGAGGGTACTCTGGACAACACATCTTCCCCCCAAAATCATTTTAACTGTATCACTCAGACATTTTAGAGTATTCACAACGCTATTCTAACCTATTATAGCTACCCAGTTCCAGACCACCTCATCACCACATGCCCTGTTACCTCACTCAACAGTCTAGGTGGTCACCCCTACTTCCCACCCCCAGCAGCCTGTAGGAATCACAGACCTTCCACCGACATCTGTGGTTCTACCACCATTCTGCATCTTTCCTATAAACAGCGTCATGCAGTATCAGGGCATTTGTGTTTAGAGAGCCACCTTTCCAAGCACCTAAAATGGGGTGCTCGGGGCTACTGCCTGGCCCTTGAAATGTATCTTAAGATATTTTAGAACTATGATATGTAATGAAATTCTAGGGTTTTTGACTGGCTTTTACCATGTGAAAAGGAACTGTAATCAGTAGTACAAATCATTAGGCTGGGTGTGTAACCCAGTGAGAGAATCCTTACCTGGCATGCACAAAGGCCCAGAGTTCAAGCCCCAGCAACACAAAAATGATCCTTTTGCTTTGTGTTTGGGGAAGAAAGATAATTCTTTTTAGATAAAGTTAGTTTCTTTACCTTTTTCTTTCAACAGGGTCTCATTTAACTCAAGCTGGTCTCAAACTCACTTAAGTAGATGAGAAAACCATTCTTTAAAAAATTTTAAAAATGCCGGGCAGTGGTGGCGCATGCCTTTAATCCCAGCACTTGGGAGGCAGAGACAGGTGGATTTCTGAGTTCGAGGCCAGCCTGGTCTACAGAGTGAGTTCCAGGACAGCCAGGGCTATACAGAGAAACCCTGTTTCGAAAAACCAAAAACCAAAAAAATAAAAAAATTTTAAAAATAAGATTTGTTTTATGTTTATGAGTATTTTAGTCACACATATGTCTATGCATCATGTGTGTGCTGGGTTCCCTCAGAAGTCAGAGAAGACTGGATTCCCTGGTACTAGATTTTACAGATGGCTGTGAGCTGCTAGGAACTGGCTGCTCAGAAAGAATATGTGCTCGGAACTGCTTAGCTGTCTTTCCAGCCCCTACATGAGGACACTGATCTCATGATCTTCCTGTCTCCACCCCCAGGTGCTGAGAGTTAAGTGTGCAAATACTCCAGAGTGGATGCAGTGTTTGAATGAAGAATAAGAAAACCAGTAAAAGACTTTGCTTGACGGCAGTGTTTTACAGTGGTATGTGCCCAGCATGCTTTTTTTTCTTGATAACACTGACATTTAAGCTATTCTGGAAGACTGACTTGAGAACACCAAACCACTTTTAAGCATCTTGATACATTTAATGAGCGCTTAGTCACCTGTGAAATGTTTTTCAAAAACTGAAGTTAAAATAGGAAACCTCAGTGTACTGATGATCAGACCTCATGTCTCACAAAAAAAAATGAATTCCTTCCAGAGATTCATTTGTTCTCCATAAATTGGTTCTTATGGGTTTCATGACCTTTTTTTCCCTTGTTTTTAAATAGTGCGTGGTGTGTGTGTGTGTTCTCTCTTTTTTGTGTGTGTGTGTACACATGGAGGCCTAGGCTAACTGGGCATTTTCCTCTATTGCTCCCCCCCTCTTATTTATTTTGAGATAATGTCTTTCACTAAGCTCAGAGCTCACCATTTGGCTAGACTGCCTTGGCTAGGTCCCGGAATCAGCGGCCACTGATGCACATCAGTGGGTGCCAGGGATCCAGATCTGAACTCTGGTTCTCATGCTTGTGCAGTAAGCACTTTGACTTTCCAGCCTCTTGTTTTGTTTCTATGGGAGGTCTTAGTATGCAGCCCAGGCTGGCCTTGAACTCTCAATTATGCTGTTTCAGCCTCCAGAGTGCTTAAGTCACAGGTATGTGTCATGACGCCACAGCTACTTTCTAGAATTTTAGCTCAAATGATTCAGTACTCAGGCTTCGAAGTAAGCTTTTCATGTGCTGCTTATACTGTCTGTTGGAAGTCACAACGTTAATACATATAATCAAGCATTTCTAGCTTTCAACGGGTGGTTTACAAATCTGATGTACTGGGCTAGTCTTCAGGTAAGTTTTTTTTCTGGCACTAGGGATTGAACCCAGGACCTTGTCCTACTGGGCAAACATTCTACACTAAGCTACATCTCAGGCCCATATAATTGAAAAGATATTAGAACTATTTATATAAAGTAACAAAGTGTGATCACTCAAAAGGTTCCAGTTTCTCCCTGTCACATCTGTTTCAGAATAGCCAACTATAATTATTACAAGGATCAGCCAGCAATAGATGAACAAAGAAAACATTATATATATATGTATATATATACATGTACACATATATTGGACACATATGTATTATATATACATATGCACATTATTCAGTCACAAGGAATAAATTAAATCAAGTCATTCACAGGAAAATGAAGGGAACTGGAGGATATCATGTCAAACAAAATAAGCTTGTAACAGAGGAGAAAGTATTTCATGCTTTCTCTCCTATGTCAGGGGAAAGATGACATGGGTAGGAGAAGGAAGACTTGCTACTCTTAGGGATGGGATTCCAGGGAAGCAGGGAGAGTGGATATGACCAAGCACAAGACACTAGAGTACAGAATCCACAGTAAAAGGCCATCATAATTAACAAGGAATCAAAAAAAAATCAGAAATCATTTACGATCCTGTCTATAAAAGAGAAGACAAAAGGTCTTATCTTTTCTATCACATTGCATTTGTCGTAAATAATAATATCTGGTCTGAAGCAAGGACACCACACCTTAATGAAGACCTGTAACATGAGGGGAACACAGGCACCCCCTCACAACCCAACACAACTGAAAATGATTACTAGCATATCTCTGCTCTTGGGCATAGCTGGGTTAACTTGTGTCTGAGGTAGAAAACCCATTGAAAACATCCACAAAAGCTAACAGAAATATGTAGCGTCAATAACCAGCACCAGGGAGCAAACAGACACAGGCTTACTACAGGAGCAGTAGCACACTGAGGTGGGCACCACAGCCATTGTGACTCCTTTGTAGGCAGAGCAAACAGCTTGGCAGAAAGCAACAGTGCAGCCGGGCAGTGGTGGCGCACACCTTTAATCCCAGCACTCGGGAGGCAGAGGCTGGCGGATTTCTAGGCTGGCGGATTTCTGAGTTCGAGGCCAGCCTGGTCTACAGAGTGAGTTCCAGGACAGCCAGGGATATACAGAGAAACCCTGTCTTGAAAACAAAACAAAACAAAAACAAAAAAAAACCAACCAAACAAACAAAAAACCCAAAAAAGAAAAAGAAAAAAGAAAGCAACAGTGCACTTAGTTTAAGAGACTGAAGTTGGAGCTTGGGATTTGAGGGCAATATCCCAGAGAGGAAACCACCCCAAGAAAGTAAACAACGAACACTGACTGCTGTCAGATCCCCCAGAGGTGTCTCTCAATCCTAAACTCAGGTGACAAGGACAGGCTCCAGGAAGCCCAGCAGAGGCAGCAAATAGAAGCTGAAAGAGTTGGCCAAAGGTCTTGGCAGCTCTTGGTGCTGAGCAGACAAATGTGGGAATTCAGGATCATCGTGGTAAAGTGGCCCTGATAAATACCCCAGATTTTCAGCTGGAAACCCACAGTGGCCAATTGTTAGGAGTAAGAGCCAAGTTTAGTATATAAGCTCCAAATCACTCAAACATTAATCTCTGATGCACTCACGATGGATGCTCTGTCGCCATTTCATGTAACAGCCAGAAGAAAACATAGCCCTTATGAAGAAGACCACATATCCCAGAGCTTCTGTGATCTTAAAAACACAATTCAAGATGCTTGATAAAGTCACAAGGCAAGCCAAAACACAAGAGGAAATGACTGAAACCTAAGAGAAAATGTAGACAACAGAAACAACCAACACAAGGTAATTCAATCTGATTTGTTTCTTTTCTGAGAGCTAAAATAATTTTAATTAATATGTTCAAGAATATAAAAAAGGAAGACTGGGAATTCACCAGAGACTTGGGAGTATTTGGAAGAATCAATGAGTATGAGTATTTTAGACCTTGACATAATATAGAAAATTAAATTTCAAATTCAGTAGACATAGGAAAAGAGAGACCTAGTGAACTAGAAGACAGGTTGGTAAAAATAGGTTCAAACACAGGGGGAGAAGTGTGGACAGCACAGAAAAAATGGGGAGATGATTCAGAACATGATGAAGAGGCTTCAGGAAATTCTAAGAAGGAAGACACAGAGGGTGGATTTGGAATAGCGATTTGAAGAATAACTGAGTAATAACTTCCGAGAAGAAAAGTCATCAATCAACAGATTCTGTAGGTTATCTTTTTAAAAGTAGGACCACACATAGGCACCTCATGTTCAAACCTGTGAAAACCAAAGACAAAGAGGAACACTTTCAGGTGGTCAGAGAGCAGTGGGTGATGGCGACACCTGTAATTCCAGAACTAGAGAGACTGAGGTACAAGGATGTCAAGCTCCAGGCCAGTCTAGGCTGGATGGTGCGGCCCTGTCTCAACTTTCTTCCTCCCATACAACTAGAGAAAAAACAAGGTACTTTCTCTTCGAAAGAAGACTTAGAGCAGACTTTGCCACAGAATTTAAGGAATGGAACAGTATTTTAAAAGTGGCATACCCAGGACTGCATACTCAGCAAGTACACTTCAAAAATAAAGGCCAACATTGAACTATGCATATTTAGTGCCTCGTTCATACTGTTAAGCACATTGTATTCCAACAAAGGTGTTACGAAAAATAAAAGCAAAACAAATATTTAGAAAAACAAAAGCCAAGAGAACCCACTGGTGGCAGATCTAGCACTAAAAGAAACACTGTGTCATATAATGAAGTTTTTAGTCAAGGACAAACCACACGTGACATTGGTCCTGTAAGAGGGTTCGAGGTGGTGATGTCACAGCTGTCTTCTGCCCACAATGCTGATTTTTGCATAATGGTGAACTCATCTGGCTGCATTCCACACACTTTAAACCCATCTTAGATTTGCTTTCATTTTTTAATTATGTGTCTATGTATAGGTAAGTGCAAGTAGCAGGAGGCCAGAGGCACTGGGTCCTCCTGGAGCTTGTGAGCTGCCTAATATGAACCTACAGTCCTGGGCAAGAAACGTGTGTACTTTTAACCACTGAGCTGACTCTACAACCCCACCTGACTCCATTTTAAGAAGAATTCTCCAGACAGAAAAGATAATCTCAGATGGAAATAAGGAAGAGTAAAATGGAATGGAAATCAAAAAGGATACAATCAAAGATCAATAAAACATAGGCTTTAAAAATACATAATGCAAAACCTTGTTTTATTTAAAAGAGCACAAGACAAATATGAGTCACGGAGGAAATAGGACAAATAGAAAAGAAACCGTTAATATGGTATACTTAAAACCAGTAGTCTGTGATCACATTAACTACAAACAGTTTGGACATGCTTCAATTATGGGTCACTTTTACACACACACACAAAAATCCCTTTTTTATTGGGGCCATGTAGGGGTTCATTACTGTACACAGACTTATTAACTTGAAAATGGAAAAATGATGCAAGAAAAAGCACACACACCAAGCATGAGAACTTAGCTCCAATGCAGTTAGGCAAGCAGTGCAGATGGACACGGAGAGGAACGGGATTCATCTGATCTAAGGCGACTGGACTCTGGCTCCTAATCATCCACACAGAACCTAAGGAAAGTCACTCCTTTTCCTTTCTCATCCATCTTTTGGTGAGATGGATTCTCAACTTTTCATAAAACTATGAAAGAACAGTTTTAGCACTGATCAGAGCTTAAATTATTCTCACCAAGTTTTGTGCCCCACCTCAACGGTGCCACCTCTAAGAACTGTGCCATCTGCACATGGAGTGCCAACCTTAGGAATTCTTCCTCTGTGTGTACATGTAGTTTCTTCTTCTAAAAAAGTTATGCCAGTAAGGCTTTTAGAGCTGTTTCCCCAAACCTTGGTACTTAAGGACTCATGTTTTGTGTCACCGAGAGACGAGTATTATTCTGTACTAATTGGTCCTTCAGTCATGCTGATAGTCTCAGCCATGGAGGACAGGAGTAGAGCACCCGAAGGAAACGGTGAGGAATAAGCAAATGCTCACCACAGCCATGGGTATTTAGTGAGGACAACTGTCGCACGTTCATTCCAGTAGGCGGGGCTCATTGTATACAACCAACCTCATCAACTGAAAAGGATCACTGCAGGTTAAAATGTGGGGCGGGTACCTTAACCTCGCAGGGTTTTAAAGCAAAGCGAACTAGAGAACTGATAATTTCCAAATCTGTCTACAAGAAGAAATGTCAGAAAAATCAAGCCATGGTATTTTCTTTTTAAATGTGCTTACATTTCTTTTTTTAAAACAAAGGATTTCAAAGCAAAGATTTTAAAAACTTCTTAATATACAAAGAGAAAAGAATAAAATTGGATTTTCAAAAGAGAGGAATTTTTATAAACGTGTAAGTCGAAAAGTGTTACATAACCCAAGAGGCTGAAGTAAACAGCACACTGTGAGGCAGGGCCCCAGGTTCCTAAGATCTGACAAGCAGATGCTGCAAGAAATACAAATGTTACTCATCTTAAGAACTCAAAGCCGCCGGGCGGTGGTGGCACACACCTTTAACCCCAGCACTTGGGAGGCAGAGGCAGGTGGATTTCTGAGTTCGAGGCCAGCCTGGTCTACAGAGTGAGTTCCAGGACAGCCAAGGCTACACAGAGAAACCCTGTCTTGAAAAACAACAACAAAAAAGAACTCAAAGCCTTATACTTGGCCAAGCATTTCTAAGAAAATACTACATGTCCTTCCTCCTATCCCAGCATAAATGCATGACAGAAATGAAGCCTGCTGAAACGCTACCAAGAATCCTGTCTTTTATTACCAGTCTCCTAATACAAAGTGTTAGCCTTTTCCCCATGGTTAGAGATGACAAAGGGAAAAGTTGGGTATCAATCACCAGTGCCCACCCTGGGGCTCCTTTTCAGCCCAGCTTTAGGGAGAAAAGGAACCTGGCACCTGCTTACTTCACAAATTCGCCAACTAGGATGTACAGCAAGCCAGAGGTAGGGAAGAATCCCTCGGGATAGAAATGAGCTGGTGCCTATGATTAAATGGGGTATGGAACTGGATGTGTAGAAGAGGGAGCTCAGCAGAGTGCGGAGAAAGCTCCAAAGCCAAGTGGCACTGACAATGACGGAAGCGAGGCTCATCAAATAGCGCAGCTCCTTCCCCTCAGAGACATCACTAAGCAGGCCTGGATCTCTTAACCCTGCCTCAGCCTCTTAAGTGCAGGCATGGGACACCATGCTCACTAAATAAATAACTATTCTTAAAGAAAACATTCTTTCCAAGGCATGTCACAATTGAGAGTGAAGTTACTTAACAAGATGTAAGTAAAACTTGTACTGCTGGAGTCGTTCTTTCTTCGAGCAGGCTATCCAATACCTGTAACATCTGAGACATACTTCCTCTTCCTCTGTGAATCTTATGGGTTCCCACATCCTTGAATCTTAAGGCAATTCATGGGGCTGGGCATGGTGGTGCATGCCTTTAATCCTAGCAATTGGGAGGTGAATCTTTGTGAGTTTGTGGGTAGCCTGGTCTTCATAGTGAGTTCCAGGACAGCTAGGACTATGTACAGAGACCCTGTTTCAAACCAAACTAAACCAAACCAAACCAAAGAACCAACCAACCAAAAAGCAAAACCCAAACAGTGACTTGTATTTCACAAGAGCTTGCTAGGATGGATGACAGTATCATGTGGCAGTAGGCATTCACATAGTATACTTAAAGACTGGAAATTGGGGTGTTTGGGTGTAAGACATTTAAGAGACCATCAGTTTAGACTGAAGATATTTCATAATAGTAATTCATATAGGAGACAATTATTCTGACACAATGTAAGCAACATGTTAGAATTTAACTTAGAAGACCAAAGAATATTAGAGATGTTGCCAACACCCTAAATTGTGCTTGTTGCTGGTCTCTGGGAAAACACCTGAAAGTAATCAGAAGCTCTAAGGCATATAGAGCCAGTAATGGGAAATTTCCAACGTTTTAAAACAGCTTATTCTTAATAAATCTAACAAAAACAGAAGTTTGAAACAGAAGAAAAGTGACCAAGTGGTGGTGGCACACTTTAATCCCAGCACTCAGGAGGCAGAGGCAGGTGGATTTCTGAGTTCCAAGCCAGCCTGGTCTACAGAGAGAGTTCCAGGACAGCCAGAGCTACACAGAGAGACCCTGTCTTGAAAAACCAGAAAAAAGAAAAGAAATAGAACAGTGAATAAGTAGACAATAAATTATATGCTTTTATAAAATACTTGAGTTCATATTTAGATAAAAGATTTTCTTTATTAAAAAACAAACAAATCACTCATTGTTACCCTAGTAGAATTCTTCAAAATAACCACCTTACATTTAAAATAAAGCCATTTGCATAATTACTTAATTAGCAGTTAATCTCAAAAGAAAAAGGCAGTTTTCATGCACAAATGAGCCTGCAAGTTCAAGACAGATAATCATGTTGAAATTCACTTCATTTCAATAGTTAAATGGTTTTTTTTAGAGGTTTGGGAGAACTGATGGATTTCAGGAGAGTTAAATTAGTTCATTCAGAAACAGGATCTGGCATAGTAATTACAAGAAACCCCTCTCTTTTAGTATTGATCCCATATCATATCCTTGCCGTTCATTATATTAGACATACACAATTACACAATGTGTGACTTGGGATATACAGTGGCATAAATTACATACAATGTAATCAATAAAGAAGGGTAGAATAATTTGACTCTACAGCCAAAACCATTGTCATAAAGGAAACTTTTAAAGTAGATATTTATTTTTTGATATACTTCTATTTTACTCCTAAAATCAAAAGTCATTTCACTTTAACGCCAGAAGACGGCATGGGATGCTCTGGAGCTGGAGGTCCAGGTTTGCTATGAGCTGTGTGACATGGATACTGGTAACGGACGGAACTCACATCCCTCTGCCACGAGCAGCGGCTGCTCTTAACTGCTGCCATCTCTCCAGCCCCTCACGTAGTATTTTCTTATGTAGCATTTTTATTGTTTAATTTTGATGTGACCAAATAGAAGTTCTGTGACTTCTAAAGGAACCTGGCTGTCCACTAACACAATCTGCAAGGAATCGTTACGTGCTGCCTTTCGAGCACTTATAAACTGGGTGTCAGCGACAGCATCTTACTAAAGTTTCCTGAGGTCTTTTCACAAGCTCCCTGTAGAAGACTCAGTTAAGTTTACCAGTTCACAGACGGCAAGCCTCTTCTTACTCTATCTGTTCTTTGCCCATTTCAGTGACTATCGAATCCTCCAGAAGGTACCAGGTGAACAAATGAAGAACCCATCAATTTCCAATACTCACAATGAATTAATCAATCGGGAGGGAGCTGAACCCCTTTTCTGGATTACTTTCTGTTGGCGACAGTCTCCTTAGTTTGTACTTTGTAACTCATATTTCCTACTGGACACACATTTACAAATAACTCCAAGAACTAACTTATACATTTCCAAATATAACCTAGATATTCCCAGTGTAAAAATAGGTGGACATATTCTTATTAAAAACTTCTGCCCAAGGGCATCACATTTTTGTGAAACAGTTACAGTTTATTAGTAATTCACATAGTTTCCTATCATTACTAGAAATGACTGAAAGCTAGGAGTATAAAATTTTTATTGACTCAATGAGAATTATATAGCCATTTGGCCAGTCAGAGTATCAAAAAATATCCCCAGTAACTACTGTGAACAAAAAGTGAACAGGATAATAATATAATAGTTTTGAAAATATTTTAATATTTGCCATTTTGTTGCCCATACTATTTATATGTACATTGACTTAGTAATAAATATATTACCATTACACAGAATGCAGTTTTTTTTTAGTATTCATCACTGATTAGAATTAATGCTGCTATTACCTTAAAGAAAGAGACAGGTATCATGTCCAAATTCCAAATTAATGCTACAGAGGTCATCATTAACAAAACTGCCAAATAAACATGTTGGACAAATAAACATGTTGGACAGTATCCTTTTAAGCACAGTTCTTGTAAACATAGTGAAGATCATTTTTCTCAGTCCTGACATTCCATGTAATGGCTTTAAAGAAAAAACACCATACAAATCCTATGATCTTTTTTTTGCATAGGGAAATAATTAGTTTGTACTTTAAAATGCAGCAGTCTTTCAATGAAATATCTTCATGGCATAGCACTTGTTGTCTGTTTGAATTCAGAACTTTTGAGCAATAAAAGTGCTCTGCATAAGTTTATAAAATGCTTCATGGACTTAAAATTCAACAGAAACATTTCAAAACAAGTATAGGTTATGGTTCTAAAATATTCTGTACATAACATATGCCCACCGGAGGAGGTGGCTCACTGAAGCGCCACAGTGTACAGATGTGAAGCACAGTGTTGAGTAGAGTTCCCTTTACTTTTCCTCAGATTGGTGCATACGTGGCTAATGAGTCATCAGACGACATGTCCCTTTCTACTTGCTGCACAGGAAGCAGAAGGGAGACGTGAGGACAAAGGAGATAAGAAGAAGAATGGTCAAATACAATACAAATGCTTACACAGTGCGCCTTCTAAGACAGACTCGATACTCATACTATTTTATAAAGGCCATATTACATAAAACCAAGAGACACGTACCTCAATTCCTGCAATAACCATTTAAACAAACTGCCAGGAAAGAGCAGTGCAAAATTAAAAACAAACACAGCTTAGCATGCATCTTGGGTGGGTCCCAGGTGCAAAGCATAGGACCTTAAGTTTTTAAATATTTTTTTTTTTACTTTTTAGAAAATAATTAATAATAGCAGGTTATCAGCATATGTCCATAAAATAAAAACAATAAGTTAAATTCTCTTTTAAGAAACAAGCCACACATAAAATTCATTATAGCATCGTTTTTGAAAACAGACCTTTCTCTCTGGTAAAACACTACCCCAAAAGTGCAAGTCTTTTAAAAACTTTCCTTGTCCACCAGGCATGGCAGAAGTCTTCAAGTCTTCTTGGCAGACATGTGAAAATCTGTGACTTATTAAACCAGTCACCAAAGTTACAGAAACCTTTGCTGTTTCAAGAAGAATCTTGAGCTGGCATCATGTTAGTCTGCTAAAAAGTATCTATCACGTGTCCTCTATTCACAGTAATGCTGTCTGTCCAGTGCTTTTGGACAAGGATAACCAAATAGGTTTCCCCGAAAATATTAATTACGAGGCAGATTCCAATGAGAACAACGGGACACATCTTTTAAAGCACAGAACATACCTCAGGCACATGCTGAGGGAGCTGAGGTGCAAGGGTCAGCAAGGACAGCCTACCATTCCGCAGCACTCAGTCTGAGAACTGGAAGAGGGTGTCTGGGTTGCTGCCTTCAGTGGGGTTGCTGGGCTGCAGCGTCTTGGTAGGCGTTGTCTTGCCATGGGAATGGGAGGAGGAAGAGCGGGAACTCTCACTGGAGCTGCTGCGAGTCTCTGTGCTGGTGCTGGTCCTCTTCATTTTCCTCCTCTTAGCCAAAGGGGCCTTATCCACATTCTGAAGGCAAAACCCTTCTCTCTTATATTTGTTAAAGGCCTGTGGAGAAAAAAGGGTGGGGTGGGGGACATGAGGATCACAGCACTGAAGATTTTCTAGGAGCTCTGACTTGAAGCAATTTTTCTGGCAACCACAGTTCCAAGTTGCTCTTGGAACAAAACTCTGAAACACGTTTCTATCCAGGTCTCAGGACTGGGACAAAGTTGTCTGGTGCCAGTGTGGAGGAGGGCCTCACACATGACTGGCAAGAGCTGTGACACCAAGAGACTGTGTGAATTGTACCAGCTGAGCTGTCTCAGAGTCACCATTACTTCTCTTTGCTGCTTTTCTTGTGTTAATTAAAGTATTTTATTTTATATGAGGAGATGCTTTGCCTGCAAATATGTCTGTGTCTGCAGAGGCCAGAAGAGGGAATTAGATCCCCTGGAACTGGAGTGGAGCTGTCCACCACTGTGAACTACCATACAAGTGCTGGGAATTTAACTCAGGTCCACTCCAAGAGCAAGCAGTGCTATTAATTACTGAGTCATCTCTCCAGCTCCTGTTTCATGTTAATTATTGAGATGGGGCCTCAAGCAGCCCAGGCTGACCTGGTGCTGAGTCTCCTGCCTCTACCTCCCAGGTGCTGAGATTACAGGTGTGAGCTCTCACACTCAACTCTCTCCTGCATTTCCATCATGTCGGAAAGTGCCCCAGTGATGCCTGACTGCCTCATGTCACACGCCCCTAAGAAGAACTGGATTCCTGAAGCCATTCTCTCCATTTCTCCACACTGTACATTCATCAGATCCTCTTCTGAGGCAGGAGAAGTGCTATTTCCTCTCCTTCTCTGATACTCCCTTCACATTCTTTCTGACTCTTTCAACTCAACTTGCTCTAACTCTGTGAACTCATTTGCATCTGCCTGGGACAACTCATCTACTTCATGTGCTTCCTTCTCTGCTGGACACTAACGGTGCTAAATAGTGGACTTTCAGCCAGGCCTTAAGTCCCAATGCTCTGTTGCATATGTTTCCTAGGAAATGATTTTTCATTTGAGAAGGTTCTTACACACATATGAATTTTCAAATGTCTAAATATCAGATTACCGTCCCTTTCCTTCTCATTCTAAATAGCTGGTGTTTTGTGAGTCAGCAGTAACTCCAACCTGCCATGTGCTCTCTGTTCATGACATGTTCACAACATGAAGCCCTTTGTAAAAACACACCCAAAATTTAAAGCGCACAGTTGTTTTAAATGTATTTATGGAGACTGTCTCCAAAGCTACCCAATAAGAACGCATGATTAGGAGCCTTTTTAAACCACACGCACACAGAACAGGGCCTTACATGAAAGGTTGCTTTCACACAGGTGTGCACGGCTGCTCCTGACGATCCCAAAATGTCTGGAGTCATCAGAGGATTGGAGGACAGCTGACTGCCATCCTGAAGCCATTCATTGTATCTCAAGCCAGACATTTTCAGCCTTTTATTTGGATCAACTGTAAGAAGTCCTGCAGGAATAAGGCATTTAAATTTTATAACTTTCCACTTTAAACATAGTTTAACAATCAGCCACAGATAGATGAAGTCAATTAAGTTCTTGCAACATGATTGCTTCAATAAGCCTTTACCGCCTACCTATGTATTTTCATATATATCTAAATCTGCTTGAGGACACTGGATTTTAAGAAAAGGTTACAAGAGCTTATTTCTATGAGGCTATACGTAAGCCAACTGGCTTTTCAAGCAGAAGAAAATAACCAGCCCTCAAAAGGACTCCACTGGTGCCTTGGTAAGTTCCAGATAAACCAACACTAGCCATCTTCTAGGATAAGGGCTGTGTAAAGGCACTAGAGACTTAAGAGGCAGACACTCAAAGAGGAGAGAGTGGGAGACATAGAGACAAAGACAGCTCTTCTGACCCGAGAGGACCAGTACAGCAGCCAAATGCATTAACACCTGGTAAACACAGCAAGTGTGCTTAGCCTATAAGGCTTCCAGGAAATGAGGCCCATGTGACGAGAAGGAACTAGACTAAGAGCACCATGTGTGAATAAACAGGGGCTTCTGAAAGCCTGACCCATGAGGAACTCAAGAATCCGTAACAGCAGAGATAGGGTGATGAAACAGAGGCAGCCAGCCAGGACACACAAGGCTGGTTCAGAAGGCCAGGCTAAGGAGTTGGACGCAAGGCTAAGAGAAATTCTTCAAAGGATTTTTCCCCTGAGAAAAAGTATGATGACCTTTGTCCTTCTGTAGCACAGGGTTGACAGGAAAGTCATGTGGGAAGAAAGGAGGGAGCTAGGCAGTTAGGGAGACACCAAGGCTTCTGTTTCTGTGGTCTGGCCTTGGGATAGTGCCATCATTCAAAAGAAGAGACAGAAGTACACCATTTTGGGGAAAGCACAGAAGAAAAGCTGAGGTTTGTTTTGGATTTGCAGGGAGATGACAACAGGAGCCGAGGTGGTTCAGCTGCAAATGGGGATGAGATTGGGGGGGGGGAGAAGGAGGGAGGGATCCAGAAAAAAGAAGATGAGCCATCTGGGAAGACTCTGAGAATCCTCATGCGTTTCTGGAACAATTAACAAACACAGACTTGTGTACTGGTATGGTCAGATTTCTTGAGTCCCTTACCTTGAATCAAATCTTTAGCCTCTTGGGATACATTCTTCCATGCTTCTCCTTCAAAGGAAAAGTCTCCCTTCTTAATCTTCTTCATGATTTCTACTGCACTGGTGCATGTTAAACTTCTGTCATGAGACTGGAATGGTACCTGCCCTGACAGCATTGTATACTGCCGTAGTAAAAGAAAGTTAAAAAATCAGAATGATTGCAAAAAGCACTGTCAAGTCATGCCAGTAAGCTAATACTAACTCCATGAGTATAACTTATCTGCTACTACAATAAGCATCGCTGGATTTAAGAGACTAATGTCTATCACCAAAGTAACTAACATATTTCAAAGACTTGCAAACTGAAGTAGCAAGGCTTTTATGACAGCACAATTAAAAATTATTTTTATAACTACAGCAGCCCCCATCAATGGGGGATGAGGTCTCACAATTTTGTTTAACAGCTAGCCATCAAATTCTATAAAGAACAACTTTCTATCTTTAACTGCAAACAGTATAGCAAAAATCAAAGATATAACTATACACATATGTGATTATATACATATAAGTGTTTCAACATATGTCTTCTATGTGTATATACATATTGACAGAGCACACACATAGGGGAATTATAAAAAGCAAATGCAGAAAAATAGACATTCAGAGAAGTATTCTCTTAGATCCACTAGTTTAAAAAAAACAGTAAAAATTTGAGAACAAAGAAAAACATAAGGTGAAGAATAAAACACTTGGAGAAAATGTTGTAAATGGAATCGTGCTAATTCACAGGCATGCTCTAGGTCGAACATTGTTTTTTAAATACTGTGTTGTGGATGGAAGGTTGGGCTTTTCCTAAATTTAGACGTGAATACCCAACATGACTGTATTTAGAGAACAGGCTTCTCTGGACGTACTGATAATGGAAGGAAGTTATGAGCAAAGGTCCTGACCAATTAGTACCCTTGAGAGAATGGACACCAGAGTCCTGTCTACTCAAGCATGTTCCACAGAAAGGCCGAGTAAGGAGAGAGCCAGCTGTACCCAGAGGGAGGGTCTGCACCAGACAACAATCGTAAATTAACACTCTGGCCTTGCACTCTCCAGCCTCTAAAACAACAAGAAAATAAGTTTGTTGTTTCACTCAGTTTGCAGTGCTATGAGCTGCAGAAGCAGACTGATATTCTGTACAAGTCCTACTTTAATTAGGGTCCTGTGCATTTCAAACAAGAACTGAACATTCTTTTTAAAATAATATCATAATAATATCAAAATAAGATAATTTATCTTTTAATTACATTTTTTATTGGACATTTTCTTTCTTTACATTTGAATGTTTACCCCTTTCCAGGTCTCCCCTTCAGAAACCTTATATCCCCTCCCTCTCCCCTCTATGAGGGTGCTACCCCACCCACCCACCCACTCCTGTCTTCCCTCCCTGGCATTCTCCTATACTGGGGCATCGAACACCCTCAGGCCCAAGGGCCTCTCCTCTCACTGATGTCCAACAAGACCCTCCTCTGCTGCATATGTGGCCAGCACCATGGGTCCCTCAATGTGTATTCTTTGGTTGGTGGTCCAGTCCCCGGGAGCTCCAGGAGTCTGGCCAGTAGACACTGTTGCTCCCTCCATAGGGCTGGAAACTCCCTCAGTTCCTTCAGTCCCTTCTCCAACTACTCCATCCAGGTCTCCTGTGCTCAGTCCAAAGGCTGGCTTTGAGCATCCACCTCTGTATATGTCAGGCTCTGGCAGAGCCTCTCAGGAGACAGCCATATCAGGCTTCCATCAACAAGCACTTCCCAGCATCCACAATAGAGTCCGGGTTTGGTGTCTGTATATGAGATGGATCCCCAGGTGGGGCAGTCTCTGGATGGCCTTTCCTTCAGTCTCTGATCCACACTTTGTCTCCGTATTTCCTCCCATGAGTATTTTGTTCCCTCTTCTAAGAAGGACTGAAGCACCCACACTTTGGTCTTCCTTCTTCTTGAGCTTCATGTGGTCTGTGAATTGCATCTTGGGTATTCTGACGTTTTGGGCTAATATCCACTTATCAGTGAGGGCATACCATGTGTGTTCTTTTGTGACTGAGTTACCTAACTCAGGATGATATTTTCAAGTTCCATCCATTTGCCTGCGAATTTCATGAAGTCATTGTTTTTTTTTTTTGTTTTCATTTTTTTTTTTTTTTTCGAGACAGGGTTTCTCTGTGTAGCCCTGGCTGTCCTGGAACTCATTCTGTAGACCAGGCTGGCCTCAAACTCAAAAATCTGCCTGCCTCTGCCTCCCAAGTGCTGGGATTAAAGGCGTGCGCCACCATTGCCTGGCAAAGTCATTGTTTTTAATAGCTGAGTAGTATTCCATTGTGTAAATGAACCACATTTCTGTATCTATTCCTCTGTTGAGGGACATCTGGGTTCTTTCCAGCTTCTGGCTATTATAAATATGGCTGCTATGAACATAGCGGAGCATGTGTCCTTATTACATGTTGGAGCATTTTCTGGGTATATGCCCAAGAGTGGAATAGCTGAATCCTCAGGTAGTATTATGTCCAATTTTCTGAGGGGGCACCAAACTGATTTCCAGAGAGGGTGTATCAGCTTGCATTCCCACCAGCAACAGAAGAGTGTTCTTCTTTTTCTACATCCATACCAGCATCTGCTATCACCTGAGTTTTTGATCTTAGCCATTCTGACTGGTGTGAGGTGGAATCTCAGGGTTGTTTTGATTTGCAGTTCCCTGATGACTAAGGATGTTGAACATTTCTTTAGGTGCTTCTCAACCATTCGAGTTTCCTCAGCTGAAAATTTTTTGTTTAGCTCTGTACCCATTTTTTAATAGGGTTATTTGGATCTCTAGAGTCTAACTTCTTGAGTTTTTTTGTATATACTGGATATTAGCCCTCTATCAGATGTAGGGTTGGTAAAGATCTTTTCCCAATCTGTAGGTTGCCGTTTTGTCCTATTGACAGTGTCCTTTGCCTTACAGAAGCTTTGCATTTTAAGAGGTCCCATTTGTCGATTCTTGATCTTAGAGCACAGGCCATTGGTGTTCTGTTCAGGAACTTTTCCCCTGTGCCCAAGTGTTCGAGACTTCTCCCCACTTTCTCTTCTATTAGATTCAGTGTATCTGGTTTTATGTGGCGGTCCTTGATCTACTTGGACTTGAGCTTTGTACAGGGAGATAGGGATGGATCGATTTGCATTCTTCTACACACTGACCACATGTATCCTGTTTTTCTTAAACGTTTAACCATTAAATCTAACAGGCAGGGTGGCTTCTACCCTTGCCTTTCCAGTGGGTTGTTTTCACATACATACATACATACATACGTACATACATACATGAAATTAATATATGTATATGTAAGAAATAGTTAGGATATACTAAAGAGCTTGACTACATTTATTTGGATGTCTGAGACTCTTTGAAAACCTTAAAAGAGCTTGATGGTCACATGGGCCTAAATGTACCATCTCTTTTATAATGAAAAAGAAAATACAAAAAATGAAGGGCTCTGTTGTATTTACATGTTTTTAGGACACTGCTAATAAAAATGTCATCAATTTAAGTCCTTACAACTCTCTAACCTAGAGAAGTTGCTTATTTACTTTTATTTAAACGTCTTACCTCTAAATACATAAGTTTAGTATGAAAGTGATAAACAATGACTTAAAGTGCCAGATGAAAGCCATATAAGGCTTAAAAATAAAGAGCCAACCTGCAGGGGCAAGTGGCTAGCTACTGGGGAAAACCAAACACTGACACCAAAATAAACCCAGATGGAATACAGATGGCAGTGTAAAAATAAGATGGTGGTTCTGAAGGAGGTTTTCAAGAATATTTCTGTTACCCTGAATTGAGGGCAGGGGCAGTGACAACCTGACATCAAAGACAAACGCCACAGAGACAAGACTGACATATCTTACCACATGGAAATTCAAAAGCAAAAACACTTCTCCTTAAACTTCTCTGAAAATAAAATAAAAATCCTATTTACTATAAACAAAAGGTAAGCCACAGAAACATTTCTAATTATTGGTAAGCACAAAGGTTAACAATCTTTATGAGAGCTTTCTCTGTAAGAAAAGCTGCCTAGAGGAAAATAGGCAAACTCATAAACATCAATCCATAAAACAAAAATATCAATGTCTGTATGTATGAATATTCAAAGACTGTATATTCAGACTGTATATTCATAGAAATTCTTACAAATGTTAAGAACAGTGGTGTATACTTAGAGGTTAAAATTGGTAACATCCAATGTGCTCACATACAGTTGATGATGCATACTAACCCAAGAGAACAAAGTTTAGGCCTCTATGTTAAAATAAAAACAAACACATCTTCCTGGGAATCTAAGGAAACTGTAAGACAAAGCATCTGTGTATATGACAAAGAATCATCCTGATAGCTTATAATTAGTGAAGAAGGGGATCAAATACTAACTGCTCATTACAAAAAAAATAAAAAATGGTTCAATAAATGCTGGAGACTCAAACTTCAGGTATACTATAACCTGTAGGCTTAACAGTTAAATGTTTAAAAAAGACAGGATAAAAATCAGGTCAATGGTGTCTGAGCACAGTCATAGTTGGGCACTGCTATTGCAGAGAATAGTCCCTGGTTTGAAACCAACCAACCAACCAATCCCAGCCACCCTATATACAAATGCTGTGCAGACAAAGGCAGATTAAAAACCCATATCCATGCAGCGAGAGGATGAGAAAGACGCTTCCACAGCATCGTGTCAAGATGTGATTTTCAGTTCTATTTTCCTGCAGTGTCTGCTCCTCCCTACCATGCGGCTTACAGATTATATGAAGACCAAGGAAAGCTGTTCTGAGGTGGACATATTGGAGGTTTCTCTAGTTTTACATCATGCACGCTGTGTGAAAGCATGTTCTCCAAATTACCGTAGGTACTATTTATGTTTCTAGTTGTACCTACTAAATGTGTCAATTTATCCTAAACAATTTTGTTTACTTACACTTTTAGTGTGGGATTTCAGAGAAAACGTGTTTATTAAGGAGCCACTATTTCACATTCTGTCTAACACAGCACACATCTTACGTAAACACAACACTAACTTCTTTCAAAACAACGATGTATACTTTATATGAACCACTGCAACTTAAATCTTCCAAAATAACTAAATTCTACAGCTTTTTTCTATTATAGGATCTAAGAAGCAGAAATATACATTAGTGGAGCCGCTGCTGGTTATATAGAAAACAGACTAGCACATGGAAATTTTTCATGAACTTAAGAAAAAAAGCAGTGAGTGCTAAGCACCAAGGCCACCAAAGAGCAGACCAGGCTTAATGGCTGGTGGGACAAACTCACCAAGATGACACCCAAGCTCCATAGGTCACAGGACTCATCATAGCCATTGTGTGTCAAGAGCTCTGGTGCTGCATAGTGAAGGGTGAAGCATGGGGTCTTGAGAGGCTGATTGTCAGGTGGCTTGAGGCGCGCAAACCCAAAGTCAATCACTTTAATTTCCAAATTGTCGTTTTCATCGGTGAACAATAAATTCTGTAGGATGCCAACACTCTGGTTAGATACTCATGGAAATGACAGGAGATCTGCTGATCTCTCTATGGAACATTGTGTATTCTGGTATTTGACCGGAGCACACAGTATCACAGGCACAATCCTGGGTATCAATGCTCCACTAACCTCTTCTTTATACTGTTTTGTATCACTTCAGTTTTTATAGTGTCATATTAAATACTTCTTGACCACACCATGCTTCTCCAAGCCAGTCCCTCTGTCTCCACTTTTCCCTCTGAGTCTGTTTTCCACTCCCTCCTGTACACTCACTCCCATTCAGAGACAGATGCTGTCCTAACCAGCCCATCACACTGAAATTCTAGTTTCCCCTATGCTTTCCCATCATGCTTTACTTTTCCTTTGGGCACTTATCATCTCTCTATTTTTAGCTGGATGTTCTTGTCTCTGTCAGACAATAATGATATAAAAGCAGGGACTTTGTGTCCACTTCATTTATGGTGCTGTCCCTGGGGCCTGGCAAAGATAAATACAAGTATAATTCATTTTATTAGACTATCTTTTTAAAAACAGTCTGCAGGGTTGTGGCAGCCCCATGCTGAAGAAACCATTCAACACCATTTTCCCCACAAGACATGCTTACTCTGTGTCTGTCAGATTTGTGTACTTTCTCCAATATGTCAAGCTGTTTCATCACTACTACATTTATGTGGTGATCTGTGACCAGTAATCTTTAATAATTAGAGATTAGATTTATTTACTTTTGTTTTATGTACATGAATGTTTTGCCTGCATGAGTGTCTGTGCCTGGTGCCTTTGGAAACCAGAAGAGGTTGGAACCTCTGAAATTATAGTTTCATAGCCACCGAGTGAGTGCTGGGAATTGAACTTGGGTCATCTGGAAGACCAACAGCTGCTCATGACCAGCCAGCTCCAGTGACTAGTAATCTTTGCTATTGCTATTACTATTGCCATTGCTTTGGAGACTATTGAGTTGCATATATGACAATGAATTAATCAATAAACATATGAGTTGACAGTATCACTGGACAGATGTCTACCATCTCTCTCCTTTCCTTGGGCCAATCTAATCCTTGGGATACAATATTGAAATTAGGCCAATCAATAGCCTTATAAAGTGGCCAAATGAAAGGAAGAGTCATATATTCTGTAGAGAGAAATTTGATTTCTTTAAAAAACACAGATAAGAATATGTTTTGGAGCCAGGCAGTGGTGGCACACGCCTTTAATCCCAGCCTCTTGGGAGGCAGAGACAGGAGGATTTCTGAGTTCGAGGCCAGCCTGGTCTACAGAGTGAGTTCCAGGACAGCCAGGGCAAACAGAGAAACCCTGTCTCAAAAAAGCAAAAACAAACAAACAAACAAAAAACAAAACAAAGAAACCAAAACAAAAAAAGAATATGTTTTTGTTTTAATCCCAGGTGTGGGATATGGGGGTTCTTCAGATTGTCCACAGCAGTTGACTATGATTTGCCTCAAGCTCTAGCAGGGATGTGATTTTGCCAGCAGCAGATACTTTCTGCGGTTGTGTGATGTTTGGAATTCTGGGGACTTCTTAGAGGGCTCATAAATGCTAGGGCCCCAGAAGGTGGTTGTTGGTTGTTAGTTGGTTGTGATTTATTTAGTAGTTGTGCAAAAAGAAGAAACAAGAAATTAGATATCCTGACCATGAAGATCAAACTTGCCCCAAGGAACTCGATGGCCCTAATCAGCAGGAAATAGTCTAATTGACACCTCCTTTACTATCCCTGACCTTATTCAGGGATTTCTTTCCTTTCCTATCTTTTTTTCTCTCTTATCTTGTGTTAGGAGGTTGAAAGGGTGGATAAGGGTGGAAGAAAGAAGAACCCACAAAGTAGCAAAAGTAATCACAATATTCCTCCCTTTAAAAGAAGTGAAGTTCAGTGAGGAAGGCAGGTAGAGAAGACAGATAGCAGAGGCCAAAAGTAAGTTGTCTTGTGCCAGTTAGCTAAGTCATATATGCAAAGTCAAAGGTGTTGAAGGAAATTAGAAGTATAACTCCCGTGAATACATTAATGATAAAAAGCAAAAAGGCCATCTTGTTCATGTGGAGAAATTGGATAGATCAAACAAGCCATGGCATTCCCTTAGCTAACCTAGAAGCAAGGCCTTAACTCTTAAATTCTGTAAGACAAGGAGGTGGGCCAGCTGTAGAAGAAAAGTTTAAAGCTATTTAGCAGAGTTGGCTCCTAAGGTTGATAGGAGAAGAGTCCTTTCCATAACAAGTCACACAAGCGGAATCAGCAGATGCTGATGTGGAAGCTACATCAAGTTTTCCAGAAGGCAGCTGAGTTCAGAGATCACAACTGGAGAGTAAACTGAGCAATGCCTAGCTTCAGAGCTACAAAGGACAGGGTGGTATACTGTTGGAGGAGGGTGCAGCTGGTGACATTAAGCTGAAGTTGACGTTCATCTGCCATTTTAAGAATTAAAATATGCTCTGCTGGGGTGCTTAAGTGGACCAACAGAGCATGGATGACAGCATCTGTGCTTACAACATGATTTAACAAACATTTGACTGCTCAGAAAAAGACGCCTTTCAAAATACAGATGTTCATTAACAATGTAATGGGTCACCAGGAGCTCTCTGCTGAAGAGGTATATCAAACAAATGGCTGCCAACACAACACCCATTTGGCAGCCCCTATATCAACTGTTATTTATCCATGCAAGTCTTACTATTTAAGATGCACACTTAAGGCTATAGCTATTATCGATCATAATTCTTCTGATGGATCAGAGCAAAATAAACTGAAAGCCTTCTGAAAAAGATACACAGAGCCAGATACCATTAAGAACACTTGTGATTTCAAAGATAAAAATATCAACAAACAAGGTTTGGAAGAAGCTGATTCCAATCCTCATGGATGGTCTTGAGAGGTTCAAGTCTTCAATGAAGGAAGTAAAAGCAGATGTAGTAGAAACAGCAAAGAAACTGTCATAGAAACAGAGCTTGAAGATGATGTCATAGAAACAGTCTGAAGAGGATGTCATAAAAGCAGAGCCTGAAGATGATGTCATAGAAGCAGAGCCTGAAGATGATGTCATAGAAGCAGAGCCTGAAGATGTGACTCAATTGCTGCAAACTCAGTAAAACCTAGAGCATGAGCAGTTGGAACAAGAATGTAGTTTCTTGAGTTGGTGTCTGCTGTGGTAAAGATGCAGTGAACATTGTTGAAACGACAGCATATGATTTAGAATCGCACACAAACTCAGCTGATAAAGCAGTGGGAGGGCTTGAAAACATGGCTTCCAATTCTGAAAGCTCTACCATGGATAAAATGCTATCACCATGCTACGGTGAAATCTTTCATGAAAGGCAAAGTCAACTACTACAGCAACAGAACATTCTCAAGCAATATAATCAGGACTTATTGAAAGCTCAAATGATCACTAGAATTGTTCAACAATAGTAATAAAAATTTAAATAAGGTCTATACATTGTTTAAAAGGCATTATCAACATGGTATAGCATAAATACAACTTTTTGTGTACCATGAAGTAAAAAAATTCCCAATTTGCTTTACTGTAATATTCACTTTATTGTAGAATCAAGACCACAATATCTCTCTGATGGGATTGTTCAATGAAATAATAAATGAGGGGTCAGAGAGGTTGGTAGATGCTTCTTCAGCAATAGTCTTAAGCACTAAGGGCAACGGCAGTAGCCTATGTTTGGGGAGTCTATTGAACTCCTGTGACCACCAACTGTTTCCCATGCTTGGCACTGGGTTTCTGTTAGTCTGTGGCTCTTAGAGGAGATCATTATTATCCCAAGTAATACAACTTCATTTAAATTTCATACACACACACACACACACACACACACACACACACATACACACATGCTTGTATATGGTTTTGTTGTTATTTTTCAAAACAGGGTCTTTTCTGTGTAGCACTGGCTGTCCTGAAACTCACTCTGTATACCAGGTTGGCTTCAAGCTTAGCAATTCATCTGCTTCTGCCTCCCTAATGCATGTACCACCACTGACCTGGAAAATCTCATGCCTGCTGTGTGTGTGTGTATGTGTGAGAGAGTGTGTGTGCATACATACATACACTCATTGGTGCTTTGCCTGCATATGTATCTGTGTGAGGGTGTCAAATCCTCTGGAACTGGAGTTACAGACAGTTGTAAGCTGTCATATGGGTGCTGGGAATTAAACCTGGATCCCCTGGAAGAGCAGCCAGTGCTGAGCCATCTCTCCAGCTCCTGTATATGTATTTTTAATAAACATAAAATAATATTTTCCTATAGATATTCTAAAAGTCATTGTTTTTCTCCCCCTCCCTCTGTATTACTTTTCCCCCTCCTCTGATTGATAATTCTCCTGTCTTTCTTATTTCTTCCTTCATGACACCCGTGCCCTACTGTCCTCTTCTCTGGAGCTACTCCACACCCCACTCCATGGCTCCATTTTACTTCCTACTTTCTGCAGTTACTCACATCTGAAAACCTGGAGTTAGAGACCTCAGATGAGAGAGAACATGTGATTTGTCTTTCTGGGTATATAGTACCTCAATATGGTTTCCATTTCTGTCCATTTACCTGACATTTTTATGATTTCATTTTTTTTTTTACAATTAAATAGAATTTTGGTGTGTGTGTAGATAGATAGATAGATCGATAGAGATATATATACACCATATTTTTATTATCCATTCATCAGCTGAAGGACATTAAGGCTATTTCAATTTCCTGTCTATTGTGATCAGGGTGGCAGTGGTCTGTGGAGTAGGACAGAAAGGTCTTTTATTTTTTCCTTTAAGTAAAAAGTTCAGTTTAAGTGTGTCAAACCCCAGGAGTGCTGTAAATGTGGCCCACCCCAAAAAGGAGATCCCTTTGATACATTATTATATATTTCTCTGTGTGTTTGCTGTTGCCGTTTATTTTGGTGTATTTATTTTTTCTTTCACTTTTATTGAAAATGGACCTTTTCACACAGTATATTCTGATTATGGTTCCCCCCCCCCCATTTCCTCCCAGATCCTCCTCCCCTCCCCATCCATATCCTTTCTCTCTCATTAGAAAACAAACAGGCATCTAAACGAAAATAATAAAATAAGGTAAAGTAAAAACAGACAAACTGAGCTAGGACAAAACAAACAGAAGAAAAAGAGCCAGAGAAAAAGTGCAAGAAACATACAGACCTAGAGACACAGACATTTGTAGTTTCAACTTGATTTGTCCATTCTTGAGCATGCACTTTCTAGATGTCAACATTGTGCTGTCAAAGGGTTGGACAGGCCTGGAGGTTTTTCTTCTTTGTATCAGTGGAACATAAAATGTTCTTTATTTCAAGTAGATTTGTAAGAAGGTAAATGATTTTCCAGAGCTGGAATCATTTAATCACAGTAAGAGCTTAACACTGTCTAATGACAAAATAGCCAGATTCCCTTTATTCATCAGACACACTGACTTAGACTATCTGCATCAATACAGTTAGCACACCCGGAACTCAAAAGCATTCCCTCAGGCACAGCAGTAGAGCCCCGAGTGAAAGAATGACTGGAAATAATTCTTCCTGAACAGCGGAGGCAGATCTCTGAACATCAGAATATTGCCTGTTTTAGCAAAACTACTTCTGAATATAATACAGCTCACTGTGCTTTCATCAATAGACTGCAGTATGTATATATATTACTTATGTGTTTTTGTGTTGGGGGTGAGATTTGAACTTAAGTCACTTCAGACACAAGACTGCAAGAATTGGGCTGAAGCTGATCTGGAAGCCTCCTCCTAAGGAAATGTTCTCATGGTGTTCAAAGCTGCTATTCAAACTGCCAAGGGAGAAAAGTAATCCGCAGTTCTCTCCATGTGTAATGTCTGTGAACCACAACAATGACCAACATGGCGAGATATACCCAAAGGTGTAATGGTGCCATTTATACCTTGGGGCTAACCAATGGCCAACTAATTGGATTTAAGGCCAACTCAATAGGATGGAATTCATGGTTGATACTGTAAATCTAGTTGACTACTATGACTGGTCAAAGACCACAGAGAATCTGCTAATGACACATTCCTAAACCAACGTACTGTTAACTGTACTGCTATTCCTTATATCCTCAGATAAGTGTAACTCTTACTTCTCATTAAAGAAGTCTCTCTCTCTCTCTCTCTCTCTCTCCCTTCCACCCCCTCTCTCTAACACACACACACACACACACACACACACACACACACACACACACTTTCTGTTGAGACTGTCTCATGAAGATGCAACCTTGGGTGACTTGAAACTCAATATGTAGACCAGGTTGGTCACAAACTCAGAGTTTCAGCCTCTTGAATGGTGGAATTCAATGTGTGTGCCACCATGCTCAGGTAAGAAGTTTTATTTTACAGCAGTCAAGAGACCATCACAAAAATCTACAACTGGTTAAAATAGAGAGAACATCAAACCATGGGGTGCTCATCTTCAATGGATAGTTCAATAACACAACTCCTACACTCCAGGCTCAGGAGTGGGATGATTGTTAAGAGCCAGAGGACCAGAACGCTTGCTGTGAGATGACGTTTTCTATGGATGACAGGAAGCTGTACTCATGCAACCGTGACAATCTGGTTGCCTACATAAGACCAGCAAGTGATAGCATCAGTTGATATTCCAATATAGATGCAGCCAGCAGGAGTGGAGTAGGGAGAAGGTGAGTGCAAACGATGTAAATACAGTACTCAGTTATGAACCTCTAAAGCAGAACAAACTTAATGTTGGGGGGTGGGGGGAAGAGGATGAAGTGGGAGGGAGAAGCAAAGAAAGGAAAACCTGAGGTTCTCTTAAGACAGTTTCCTGTCGTGTAATGCTCAGATCTCACCTCCATTTCTGACAACTGAAGTCACGCTCATGGGGGTTTTCTTGGACATGTCTGTCCTTCGGCAACTGTACTGCAGTTCTCCGCAGTGCCAGGCAGTGTGCTACACATCTTACCAGAAGCATGCTCAGCTCCACCTCCACAGGGCCTGCCAAGGCTCCGGAGAGGACAGCTTTGTTCCACTAAGGCTAATGAAGGAATTCCTTGGTTGTCTTGGAGAAAGTGTGGGCATTCCCTTTAACCTTCGACTTTAACCTTCCTCTTACAGAACATGTAAAACCAGCGCATATATACTGCTTACTTCCTACCTCCTGCCTCAGAGTAGCAAGGGAAGTGTCAGGACAACTCCACATGGGTGTGCGCATGGACAGAAATGGACGGAAGTCACGGCCGATCTGCTTCTATCCTCACCTCAGTTTCCGCCTGAAAACACCATCACGTACAGAACTTCTTAATCCTCTAAGAGGATCAATATGAAGACTACCAAGAAGCCCTCTAAGAATGTCAGCCAGCTTCTACATCTGTCTGATTCTCACTTAGAGTTATGTCTATGCAGAAAAAGAATGCCATCTAACTATCTAAATAGTCACAACTAAAATGCTGCATAGGAAAGGAATTCAGCTTTTAGGTTGGAGATAATATACTCTGCCATTTAAAAGTCAAAATGAGAGCTATGGTTAGGAACGTGTTAGTTCAAAGGTACATTTTTACTCTCCTAAAACCTAGTTTAAGAATAAAATGATGGTAGAACGTACAGTATAATCCAACAGTTCTGCTTCATTTCAAGCTACAGAAGCATCTTTTTGATCAGGAAAGTAAGAAGACAAATTTAAACTCTGCTGCTGAGGACATGTGCCTCATTGGAGACTCATGAGATGACAGATGGCCAGTTATCAAAGAATAAAACACGTGAAAATGAGTTGCATACAGTCATGGAACAGATCTTTTCCATTAAAAAACTACATGCCTGTTCCTTGTCTATCAAGCAAACATTTAAGTGGTGTGCTTTCACATTTAAACTAGACAGCTCATCTCTGAGCCCAGAGTGCCATGTTTTCAGTGGGTGTTATGTAGGAGAGTGAGAACTGGGATGAAGGAAGCATAGATTCAAGTTCCTAAGACACAGCCACTTCTGATTAATTACTAGCAATGTGAAGAACAGGAATATAAAGTACTCAGAAATTTAAAACCTTTAAAGGAATAAATCAATTGTCATCAGCCTTCTGTATCCCTGAGGATCATAACTGTGGGTTCAAACTAGTATGCACTGAAAACTTAAACAAAAACAACAAAACAACAAACCAAAATAACCTACCCTCAAAACAAAAACAACAACAAAAAAACCTTCAGATACTGTACAGAATCTGCAAAGATTTTTTTGTGATTATTCCCTAAAATATATTTATATATCATTTATATCAAAATAGATATCATAAATAACCTAGAGAGAGGATTTAAAGTATACAAAAGTATCATGTAGGTTATATGAAAATAATATTCAACTCCATGTAAGAGCCTTGACAGCTGTAGGGAGCTCAGGGACCAATCCTCCACAGACACAGAGGGATAACCGTATTTAAATACATATATTTCCACTTTTTGTTTGTTTTTCTTTCATTTTTTATTATTTTTATTTTTAAAAAATTTATTTTCCAGGTCTCCCCTTCAGAAATCCCCCATTCCATCCTCCCTCCCCTGCCTCTATGAGGGTGCTCCCCCACCACACACTCCTGTCTTCCCTCCCTGGCATTCCCCTACACTGGGGTATAGAACACCCTCAGGCCCAAGGGCCTCTGCTCCCACTGACGTCCAACAAGGCTATCCTCTGCCACATAAGCGGTCAGTGCCATGGGTCCCTCCAGAGGGCTAACATCCAATATATACAAAGAACTCAAGAAGTTCCAGAGAACCAAATAACCCTATTAAAAATGGGGTACAGAGCTAAACAGAGAATTCTCAACTGAGGGAACTCGAAGGGCTGAGAAGCACCTAAAGAAATGTTCAGCATCCTTAGTCATCAGGGAAATGCAAATTAAAACAACCCTGAGATTCCACCTCACACCAGTCAGAATGGCTAAGATCAAAACCTCATGTGACAGCAGATGCTGTCAGATGGATGTGGAGAAAGAGGAACACCCCCTCCCCCCATTGCTGGTGGGAATGCAAGCTGATATAACCACTCTGGAATTCAGTCTGGAGGTTCCTCAGAAAATTGGACATAGTATTACCTGAGGACCCAGCTATACCACTCCTGGGCATATACTCAGAAGACGCGCCAACATGTAATAAAGACACATGCTCCACTATGTTCTGAGCAGCCATATTTATAATAGCCAGAAGCTGGAAACAACCCAGATGTCCCTCAACAGAGGAATGGATACAGAAAATGTGATACATTTACACAATGGAATACTACTCAGCTATTAAAAACAATGACTTCATGAAATTCACAGGCAAATGGATGGGACTTGAAAATATAATCCTGAGTGAGGTAACTCAGTCACAAAAGAACAAACACGGTACATACTCAGTGATAAGTGGATATTAGCCCAAAAGTTCAGAATACCCAAGATTCAATTCACAGACCATATGAAGCCTAAGAAGGAGGAAGACCAAAATGTGGATGCTTCACTATGTCTTAGAAGGGGGAACAAAGTACTCACAGGAGGAAATATAGAGACAAAGTGTGGAGCAGAGACTCAAGCAAAGGCCATCCAGAGACTGCCCCACCTGGGGATCCATCCCATGTACAGTCACCAAACCTGGACGTTATTGTGGGTGCCAGGAAGTGCTTGCTGATGGAAGCATGATAAGCTATCTCCTGAGAGGCTCAGGCAGAGCCTGACAAATACAGAGGAGGATGCTTTCAGCCAACCATTGGACTGAGCGTGGGGTCCCTGATGGAGGAGTTGGAGAAGGGGCTGAAGGAGCTGAGGGGGGTTGCAGCCCCATGGAAGGAGCAACAGTGTCAACTGGTCAGACTTCCCAAAGCTCCCAGGGACTGGACCACCAACCAAAGATTATATTTCCACTTTTAAAATATCAATTTTCTTTGAGACAGGTTTTCTCTGTGTGGCCCTGGATGTCCTGGAACTTACTCTGTAGATCAGGCTGGCCTTGAACTCAAGAAATCCCACTGCCTCTGCCTCCCAGGGGTGCCACCACTGCCCATCTTTTAAAACATCTTTTAATAATTTAAGCAGAAGATAAAAAATTGCTTTTACAGAAATATTCCTTTTTGGTTTAATAAAAAAGGAACATCAAACCCATTAATATTTTAAATAGACTTGGAAATATATTATGATCACATAGAAACTAAAAATAATAACCTACTTTAGACCAGAAATATCTATCATTTCTCATATGGTAAAGGATGATTGCTTTTTAAATGTCATTGGCTTTTGTTTTCCAAGCTCAATATTACTTATTTTTAAAAAGGGAGGAATTTTCATATTTTTGATACTAAAAAAGGATCACTCTGAGTTAAAACCTTCTTAATTAACCTTCTGGGGAAATATAAAGAACTGTTGCTCTGCACTGCTCTCCAGGTCTATAAATACTACAGTCGTGAGCATACTGAAGCACATATAGAGAGGACAGCTTATTAAACCAAGACCGGCCTCATGTGTAACAATGGAGAACAGAATTATATACATGACTGTTTAGGAGCTATCAATTTGATTTAAAAATGTAAAAATTAAGGTTTCAAAATACATCATCAAACGAACAAATTCCCCAAGATGGAATATATATAGCAAGGCTATTATTTTTTGCTACAAAATTTTCCATCGCTATTTTTAGTATACAACTGTTGCATGAAGCATTTTTCCCATAAAAGGCTCTCACACTTACAAATATAACCTCAAGATGATCAGCTGGCAAGAGGGGGAAAAAAGAACAAATTTATTTTAGACTGACACAGAAAAAAGAGAAAGAAAAAACCCTAAGAACATCTTGCAGTGTTTACTTACTGGCCCAAGAGAAAGAGCAAGCCTCCTAAAGCCTACAAGTACTCTAAGGCTAGCTAACACGAGAACAGACTCAGCGGTTTCCAGGTCCCACTGTCCCACCTCGGGCTTCAGATCTCTGTGCACCACTCCAACATCGTGCATGTGGCTCACAGCTGATACGAGCTTCCGCATGATGTAGCTGGCCTCAGTCTCGCTGAAGTGCTTCTTTCTCTTGATGCGTTCAAAGAGCTCTCCACCATTCAGAAGTTCCATCACAAGAAACGTATGAAGCTAGAAAGATGAAAAGAAAGTGTAATGTGGGGCCTTACTGAAAAGACAAGGTTACTCTATAGGTTATCTATTGTTCAGTAATTTTAAATAATCCCTTGCTTAAACAACCTGTAACAATCCTTGTATTTAGAGTAAAGAGTTAAAGAATTATGTAGCTTTTTCGAATTCTATTTTAGCAATGAAAAAATTTCAAGTATTTCAGCAAAATCTTTACAGTCTTTTCCTTTACTTCATTTTCTTTACATTGAACTATATTTTAATCTTCTCTCAAGTTTTCACATTTTCACTTTAAAACTGTGAACCGAGCTGACAAAGATCTATGGTAAATAATGCAGGGGGTTGCTAACTAGTTATGTGCAACTGCTGCCACTCCGCTAATGGGTAATTTCCCTTGAAAGAAAAGTAGTGTTTGAAAACTTCAGGGCTCAATGGTTAATTACAGGATTTCTGATGTACATGTTTCTTGTGGAAGAGACCTTCCTCCTGGCTGTTTGCAGAAGAGAGTCTCCTTCTGGCTGCCTTTGGATTAAGATGTAGAACTCTTGGCTCCTCCAGCACCAAGTGCTTCCCACCATGATGACAAGGGACTGAACCTCTGAAACTGTGAGCCAGCCCCAACTAAATGTTACCTTTGTAAGAGTTGCCTTGGTCATGGTGTCTGTTCACAGCAGTAAAACCCAACTGAGACACCTTTACAAACTCTAGGACCCTTAGCAATAAAATGTAGGTGATAAGAAAATCTACAGGTGGAACTGTGAACGATGGCCTCCAGATGCCATGTCCTAACCATCAAACCCATGTTTCTTATCGTAGATGGCAAGAGGGACTTTGTAATTGTAATTAAGGTTCTTTTATTGTTGTTGTTATGTTTTTTTGAGATGGGTTCTCACTATGTAGACCAGGCAAACTTTGAACTTAAGAGAGCTCCCTGCCTCTGCCTCCTGCGTGCTGAGATTATGTGCTACCACACTTAGCCCCTGATTAAAATTCTTTAAGAAGATGTACATAGATATGTATGTATGTATGCATGCATGCACGTGTTATGTATGTATATAAATAAGTATGTATCCATATGTGTCTGCACACCAGAAGAGGGTATGGATCCAATGGGACTATAGTTATAGATGATTGTAAGATGCCTCATGGATGCTGGCAATTGAACCTAGAGCTCCTGACCACTGAGCCATCTCGCTAGCCCCATCATTAATATTCTTGAGATGGGATGATTACCCTGAATTATTGGCCAGCATCTAAGGTGTGAGATTAGACTATGCAAGCAAGAGACTAGAGTACTGCATAGAAGGGTAACAAGCTAAGTCAAGTACACAAGTTGTCTTTAGGGTCTCCAGGAGGAGCCAGCTCTGTCTACTCCCTGACTGCAGATCAGCAAGCTGGACTGCAGACTTGTCATCTCCATTCATTGTTTTAACAGTAAACATATTAAGTTGGTGGTGATTTGCTATAGCAGCAGTTAGGAACATACAGAGGGTGTAATAAGATCACAGCACACAAATGAGCTGTACTACTGTACAACCAAAGGCTGAAGAGCCACCCCTGATCACCATCACCACTAGTTGGAAATAGACTGCATAGATAATGAGGATTGCCTATCAGGGGTGAAACTCAAGATATATTTCAATAAGTGCATAGCAGAATTATTATTATATTTATACTACTACATGTAGCATTAGATCATAAGAAAAGTCCTATTCCAGTGACTCTTAAATTTAAAAATTGCCAAAAATAAACTTCTAACATAAATTTAAAAACTAGATATAGAATTCTTGAGATATGACATTAGTCAGAAGGTCCAAGATCCAATGTTTGGGCTGAGATACAGTGATGGTCACAGGTGGGGGTGTGTGAGGTCATCCATCAGTTTCTTGGTTAGGTGAGTTTTCTCTGTATTTGCATCAACAGGATGCTGTCTTTTAGTGTGCACCTCAAATGGATGGGGGATCCACTGCTCCCACGAGAATTTGAGTAGGTCAATAAGGTAGAAGGCAATGGAAGTGCAAGGAGAGCATTCTCAAGAGTTCTTGCTTCAAAAGCTTCTCTTCCCACGAGAACCAGAGGAGGGAGAAGATGATACCAATTTTAGATGTTTGTTACCTGACATAAAACCAGGCTGTGCATCTGCCTCCTCTAACATAGCAGAGAAAGTCATTAAAAGCTTGTTGGGTTCTCAAGTTGGGATGGTGGCTTGATACTAGCCTTACCATTAGCAAACTGAACTTCTATGAGTTGTTTTCTGACTTCACAGTCTTAAGGCCAGGACTAAGAAAATACATGTAGAGTTTATAGTACAGTGTCTGGACCACACACTGAATACATGGCAGCAGAAATTATAATTACGATGTGTTCCTGCTGCCACCTGATATCACCACGATGAGTCACTCTTAGCTGTGGCACTCAGAACTGAGTCCCAAAAGCTACTCTAGTCAAGAGTGTCACAGAAACAGAATGATGTGTGCCTGGAAGAGGCTCTCTTTCCTAGATTTTCACCGACTACTGATCCTGGTACAAGTCACAAGACCTTTAGGAATTTCAGATCCTTTGTTGTTAAAATTAGAAAAAAATCATGTTCAGGCCTTGTTTTGGCATTTGTGCTTGAATATGCATAGAAGGGTAACAAGCTAAATAAAGTCCTGAGAAGGCTGTGATACCTGTCCAGTGCCAGAGAAAAGATTACCTAAATAGCGTAATTTCAGGCATAGGGGGTGGCAATGCAGGGAGCTGAGAGGTGCTATGGACCAGTCACACCAATACTTCTCCTGTGTCCAAGTGACAGGCTTCTGTGTGAGACTTCTGTTGAAAAGCTGAGCTAAGAGTAGAGGAGAGCATAGAACAACCTGTCCTGGAGGCTGAGCAGATGCTGCCACCTGGAACAAGAAGGGAGCATCTTTGTCTTTCTGCTTATCATTTGTCCTTTAACTTGCAGCAAGTGGGCTTAAGAGTCAGTCTATTTGATGCTAGAAATGTAAAGAATGTTGAAGGCTTAACGTCACTAAGTACTGACTATGCAGTAATTAAGTGAGGGTGGATGGCAGCCGCACTCGCAATAAGCACACTGCAATCTGTGGAGTGTTGGGCTCTTGCCCCTCTGGCATCCACCCATGCCAGCATGGCAGTGATGGATGGAGGCAAGCTGAAGTAGAGGATGGACTGAGGCAGAGGTGGGAGTGTGTGCTACTTTTTCTCCCTTCCCAGAGGCTGGGCGATAGTACATTGCCTAAGTTTCACTCAGCAGCACCAATATAACCGGTGAGAAGTTGAACCCTGTACATGACCTAACCCATGAGCACGGATGGAGGGAGTCCATGAAATACCTGATCATGAAAAACTTCATGTAGCTTCACAATATTGGGGTGTCCTTCGCAGAGTTTCAGGGCTGTTATTTCTTTCTGAGTATTGGCTTCCATCCTGCAAGATCAAATAGTTAACATCTCTATGTCGCTCCCAGCAGATTGTTCTATCAGTGTCTCCTCCCTGATCGTTTTTATTTACAGTGTATTCAGAACACCTGCGTCAAAGTCTCAAAATGATATATCCACAAACCTAGTAATCATACCACTCACCAGGAAAGTAAAACATTTTTTTTTTTTAAAGAAAATTATTCCCTCTGAATCAGAAGAGAGCTAGTCATACAAAGAAATGGATGCTCCTCCTGCTGACAATTTAGCAATGGAAATAGCCTGTTACCAGAACAACTAGCTGGCTCTGTTCTCAAAGCCATCAGGAAGCTTGCTAAATACTTTTGACTTCAAATATTCAACTAATAAAAGTCACCAAGCAAATCTGATTAAATATATCACTACCATAAGATGGTTTTCACGTAAAACACAACAGATTCTGATTTGTCCAAAACTAATTGCTTCATCAGAAAACATTAGTGCTAGAAGTATTGGAGATCAGCTAATAAGGTAAATAACTAAGCCTATGTGTAAAAAGCCTCACAAAGGAAACAGTTGATGACCTTCTCCATAACTTCCAGAACTCCCTCAGTAGTATAAAAGCCCCAAGAAAGACTGCTAGGACTGGCCATACCTCTTGCTGATTATTTTGACAGCAAATGCTTGGCTAGTTTTTTTGTGTATACACTTTCGACAAATTGAAAAACTTCCTTCTCCCAAAGGTTTGTCCTTCAGATCTAGGTCATAGTGTTGATAGAATGGTGAGTCCTGATAAAAGATCAACATCTTTAATTTAATAAAGGGTTGGTAGTAATACACAAAGCATATGTAAAACTGTAATTTAATGTGAAATGATTAACAAATTTGAATGCAATATACTGAATCATTAAAACTCATTTAGTATATTTATAATTTCATCTATGCATTTGTCAAAAATATCGAGTCCTTTACCATGGTGAAAAGGCCCTCACATACATCGATTCTGACAACCTTCTAGGGAAAGCACTGCTATTTCCTCTTATTTATTCATCTTGTAAAACTGCCTTTTAGTTGAACGATAATCTAGTAAATTTACTAGACTTACGAACACCAATTGGTGTTTAAATATCCACACAACCCACATATCCATCACGGAGGCAGCCACACCTATCTATGTACCTTCATCATTGCGCTCCTGGCAACATTCGTCACTCCAGGACGGTCAACTCCCATATGGAACTGAAGAGGATCTATGACCGCTGCGTTACGCTTGAACAGAATAGAAGGAGCAACGAAGGAATAGCCCTAAAAAGAGAAGGGACGCTAAAGGACAAAGATCTGCAGTCTCGCAGTCTAGATGGCGATCATTTCTCTTCGTAGGAAGGAAATGTTAAATAGAGATAATTTTATTTGCATTCAAAATACAGCATCAACTCAACAGCAAATGCTTTTCAGAAAGACAGTGCCATCTTGTGGCAGGACTAGTCCAATTCAAAAATAAAGGCAGAGAGACTTCTGCCCTATTCTGTCCCCAAATCTGAAGCAAGTCTGTAAGCCCTTTGCACTGCTGATAATATTCATTTATTTATAAACTCAACTGACCTCAAAAAAGATACAGTCAACATATCAAATAAAGTGTCCTAAGAACTTTTTCAAACTAGAAAAAAAACAAGTTTCATAAAAAGTCATCTTTAATTTAGCAATTATTGAATTTGCATTCTATGTTTTAAAAATAACTAAACTTAAAATTGAGTTCTGGAAAATAATAAGCCCAGTGGAAGAATGATGTGGTAAGCCAGAGTAATAAATGACACATGAGTATTCTGTGTAAGCTAGGGTATTTACTGGCTTACCAACAAACACCTATACATGGTTGGCCATGTTCTCCAGTGTCATAGGATAGGCAAGAGGCACACTCCAGATAGCTAGAGCAAACCACGTGACAGGTACTTCCAGTGGTCACAGCTATGACACAGTTAAATAGGCAGAGAGTATCATGTATCTGATAAAAAACTTTTCCTCAAAAAATTCTGTATTTTAATTTCTTAAAAGATACAAAGTGATGTGTTTTATATAATGTTTTACACACACATATACACATATTGCTGTGATAAAATACTCTGACAAAAACCAAATAAATAGACAAACACTCTTACAGGGGGTGAAGAGATGGCTCTGTGATTCAAAGTGCACACTACTCTTAAGGAGCACATTATGTTCCCAGAACCCACATCAGGCAGCTTACAACTTGTAACTTCAGCTCCAAGGAATCCAACACACGCACGCACGCACGCACGCACGCACGCATGCATGCACATGCACATGAAACTAAAAATAAATCTTTAAACAATACTTTGGCAAAACCAATTTAGGGTGAGAGGGATTATTTTAGCTCACAGTTCCAGATTACAGCCCATCACTGCAGGGAAGTCATAGACTTTAAACCCAAAGTCAACCAGTCTGTCTCTGTCTCTCTCTTTTGAGACAGGGTTCCACTGGCCTTCAATTCACTGTGTAGCTGAGGGTGACCTTGAACTTCCTACCCTCTGGAGCACTGGGATTACAGGTGAGTGTCACTACACCCAATTTTATGCAGTGCTAGAAACTAAACCCCGAGTTTTCTGCAGGGTAGATGAGCACTCTACATCTCTGCCCCTCTCAGTTCAAGACTTTAAGAATTAGAGAGCATGTATAATTTATTATTCACTAACGATAAGGGTCCAGATAACACTGAGTAGTTTAAAGGATAGAGTAAAAACTAAAATAGCATTGTAATTTTCATATGAGCCTCAACAGAAATGAATTTTCAAGTATAAAATGAATACTTCCTCATAAAAACAAACACGGTTGGGTATTCTGATGCACACCTTTGATCACAGCTATGGAGAAGCAGAAGTTCAAGACTAGCCTGGTCTATACAGTGGGCTCCAGAACAGCCAGGGCTACATAGCATGAACCTGTCTCAAAAGAACAAACAAAATATCCCATGGGACAATCTAAATCCTGAAACTCCAACTTCTCCTGCCTCAAAAAAAAAAAAAAAATCCCCAGAAAACAAAACAACAAAGACCTCAAAACATACACATAAAACTATAACAAATCTGCTATTTAGTAAACTGCCAACTTCAGGATAGTACACCAATATAACTCTAAGTTTAATTCTGAAGAGATAAGAGAACTCTGATTTTATGCCACCAAACCACCTCACTAGGGAAAAGTGAATTCTTCCAAAGCATGTCTGGCATACTGCAACTTTACCTGAAACAGTCGCTCAGAGCTCTGGGGCAGGGCTGCAGGAGAGTAGGTGGGGTCCATCTCTGTGAACTCTTCGGCGAAGTTGCTCACATCTAACTCATCCCGGATCACTGGTTTGAATGGCGCAGGCACTTTTTTGGCAGCTAAGTCATTCCAATTTATCTTCTAGAGCACAGAAAGACGAATGGGATAGAGCAGATATCAAAAAAGTCACATTAGATTATGAGCGATAGATATGATTACTTTTTTTTCTTCTTTAAAGACGGAGTCTCACTTGGTAGCTCTGGCAGGCTGGATCCCCCTGCGGCGGTGGTCCCCAACCTCCCTAATGCTGTAACCTTACCATAGTTCCTCATGCTCTGCTGACCCCAACCACATTATTTTCATTGCTACTTTATAACTGCAACTTCATAACTATACTGTTAAGAACCATAATGTAAACTTCCATGTTTTCTGATGGTCTTAGGCGACCCTGTGAGAGGTGTGCTGGTTGAGCGAACCACATGTTGAGAACCATTACTCTATGTAAACTTGCTGGTTTTAAACTCAGAGATATGCCTGCCTCTGCTTCCCGAGTGCTGGGATTAAAGATGTGCACCACCACTCCTGGCTAACAGTTCAGTTACCAGTGAGTTTGATTAAAAATAAGAATGCATATCTCAAACTAAGGATTAAAAATATCATTTTTTTTCAAGAATGATCCCATTTTCAGTCTGTAGTTTGTGGAAGGTGCTGCTGCTTTCTTACAGCAGGAATCTCAGTGTCCTCTAGAGGGCACCAAGACACTCTGATACAACCTCAGAGATACCAGAACTAATTACTTTTGTACTGAGCCTTGGCAGAAAAGAATTAAGTCAAAATGAAAACCAACCAACCTTCCAACCGACAACTCCCTCAAACCATAAAATACTGCTATAAACGGCTTAAGCGTATTCTGTGGCTGTGATAACAACTCCTACTTTCTAGGGGCTCACTGAGCTCTCCCCTTACACTGGTTTTCCTTTGGTTCACCCGGACTGATTACAAAGTAAAAGTGCTACAAGTCAAGTGTTTTGTATACTTGAGGTCTAAATGGCACTTGTCACTGTAGCTCATCCAACCCCATACACACTGTCTGAGAACTGACATGTTCTGGATTACTTAAAGTCAACCCTCTGTTGTCTCTTTATTCTCCTTCTTCAATTAAAATATCCTCAGTACTCACTGAACTGGATCTTAAAGATTTCTTACTCAGCCTTCAATATAAGATGATACCATCATTCTATATACCATTAAGAAAAAAAGACACACCATCAGTAGGAGAAGTGGTGATTCCCATTTAAAGATGGATACTGACTCAGTGGTGGGGAAATGTGAAACTTACACTTGATGAAATTTAGCAAATTATGTTCTCTTATAAAGGAAGTTGAAATAATTAAATGGTAATTCTTTAAGCTTTTCAGTTATGAGTGTTAGAAATAATTTCTCTTTTTTATCTGTCTCAGAAAGAATCTGAGGCCCATAAATAATAACTAAATACTTTTCACTGAAGTGTCAGTTGCTGGAAGTGTGGATTAGAATTTTGCCCACTTTCTAGCTAGTGTTCACTCCTCTATGAGGCTGTGATAGCTTCTATACTATAGGCATCTGCTCTGTGTTTCACTTACTGAACATACATCAAGAAAAATTCTGGGCCAGGTGAAGTGGCTCAGCACAATAAGGATATTTGCTGGCAAACAGGACAATCTGAGCTTGTTCCTCAGCTGCCCAAACATGGTTGAGCAAAGAACATTCCCATGAGTTGTCTGTTCTCCTTCATATGTGTGTGTGTGTACGAGCATGAATGATTGAATGCACACGCGCATACACATGCACGCACACACAATATTTCTTAAAAGTTTTAAGAAGAATTTTTAAAAATGACAAGCTTTTAGAGTAAAGGGATAATTTAAAGAAACACACTGTTACCAGAAGAATGTTTAATGTGTAAAAAGTTGAATGCTATTATGATTCTTCCCACCTCTATAGCATTGTAGAGAAAAGATCATTTAGATCTTTGTAAGTGGATTTCTGGTCTACCCTATCATTTAAAAGTGAAAGCAATTACATAAATTAAAATTACTATTCCAAGCCATCAAGAAGATAAGTACCTCTTATACTAAAGACATACTATAATATTCATAAGCTCAGGGAACAATTGAGAAAAAAGTTAGAGAAAAGGACAATAGAGCATTCTGCTTAATTTTACGTACTTGTTAATTTTTAAGCTCAAATATGAACAAGATATTTGTTTGAAAAGTAACATTTCTCAGCCAATGCACAATACTGAGTTCATTTTATTCTACATATGTTTGTCACTGTGTTACTGAACTTTAAAGTTTTACAGTAATACTTTTGAAAGATGAGACTAAAAAAAAACCACACTCTGTTCACAGAGACGTGAAGAGACCTCATTTTCAATGAGGAAGCCTCCTCCCAGCCCCTGTGCAGAGGACAAAAGCGATGGCCTCATACACACCCCACAAGTACTCCACCACTGAGCTCCACCCCAGCCTTGCTTTTAGGTATTTAACAAGCAATAACAACACTGTGAAAGCTTAGCTGAAATAATTGTTTCTCCTTTGCTTGCTATACCCTGTTTGTTTTAGTGATAACAATATATTTTTACAGAATAAAAACAACCTGGATGACTCTACCAGACCATTAAATACCAAGGCCATGCTTGTTGATATGTAAAGTTATTTAAGTGCGGTAACACTTAGGATTTAAGAAACGGAGGCCATGCCACTTCAGGCTTTACCATTTAGGTAAATTACCAAGCAGCTCAGCCACCCTCGCCATTATATATTAGCCTTTACTTGGAGTGAGCTGAGAACATGTAATGGGCGGATGTGCTAGTGCTCTGGGAAAGAAGAAAAGCGCTGTTACAGAGCAGAGACAGCAAATGGAACCGTATGCCACTGACACTGACTGAGAACCAGGCAGGCTTGAACATTTCTCCTGGAAACACAAGAGGCAATAGAATCGGTAACCAAAAGGCGGAACCCAGTACAACAGTTCATGAATTAGTACAAAGGATACACATCTCCTCAGTTCATGTGTGCAAACCCAAAAACCTACAGAAAGCACTACCTAGAACTCACCAGCTGTGTCCAACCTACAGGCTACACAACTCTTGATGGCCGTGAATGTGGCCTAACACACCATAAACCTGAGCACTTCAGGGGGCAGTATTTTAGGCAACTCAACTGTTCTATTTTCAAGCATAAACTCTGTAGCTGACAACATTCCACCTTAGTGCCACAGGTTGGACATCACTGTGGAGAAATGTAATGCTGTCACGAGCTTCTTCACTCCTAGTGCTTTTAGGAAGGGAAAGCCATTTATGTCTAAACAAGTAGAATTCTGGCCCTTCCTAAACATTATCTGTCATAAAAATTAGGGGACTAAGGTAGGAGAAATGGGGAAGTGACCCCGAGAGGGATTAAATGTACTCATCTCCTAAATTTCACCTCAAAGAAGAGATGCTCTTTGATTTCTTCTGCATCCCGTGGGCCACACCCCAATCGCTTCTTGGGATCTTTCATCAAAAGCCGCTGAAGTAGGTCTTTAGCTATTCTGCTCATTTCCTGGGGATATGGAGGCTCACTTTTTAAGATTCTCCTGTGGACAGATAAAGTTTACTGTTAGAACAGCCAGAGCATGACGTTACAACAATGGATATTTTACTAAAAGTGAGTGTGGCGAAACATTTTGAAATGGAACTGCATATGTGAGAAAACTGTTTGAGACCACGGCTAGGGAGATGGCTCGGAAGATGACAGCCCTTGCTGCTGAGCCTGAACACTTGAGCTCAATCTCTGGATCACAAGCTGTCCTGTGATCTCCACATGTAGAGCAGGGAACATGTGTACTACTCCTCCACCCTCAAACAGACCGACAACAATCTGTCAATCAAATCAATAAAGGGAGGAGCAGTAAATTAAAGTAAAATTAAAGGAAAACCATGAGGTTATTCTTCAGCATAAGTCAATCTTGGTAAGAAACTATTATCTCAAATATTTCATTTAAAAAGGGGACTGGGGCTAGATTATACCTTCCATACACAGCTTAGAGTGATCCTGACTAAAGTGTTTAAACAACTCTTTAACAACATCAGGAGAATTAACTCCAGATACAACCTCTACCTCACTTCTTCCCAGTGAGCAGCAGCTTTAAAGACCCAAAAGAACGAGGGAAGTCAGCCAAGCCAGCCAGCATCATGTGACTAAGAGCTAAATCTTGTTGTCTGCAACTCTAGCTTGGCTTCTCAGGAGCAAAAGCATCTGTTTCTCCACGTGCTACCACAACACAGACCAGCCAGTGCACAAGGGAGTGGGAGTCAGACAGAGAAAAATATATTTACTACAGGACACTTAAAAGGCAACTATGTTTGTGTGAGAAGTGTATTCTATGATCATATTTTTAAAAATCCAATCCAAGTGTATAATTTCACCTGTGAGGGGGTAGGTCAGGGATTTAATGAGGAAAAATAATGAGCTCAGTGAAATGAAAGCCGTAACACAGCACACATGATGATAAGCTTCATTACTCTGGTTTACAACAAGATCCTGTGTTGTATGTGTTAACAAGCATTACTAGGCTGCGGAAATAGCTCAATGGGAAAGCCCTAGGCTAGTATATGAGTCCCTAGGTTTACTATCTAGTACCACAAAACCAATCTAAATAAAACAAATAAACAGAAACAAAACACCAAACAGCAATAAATATAGGTGGAAAAACCCTAAAACATAAATGTAAGAAACCATAGCTTGGTAAAATCGTGGACTTAGAGGCAGGATGGAGGTTAAGGCTGGCTCTGCTCTGTTCTTTACTGGTATTTGACCTTGGGTAGTTAAAGTATTCCTTTGTTCCTCAGTTTCCTTACCTATAAAATGGTAATAGTAAAAATAGTACCTATCTAAAAGGAGGATCACGAATTAAGACTTGACTAGTGACCAATGCAGTACACGGTACAACGCAAATGCTTAATAAGTGTGAACTATTCTTATAGTCCCTCATTCTAATGTAACCATAAACAGACAGAGAACTTGTACCAGCCTGCTACTGAGAATCATGAAATGGTATTGGAACTATAGTTTCTGGCAGAAAATTATAGCCATAATGTTAATATCAGAGCTAATTCTACTCCTAAACCTCTATTCTGGGAACCAAAGAGAAAAGTGGGACGGAAAAGTGGGACTAGGTCACTCTTGATATCAAATGTCTGTTTTTGCTCAATGGTTGCAGGGTTTTCACCCCCAGCAGAGTCAGGCCTCTCTTTAGAGTGGCCCAGACATATTTGTGAAACTGGAAATCCTTCTCAGAGAAATTCACACACATCCTTTCCTATTTCTGTACTTCTGCTGTACCTTTTGGAGGAAAGAATTCCTTGTGCATTGGTGACATCCAGTATTGCTGCATCAGGATGGAGAAATATACACCATGGCTGATGTCTTCTAAGGTTTATAATATCTGCTGGAAGTCTGGCTACTATATACCTAGCAAAGATAAGAGCAACAGCCAGTCCTAAAACACCACGCAGGGCGTAAGTACCTACCTCTGTGGATATGTCAAGAGGAGGAGCGTCTGAAAACAAGAGATGGCTCTGCAGTTATGCCCAGCCTGGATACAGGCTCACAGGACGGCGGCCCAAGTTGGGAGCTTTTGTCAGGCACACATGAACCAACAAGGGTGTGCAGGAGGGCATGCCCCTTATTCAGAGGTACTGGTGAGGTAGGGAGCACAACAGGAAGAAAAACTGGACTGAAGTCCGAAGGAATTTCTGTGAAAACTGGTGAAGTGTGGAGAAACATGGGAGTCAATCCCAAGTCACAGGATGGCCAAAATCAGAAGTTAACTTGAGAGTTGGTGATGTGTACCCCTCCTCAGACTGGGAGCAGGAGAAGAAGAGGTATGAAGGCTGCCTCTGGAATGAGGGTGGTGAGGCACTCCTTCTTTTTGGTGTGTGAGATGGAGAATGCCTGAAGCCTATTCCTGTTGCAAAGATGTAGGTCCAGGATGGGTCCTCAGTCAGTGATGAGTGGTGAGGGAAAGGGTTTATTTAGCTTCTGTTCTGTGGGAACATAACCTCAGGCTTACCTTTCTCTTACAGTGTCCTTCAGCCTACTGGATAACGGAAAATAACTTAGAAGGAAGGGTTCTTTGGGGTTACAGTTTCAGTTCTCACTCCGCTGGCTTTGTCACTAAGGACGAGGCTTAACACCTTGATCGTGGTGGGGAACATGGAGTGGAACAGAGATGCCAGTATCATAGGGACTGTCAAGTAGAGACAGGAGGAAGAGTCTAGGACAAGATACAACTTTTAGAGGCCCACTTCCTCCAACTTGGCCCCACCTCCTAGTAGTCCCACAATCTCTCAAAACAGCACCAACCACCAACAGAGATCAAGCTTTCAACTCCCAAGTCTGTGAGAGATACTTCCTATTGAAACCAAGACACACAGGTTGTATCTTCAATCAACTCTACAATTTTCTACTTCATGACAACGTTGTTGGCTTTCACAGTCTGGTTTCCATGTGTTCCCAGAACCACAGAATTACTTATAAGCTACCTGAGTTAGAAAGCTTTCAGGAAACCCCACTCTCATCTTTTGCTGATACTAAAAAGGGGTGTGGGTACCCATTTAACAGTACATTATATAGTCACTGCAAACTTATGTTTACAAAGAGTTGGCAATTAGAGAATGCTTATGATAAAAATTAATCAATTGTGAGATACAGAATTTCTAGTCTGAATAAAATACTGTAACAGTAAAAAACTCTAAAATGGTATCTATCAAAACCATTCAGTTTGAGGAAGGCTTACCAGCCCCACTCTTAGATGTGGAGTTATTGACAGCTGATAACTTCTTGGGAGGGAAAGTCAGTTTTCTGTAAGGCTGTGGCTCTGGTAGGTCACTACATTCTAATGGACACCCTCACACCCATGAGTTTATGAACAGCACAAACTAGACTTTATGGGTCATTTTAAAAAATGAGGGGTGTCTCTAGGAGAAATTAGGGGGAAGAATGAGAGGGGAATAGATCAAAACTCCTTATACATAATTATCAAAGAACTATTATCTTTTTTAAAAAAGCAAAGCAAAATAAAATAAATTCTTGCTTGTCTTTGGGGTAGTATCTGTCTGTTTTTGAAAAGGGGTCTTATCTCATGTAGTTCAGGATAGCTCTACACTGGTCATATAGCTAAGAATGACTTTGAGCTACTGCGCTTCCTATCTCTATGTCTTAGGTATTAAGATTACAGGTGTGTGCCTCGTGCCTCACTCTCGGGTTGTTACCGACAGCACCTGTGTATGTTTTAAACTATAATAAACATCACTTTTAGAATAGGAATAAGATGAACTTCATCTCACAGATTCACTGAGAACACAGTGTGACGAGGGAATCTAGAACTTTCCATGCATAGGCTCTAGGGTGCCGCTGTACACAGTTGTCACCATCTGCTCTGCAAGGCATTCTCCTTCCCCCTCAGGCACAGCCCACGCTGTAGCTCCATGATGAATAGCTCCCTGACAACCTGGTCCCCAAGGGACCACACCTCTCTTGTACTTTCAAGAGTGTCTTACCACTCACACTTATCAAAACCCTCCACGTGAACTTTCATGCCTTTCTTCCCTGTCTTCCTACACACTACGTAAGTTTACCTAGGACAAGAACAAGGTATTTATACTTTGCTTTTTCCTTAGGAGCAAATACCTCACTAATTAAATCTGTTTCCTACTGTCTATAGGCCATAATTTGACAGCCTTTTATCAGAAATGAGCATCTACCAGCCCAGGGGGAAAACAGCAGCATGAAAATGAGCACTTCCAGCGAGACAGTACGAAGTAAATTCCCAGTCACCATGTGCTTGATCCCAGCCCAACCTCATGGTAGCTGAGTCCTTAGGACAAATGTACAGTCATTGACTGGCCCAAATTGAGACCCATCCCATGGGCAAGAACCAATTCTTGACACTATTAATGATGCTCTGTAGCGGGCAGTGGTGGCGCACGCCTTTAATCCCAGCACTTGGGAGGCAGAGGCAGGCGGATTTCTGAGTTTCAAGGCCAGCCTGGTCTACAGAGTGAGTTCCAGGACAGCCAGGGCTACACAGAGAAACCCTGTCTCCAAAAACCAAAAAAAAAACCCAAACAAACAAAAAAAGATGCTCTGTTAATGCTTGCAGACAGGATCCTAGCATAACTGTCCTCTGAGAGGCTCCATTTAGCAGCTGATGAAAACAGATGCAGAGACCCACAGCCAAACATTAGATGGAGCTTGGGGAATCCTATGGAAGAGTTGGGTGAAGAATTGAGGTACCCAAAGAGAATAGGGACTCCACAGGAAGACCAACAGAGTCAGCTAACCTGGACCCTTGGGGCTCCCAGAGACTGGACCACCACCAAGAGTGAGTATGGGCTGGACCTATGCCCCTTGCACATATGTAGCAGATGTGCAGCTTGGTCTTCATGTGGGTCCCCCAAAGACTGGATCAGGGGCTGCCACTGTTCTGACTCTGTTGCCTGTCTGTGGATCCCATTTCCCTAACTGGGCTGCCTTGTCTGGTCTCAGTGGGAGAGTATGTACTAGTGCCAGGGTAAGGCCATGCTCAGGGGGACCTCCCCCTTCTCAGAGGAGAAGGGAAGGGGCATAGCGGAGCAATTGTGTGAAGGGGGGCACTGGGAGGAGAGAGGTCTGATATTGGGATGTAAAGTGAATAAATAAATAAATTAAGGAAAAAAAAGAAAAAAATCTACCCAGGTGTAATGTGGGTAATTTCTCAGCTTAGATGCTTGCACCCAGTGTCCTGGTTTCTGGGGCTATGGGGGCAACTTCATGAGGGTACCTTTCTCTAGACATGGAACTGGCTACCAAGGGGGCATTGAATTCCAGGCTGTCACTTCACTTTGGGTATTATGGAGCCCTCATTTGGTCTCTATAGCTTGTATCTTCCTTGCCAAAGCAGTTCACTCACTGGGAACAAAGATTCTTTGGCAGCTTTGCCTGCTTCTGAAGGCTCTTTGCTTACCACCCTCGGTCATCCAGCAGTTGCTCCCTGAGTTATAAATTCATTTCCCAGGATGCCATCCAACCACATATATGACAACGATCCCCAAAGATTACCCTGTGACATCATCACAGCCATCTTAGTCAATGTGCATTCCTCATGTTCACATGTTGCCCTTGCAGGCCACAGCCCTGTCACTAAGTGCTGTGCTGCGACATACCTCTTCACTTCCACATAAGGTGTCTTATTTCTCCCCTCCTGCACTCCGTACACTGCTTATGTCTCTAATCCAATCCCTGGAATGCCTGACAGGTGCCTACTCCTGCCACAGCTTCTGGCAGTCAAGGAGAGAATCCCTGTCTCTCAGGTAGGAGAAACAAAGACGTATGCTTGTCTGACTGAACCATGCTGAAAAGAGGTCACCACCAGGTCCAGCTGTGCGTCCACTCCTGAACAACAACAACGACAACGAAACCCAGTACACTTCCAGTCGTTTTGCACATCATCCCAAAGCAAGACACATGTAACTGGAACAAAATTATAAGAATCAAATGAATCCAAAATGATAACTGACAAATCAATCTGGAGAAAATACAAAATACACCAGAATGACTGTCTTGTTTTTCAGCTTTTCAGTCAGAAAAATATAAAGTCATAAAAATTACTATATTAAAGTGATTTTATAAAGAAAACAGTCCTAGGCAGAACAACAATAAATTAATCACCCAAACTAGGAGTTGGTAATTTTTTTCATAAAGCACAAATGGTAGGTAGAATGTCTAGGTTGGTCCCTAGAGGTCACTTTTAGTTCTGAATTGACAGCCCCTCAGGTGTGCATGGATTAAATGCCTTTCATGATGTTACACATGCCTAGATGGAGTAAGCTGCCACATTGGCTAGCCTAAACAGTAAGGAAATGAAGACAGTTCTTGGCCACCAGTAAGCAGGGAGCTAAGGCCTGCAGTCCACCAGTCTACAGAGAACTGAGTCTTCCAACAACCACTTAAACTTAGATACAGATCTTTTTCTAGTTGAGCCTTGAAATAACTATAGCTTAGCCAAGACTCTTGACCACAGCCTTCAAGTAGAACATGCACCTAAGCTATACCCTTAATTCTTGAATCATAGAAATTATAAAATGTACATCGTTTAATCCACTTAGTTTTGAGGCAATTTGTTGCTTGTTAATGGGTGAGACAGGCAGTAAGTATTTTAGGCTTTGTAATCTACAAGGTCTCTGTAGTAACTATTCAACTCTGCAGCTCTCATAAAAAGCTGTAAGAGAGGAGAATACCCCCATAGTGGCAGGGGGAGGGGTCAGGAAATAGGGAGGTTCCAAAGGGGAGATCCGGAAAGGGGGAAACATTTGAAATGTAAATAAAGTAGGAAAAATAAAAAATAAAAGCTGTAAGAGAAAATACACTAATAAACAAACATGGCTATGTTTTAATAAAATTTTACTGGACAGAAATTTAAATTTCACAGAATTTTCTTATCATGATTTTTTTTTATGTTTTAAAAATGTAAAAAGCATTCTTAGGTCATAACTCCCATACTCTCCCAGGAAAAAACAAAATGCAGAAACAAAACAAATCAGCAAGAAGAATAAATTTTACCTACAAACTACAGTTAGTTGCCCACTACTAAACCGTACTAATTAGGGCACTTTTTTGATATGGCTACTTCTTGGCATTAGAAGGGATTGGTTTCAAAACCCCAGGGATACAAAACTCTGAGGGTGTCAAGTTCTTTATATAAAATGATATGGACATGGTGTGTACATGCAGCCCATGCACATTCTCCCACATACTCAAAACCCTTGGCATAACCTTCACACCGTGTGAAGAATTTATGTATTTTCGGTTGTTAATTCTGTACCAGCAGAGAGCTAACTGATGGCAGGATACTGGAACTGCCATCTCCACGGTTAATCAGTGGCCTTATATTTTATAAATACTCATCCTTCCTCGCTTGCTTAAGGCAATCTAGAACTGTATCAGAGGTTCTGATTAATTATAATAAAGAGTTGACAGCCAATAGCTGGGCAGGAAGTGGAGGGCGGAATTTCCAGGCAGAGAGAGGGGCATTGGGAAAACAGGAAGCCGTGATTCTGAGAGTGGGCATGGAAGAAAGAGACAAGGACCACAGAAGATCAGAGAAAGGTACTGAGCTAGCCATGTGGTAGGTCGTAGGCTAGAACGGCCGGGTTAGGTTTAGAGAAGCTGGTAGACTGCCCAAGCAAAAGGCCTAAGCTTTCAACTATGTTAGAAGCCTCCATGTCATTATTTATACCACTGTATAAAACATCCCCAGGTTATCTCTAATACCAGATACAATATGAATGTGCAAATGGTTATTACATTGTATTGTTTGGGGATAATTACAAAAAACTGAACCTGTTCAATACTGCTGTATCAATTATACATTTATGAGTGAGACTTGAAGTGGGCAGTGCGCAAGCAATGAGAACTAGAGACTGAGGACCTGAGAAAGGCAAGAGGCTAAACCAGGTCTCTGAATCACTATATTCATATAGGGTCAGCACAGTGCTTTGTGTGCATTATATTCACATTTTACATTTTGAACTTTCTGAGATGCATTTTATTCCAATATTTTGCTTTATGGTTGGTACACAGATGTAGAACCTGCGGATACTGGGGCTGCCTAGTACTACACACAAGATATCAAAGGAATGCACCCCTCCCAAAGTTTCTCATGCTCCTTTGAAGTTTATTCCTTCTCTTCTCCCTTGCTAGTCTCACACCAACCACCATTCTGCTTCCTGTTGCTGACATTCCCAGAACTGGAATCATACAGTGAATGCTCTATATTGTCTGGCTTCTTTTACTATAATGATTTTGAGGTGTATCCAACTTTTTGTACGTATTAATACAGAGTACACTTATACCACTAGGTCACTCTTCATTTGCATGGATACAGCATAACTTGTTTAATCACTGTTGACAGATACTTGTCCCATTTGGGATCACTTGCTGAAGGAGGTTGTGTGAGCATGTCTGTTCTCCCTCACACACGGACTGCTAGAATGCATGTCATGTATTAGACAATGTTTAGCGTTTTAAAGAAACTGGCCCTTTTCGAACACGGTACTACTTACACTGAACTACAGGTTCCCCCTGCTCACACTCCGTTGCATTTCCTACATATTCTTTTGTTTGTTTGTGGTTTTGTTTTGATTTTGATTTCACAAGACAGGGTATTCTCTAAATCCCTGGCTGTCCTGGAACTCACTCTGTAGATCAGGATGGCCTTGACCTCAAAGATCCGCCTGCCTCTGCCTCCCAAGTGCTGGGATTAAAGGTGTGTGCCACCACTGCCCAGTCTCCTCCAGATTCTTACTAGCATCTGGCAATGCCACTGCCTTTACTCACAGCCAGCCGAGCGAGTATACGGTGATATGTCCTGTGGTTGCAATCCGTTTCCCCCTAAAGACCAATAACGTTACTCTTCTTCTCACATGTTTACTTGCTCTTCCCTGATGATCTTTGCTGGAATGTCTGTTCAATGTTTTTGCCTATTGTATAATGGGATTGGTTTGTTTCCTTAAGTTTTTATATATTTTTTATATCAGACCTTTATCAGATATATGATTTAAAATTTTTATTACAGTGACTTGTCACTTTCACTGTCTTAATGCTTTAAAAGACAGAGATATTTAATCTTGAAACAGTTTAGTTTATAAACGCTTTCTTTTATTGACTGTTCTACTTAAGAAATTTTTAGCTGATGCAGGCCACAGGGAATTTTAGAAAATTAATTAATTTTGAGGAGGGGGATGCAAGTATCATGACACACAGGTCAGAGAGAACCTTATGGCCTTCTTGTCCACCTTCCTGTGGGTCTGGGCATTGAGCTCAGGTCACCAGGCTTGCACAGCAAGGATTCCTTATCTGTTGAGGTGTCTCCCAGCCCTAAAGACTTTAAAAAACATTTTACAATTATAACTTTTACATTTAGGCCTACTGTTTCTTTTGAGTGCATTTTTTTTCTATATGGTACTAAACATTTATTAAAGTTAATGTTTTCCCCACCAAAGCAGCCAGTGGTTCTAGCATCATTTATTGAAAAACCTCTCCCAAGTGACAGGTAACTGATACTTAGTCAAAAACCTGCTGCCTGTGCACACAGTGCTATCTTTGGGCTCTCTATTCTGCTTAGTTTATCTTCTTTTCTTATCCTTCCTCCTGCCCTCTCTATCTTCTTTTTAACTTTTTAGAGAACAGGTCATGCTGTATAGCTGGGGCTGCTCTGGCATTTGCTATGTTGACAAGGTGGGCTAGCCTTGAACTTACAGCAGTTCTCTTGTTTGTACCTTCCATGTACTGGGACTGCAGGCACACAGATCACTTCTGGTATTCATCTGTCTGTCCTGATACCACAAACGAAGTGTGTAATCTTTACAGCTTAGGATAAGTCTTGAAATCAATTTTGTTCTTTTTCAAAGATAATCTGGCTAATGTAGGTCCCCTTCATCTCTACTTAAATTTTAGGTCAGATTGTTTCTACTAAAACAAACAAAGCCAGTAGAAACTGTAATTGTACTGAATCTATAGATCCATCTGAAGAAAATTAACTAATATAAATAACTGTAAGATAATAAATATTTTATTGTGTGTATTTTCCATGTAACAATACTTCTGCAGCTCTCTGGACTCCAATCTCTCCACTCAGGCACTTCCATCAGCAAACTAGCTGTCCAGGTCTCCCTAGACCACCAGTTCCATTTCTTCAATGTCTCATGGTTTGTCCTTCCCTGTGTTGCATCCTGGCACCTCTTAAGGTAGTCATTCGGAACAGTCTTAGGGCATACCTTGTTTATTTTCTGTATCTTTGAAACCTCTGCTCTCCACTGTCAGAGGTTCAATGTCCTCAAAACTGATGTTTCACTTTTTTTTTCTCCATTGTTAAAATTGTTACAGGCAAGAAGGCAAATTGATCCCTGTTATTTCATGTTCACTGAAGTGGATTCAATATTTACTACTGCCAAATCTGTTCTCAATGTTAGAAAATTCAAGTAAAAATAGGACAAAAACAGCACTGCAACTGTGATACTTGTTATGAATGAACAGAAGACAGTCATACTCTGAAAACCTGCAGGAGGTTAGTTTTATGGCATTTGTTTAAGTCTTACCTAGATATCTCAGCCTGGGAATTTTTTTCTCCATCAACAGTGAAAGGAGATGCTCCAGTTAGTAGCTCATACATTAGAACACCTAAACTCCACCAGTCAACTGCCTATAAAACAAAAACAATTTCATTTTGTAGAACTAATAACTAAAATATATATTACAAAAATGGATCAAAATAAAGGCATATACTTTAAAATACTTTACAAAACACAGTTTCCACAGCTTCTGTAAAAGGAGTACAAAGTCACTACGTATAAGAGGTATTAGAGGGCAAATGTCCACATGTTCTTCCCAGAACAGAAAGTGCTTTAACAACTTCCTAAATCAGTCAGCTTTATCATTATTAATTTAAAAAACAATTTAACTTAAAAATGTCTTCCTAAAAGTTTAGATAGGTAGGACATTAGACTTAGGATCTGGGGAAGTATCAACCACATTTTATAAAGTAGTCATGCTCAAGAAACCAGATGGAGTTCCTTAAACTATAAGAACCTCACACAAGGGTGGTATCTTTAAACACCCCCACAAGTCAGTTCTCTTATAGAACATATCTAAGTATTCCCATCTGTGGGGAGATTTAAGATAGTAGAAAACCATTTACAAATTATCTGAACAATAAATATTCAAGAGAATATTTTTGGCCCATTATAACATGGATCTTAATCATTTATCTTAATCTTGTATTCTAGGTACAATACAAAGTTTTCTAACTTGAAAATTGGTTCCACTAAGCTCTTAACTGCTAAGCCATCAATCCAGCCCCAGTTCCATTAAGTTTTAGTAGATAATTTTCAAAATCTAAGTTATAAATTCATATTAAATTATACCAGGAAGTAAACTAAACCAGCATTTTAACTCCCAAATTCCTAGAAGCAGTTCCAATGACAGTTGAGTCAGTGCTCTCAGAATGTCCTGCATGGGGCATGAAACCGTGCTGCTTGGCTAATACACACCTGAGATCAGGTTCTAGCCACGGGTCAGTAACCACTGCCATTCTAATTTGGAGGATGTGCTTGATGCACATAGGACTGTTCAGTAAAAAGACCAAGCGTTCACCATAGTGCGTATGTGGTGGAAAGGGATGAAGAGAGAGGGGCAGTAAGGACACAGCCAGGTTCATTTGGGGAAGTTATTAATAAATCAAAAGTGATAGGGAACTGTAGCTTTTATTCAATACATGATGGAAAATGACCTAGATTTTATGACAACTTAGAGCTGACAGCTTCTTTATTATCTCTTCATGGGCACATAGACAAGGAAGAGGATAAGGCAAAAAACCAACCAACCAACCAAACAAACAAACAAAAGAGCTCCCTGAGGGTTAGGAAAACAGATTGTATTTTGAGTGTAGAATTTTCCTTTCAAGGTTGTGAAAAATGCTATTTTTGTTAGAGAGTAATCAACAAAGGCATCAATATCTCTGTGAAGTTAAAGGCAAACTGGGAATAAAACAAGTGATTTTTCTTCTTCAGTGGCCTCTCAACATCTCATTAGGATTTATTAACCAAAAGTGGCAAACACAACCAGCATCTTTTTCTGTATTTTTCCTGAAGAACTTAGCCATAACCAAAAAGCTCTGTTCCAAATCTCCCCATGATGCAGAGAGGAGCTATGGACACAGCATAGGTATTCAGTCACACTTCTATATTATACTTGGTGCAAACGAGCCTCATATGACAGAAATTTCTTTTTATGGAGTCACATTTGGTGCTTTGTTTAAGCTCTTCCAATAGAAATAAATTTCATTTATTTATTTATTTATAATTGTTTGAAGAACAACTTCAAGGTCCCAACTTTAACAAGAATGTCACTCTACAAAATAAAAGACTTCATCAATGAAATTGTTAAAGGAAAATCTAAAATGTCTTAAATTTTGTGTTTTTTCAATACAAAATATTAAAACTCATAGTGTGTTCAAGCACACAGAACAGGGAAACAAATCAGAAATATGGCTCTGATTAAGAGTCTTTACAGGACGTTATTAATGAGGATTCACTCTTAATTGCACACTTTCTGGAAATACACAAAGAAAGATCAAAAGTAGAACATACCTTGTCATGTCCCGAATCACCCCCTCTGACAATATCTGGTGCCATGTATTCAATAGTTCCACAAAAAGAATATGCTCTTTCAGTCTTGAACAAACAAACAAAAAGGGGATGTGATTTCAAGCTAGCATGACAAGCAATACGTGTCAGTGGTTGAGTTACAGCAGCAGTAGCAGTGGTATGATCTGCCCGACAGATCTCTGTACCAGGACAGACTTCTGCCTACTCAGGAAGGCATGGAGTAAACATCTTGCCTGAAATACTGATGGTTGGCATCCATCAACCCTCTCTAACATTGGGGGAAGGTCAAAAGCCAATGAGGAAGTGTGGGAACTGAAATAGGAAAACAAAGTGGAAACACCTCTCCCCCATCACTTTATACAGATCAGGCACTGCTAATGGTATGTTTAAACGGGAACAAAATTGACTTGGGAAAACAACATCTCTTAATGTCAGCTGTTGATTTTTTAAATAAAACTTTAAAAATTCAAAAAGGCTAATAATTTATAACCAGCCTCAAAATTAGCTTTAAAACCTTAAGAAAATCTTTAAATGACCAACAGATCATCCTAATGTAATAAAAGAGAAAACTAAAATTAATTACAATAAGGAAAAAATTCTTCCATACATACATATCATACATTTATATATCCATATATAAAATTTAAGAGTACTTTGGTGGCATAAAAATATTCCATAAATGCCAAGTGTGGTGGCATATGCACATCTTTAATCTCAGAGGCAGGTGGAGCTCTTGAGTTTGGGTCAGCCTGGTCTACCTAGTGAGTTCAAGGCCAGCCAGGGCTATAAACCGAGACCCTCATTTCAAAAAAAAAAAAAAAATCATAAAGCTATTTTTACAAAAACTTTCTTAGGGTAAAGATCTGATTTACACTTCATTCCTCCATCAGTTTTAAGAAAAGTAAGTGCTCCTTTTTTATGTCCCAATTGTAACTGAAGAATGACTACTCCTGAAGCTGTGACACAGACGTAATAGAAGGAGCTGATTTATTGGTTCAAGGTAAAAAAAAACAAAAAAACAAAAAAACAAAAACCACAGAAACAATGCTTTTAAGCATTATGAACTAAAAATGTGAATCACAGCACACATATCCATAAGAATAAAGTTAATATGGATGACTGACTTTGCTCCCTTTATATTCCGTGAACACTGAAATATTATTTTCCCTAGGAACTAAAAGAAGTAATCCAGGTATGGCACAATAGGGAATTTTGTTGTTGTAAGCTTGCAGAACCACGCTTTTAAACAGCCAGTGTAAGTCATGTAACACATCTCTCTCTGCTCCGTCATTTCATGACCAAATGCTATTACAGATGCAACTACCAAAAGGATTAGCATTAAATAAAATTAATTCCACTTAAGTTTGTGTACAAAAGGCAATGATTCTAAACAGTTCATTACAAGGAAAAATGTGTTTCAGGACTATCATCAGATTATTAAAAACACATCAAAATTTATTTCTAAAAAATATCCTTAACACTAAATTGCTTATAAGTTAATATAGCACTTATTATGCTATATCTCTTTGAACACAAAACAAAAACACTGCATAGCCAACCTCAGCAATATAGAAAAAATTAATGAATCATAGTTATTTATTACTTGAGAGTATCTTTTTAAAAAGTACTTTTTATTTTTGTGTATGAGTCTTTGCCTGTGTGTATCTCTGTATACTACATTTATGCCTGGAGCTGAGGCGGTCAGATGAGGGCCCTGGGTCCAGAGGACTGTGAACCACCATGTGGGTACTGAGCATCCAACCCAGGTCCTATACAAGAGCAGCAAATGCTCTGAACCATAGACATATCTCTTCAGCTTCATTTGATATTATTTTTAAAGACGCCATTAAGATATCTCTAAAACATCAAATGCTAAGTTAAGTGTTAGAAACTCAAAAACTATTTCTCCAAACTTAATGAGTAAAGATGTGATGGTCATTTAGGTACTGCTTCTCCTAATTTTTGTTTGGAAAACTAACCGTGTAGGAAAATTTAGTAAAACTTTCATTTCCACTTACAGGTGGCTTTGCTTCACATATTTTTAAATTATGCTGATTTCCTTCACAGTGTGAGACCATTAAAAATCAAATTTTAATATGATAAAACGTTCAAACTAGGGCAGGTGAGATGACTTAGTGAATGAGGGTAATGGCCAGCAAGCCTGATGACCTGAGTGTGCTCCTCAGATTCCTGTACGTTGTACTCTTATTTCCACGTGTGCACTGTGGCATGTGTGTCCACACACGCAGACACATGCAATGAATAAATGTAGACAAATTTCAAAAGTCTTAAAAATCTGGATTTTCTTCTCTAAAACACAGTCTGTAACTCTGATTTTAAAAGTATATGAAGTACATGTATTTGTCAGTGCCAGAAAGATGTGATGGCCACTAGCACTAATGTTTTAGTTTTTAAAATCTTTGTTGTAAATAGAATTCTATCACTCTCCCTTCTCCTTTTCTTCCTTCTAGCCCTTCCCAGTGACCTACCCAAACCCCTCATGTCTCCCCACTCTTAAGCTGACAGCTACTTTTTCTTTTGTTAATATTGTTATGTATGTATATATGTACTTACACATGTGTATACACAAATACATATAAATGCAATCTACTGAGACTGTTTTTGTTGTTTATGTATGTATGGTTTCAGGGCTGGCCACTCTGCATTGGAAAAACAGTAAGGGGCTCATCCCCAGGAGAGGCTACACTATATTCTAAGTCATGTACTGTTTTATACAGTGACAGCAACACTATAGATCTCATTCTTTATTGTCTTAAAATCAACTTCTAAATAATGCATGCATCACCCAAAGACAAAAAGACAATGAGTTTTAAAACAGTAAATGAGATATAGCTAAAGGCTGTTCCTAGAAATTCTTATTTATTGTTTTAAAAAGTCAATTAGTGGTGAGATAACTATAAAATTCTAAGCTTCGGGAAAAAAGCACCAAAGTAACTTAGAATAAAGGAACAGAGGAACTAATTAAAGAAGTGGGAAACCCTGTGGCTGAGTGGAGCACATCTCATACAAGACTACGAGAGGACAAACAAATGGCAAGACAATCAGGAACATTATAAGTTTGTAAACACTGGTGATTGTAAAGGAAACTTACAGGAGTTAGAACAAATATTAAAACAATAAGGAAATTCTATGAAGAAATGAAGGCCAACATTTTAGACATGATGTAGTATTTTATATAAAATTACAACTTACCAAAACCAATTCAAAAGTAAAGTCTAAATATACCTGTGTGTTTATGTAAGTCTTTGAGCTACTGGACATGAAAATAGAAAAACACCCTGCCCTCAAGCTGTATTACAGAGCAGTAGTGATAAAAACTGCATGGTATTGGTACAGTGACAGGCAGGTAGATCAATGGAATAGAATTGAAGACCCAGAAATGAACCCACACACCTATGGTCACTTGATCTTTGACAAAGGAGCTAAAACCATCCAGTGGAAAACAGACAGCATCTTCAACAAATGGTGCTGGTTCAACTGGTGGTCTACATGTAGAAGATTGCGAATTGATCCATTCCTATCTCCCTGTACAAATCTCAAGTCCAAGTGGATCAAGGACCTCCACATAAAACCAGATACACTGAATCTAACAGAAGAGAAAGTGGGGAAAAGTCTAGAACACATGGGCACACAGGAAAAGTTCTTGAACAGAACATCAATGGCTTGTGCTGTAAGATCAAGAGTCGACAAATGGGACCTCATGAAATTACAAAGCTTCTGTAAGGCAAAGGACACTGTAAATAGGACAAAACGGCAACCAACAGATTGGGAAAAGATCTTTACCAATCCTACATCCAATAGAGGGCTAATATCCAATGTATACAAAGAACTTAAGAAGCTAGACTCCAGAGATCCAAATAACCCTATCAAAAAATGGGGAACAGAGTTAAACAGAGAATTCTCAACTGACGAAACTCAAATGACTGAGAAGCACCTAAAGAAATGTTCAGCATCCTTAGTCATCAGGGAAATGCAAATCAAAACAACCCTGAGATTCAACCTCACACCAGTCAGAATGGCTAAGATCAAAAACTCAGGTGACAGCAGATGTTGGTGAGGATGTGGAGAAAGAGGAACACTCTTCTATTGCTGGTGGGAATGCAAGCTGATACAACCTCTCTGGAAATCAGTTTGGTGGACCCTCAGCAAAATGAACATAATACTACCTGAGGACCCAGCTATACCACTGCTGGGCATATACCCAGAAGATGCTCCAACATGTAATAAAGACACATGCTCCACTATGTTCATAGCAGCCATATTTATAATAGCCAGAAACTGGAAACAACCCAGATGTCCCTCAACAGATGAATGGATACAGAAAATGTGGTACATTTACACAATGGAATACTACTCAGCTATTAAAAACAATGACTTCAGGAAATTCGCAAGCAAATGAATGAAACTTGAAAATATCATCCTGAGTGAGGTAACTCAGTCACAAAATAATGAACACAGTATGTACTCACTGATAATTGGTTATTAGCCCAAATGTTCGGAATACCCAAGAGTCACTTCACAGCAACCATAGAGCTGAGTGTGAGGTCCCAGATGGAGGAGTTGGAGAAGGGACTGAAGGAGCTGAGGGAGTTTGACAGTTCCATGGAGGGAGCAACAGTGTCCACTGGCCTGACCTCCAGATGCTCCCTGAGACTGGATCACCAACCAAAGAATACACATGAAGGGACCCATGGTGCTGGCCTCACATGTGGCAGAGGAGGGCCTTGTTAGCCATCAGGGGGAGGAGAGGCCCTTGGGCCTGAGGGTGTTAGATCCCCCAGTATAGGGGAATGCCAAGGAGGGAAGACAAGAGTGGGTGGGTGGGTGAGTTGGTGGGGGAATACCCCCATAATGGCAGGGGAAGGGGGAGGGAACGGGGAGGTTCCAAAGGGGAGATCTGGAAAGGGGGAAACATTTGAAATGTAAATAAAGTACGGAAAAAAAGAAAATAGAAAACAAAACAAAACAGTAACAACAACAACATCACATGGGCCATGCTAGCTGTGGAAATGCAGTCATCAAACACTCACCAAAACAGAAGTGCATAAACTTCTGTGTAAAACTATTCTTCAACTTAAATCTTTCTTTCTTTCCTTTTTAGTTTTTGAGACAGGGTTTCTCTGTGTAGCCCTGGCTTTCCTGGAACTCACTCTGTAGACCAGGCTGGTCTTGAAATCACAGAGATCCACCTGCCTCTGCCTCCCAAGTGCTGGGATTAAAGGCGTGCACTACTACAGCTCAGCAAATTTCAAACAAACTTAACAAAAAATTCTAACATTTCTAACAGATATTAATATAAAAAGCTAATGAGAAAGATTCATGAAAAGTAAAGTTTGTTCTATGAATTGGAAGATGTTCTGTTATAGAAAAACAAGCCTGCAGAGACTACTACTAAGGTTTACCTATCAAAACCATAAATACTGGGCCTGATGAGATGAGCCAAAGGTTAACCAGCACTTGCAGTTCTTTTGGAGTACCTGGGCTTGGTGCCCAGCACCCACACGGCTCACAACTCTGTAACTCGTTTCAAGGTTTCAAGGGACTCTTTTCGCTTCTGTAGTCACCAGACACACATGTGGTATATATGCTATTCCCAAACATACACAAACTAAACGGTATGAAAATAGAAAATAAACCATTGCTACTTAAAAATAATGGCTCTATCATGTGGGGTGGGGTGGGCTTTGCCCCTTCCACATTAGCAGGTCTGCTGGTGCTGTCCTTATTCAGATCATCTTTAGGCTACCATAATTTCTGATGCCACCTCTCAGTGGGACCCTGAGCTCACCCACTAGGTTAGGCTGCTGGCAGTGAGCTCCATGGACCCTCTTGTCTGTACCTCCCCAGCACGGGGATTACAAGCATATGCCTGCATACTCAGCTTTTAATGTGGGTGCTGGAGACTGAACTCAGTGAGCGCTTTACCATCTCAGCTATCTTTCAGCTCCAATGTATTCTTTTAATATGGTTATCTACAAAAAATATCCAGATGGATCTATAATTTATAGAATTATGCAGTTATGTACACAATTAACAATGTGATCCCTGAAGCCCATGGCCAGCCTGCCTCGATGAACCGAGGTTTAGTGACAAGCTCTATATAAAAAAAGAAAAAGTAGAGTAATAGAGGAAGACAACTGACATTAACACTGACATACACACATGAACATGTACCTGCATGCACACGTGCCCAGCCACAAATAAGCATCTGTACACACACTCACGCGCACACACACATATACACTCACGCGCACACACACACACTCACAAACGCATGCACGCACACACACACACACACACACACACGCGCACACACACCAACTTATAATAGGATACACCATTCATGTACATTTTAAAAATGCAAGATAATAATATCCATGTACAAAATTGAAAATTACAGCATTCATGTACCTAAGCCAGACTTCTCTTCCAAGTTCCAGACTGCTAATAGCAAGGAGACCCCTGATTTTACATCTCATTTAACTTCAGCTTACCGAACTGAACTCACTCACCCATCCCAGGTCCTGTAATGCTGCCACCCTTTCAGTTGCTCTAGCAGCTACCTTACAGTCTTCAGGCTCTCTCATATCCCATATCTAAGTCATAAAAATTTCCATTCGTTCTACTGTCAAAATACACGCCAAATCTACCTACCTCTGAAACTCCTCCCTATCACTGGTGGCTCAAGCCAACTCCATCTTTTGCTGATACTATAAGAGCTTCCTAAACCCATTTTCTGTCCCCCTCTGAGTTACCACTCATGCCAAGCAGAATTACAGGCCATGCTACTCAGACTCTCTAGTGGCTACTGGCTGTACAGAGAAGCCGTAGTACATACAAGGCCCTTTCTGACCTGAATAATCTTATTCTGCATGTCCATGTCCTTAGCCCACGACTCTATCCATCACTTGTTCTACACAACCCACAAGATACCCACACGGCCACTACCACTTCTCACATGTCCCCTTCTTAGCAAAGCATCTCCAGGACAGCCTAGTGTGTTCTGATCCTTCCATTTCTTTCCTGTTGAATCTGATTCCCTGCCACTTATTACAGATATGCTATGTAGGTATTTGACTTACGCACATGTTACTGTCTACTGTCTGTTCAGAGGGGAACTTTTGTGTCTCTGGCTCACTATTAGATCTCCATACCTTGACTGAACACTGTTTGGATCATGGCAGACAATGATTCCCTAAGTCCTGAATATGCAGGAAAAAATGGAAAATGAACATAACTGAAAATATGACTGCTGAGTTCATATGGTGTTGTATTATTTTTGCCCTCTGACTTTAATATGCACATTGTGCCATGGACATGTACACACATATACATGCACAAGGTAAAAAGAAATGTGCTATTAAAAATGACTCATAATGACTTGCATCACACCCATCAATGAGAGCCTCCCTCAACCTTCATCACTGAAGCTTCTTGCAGTAGAGGACAGTTAACTCAGACACACCGACTTGTCGACATGCAGAGACCAGGACAGTTTGGAGTGCTGGACCTAAGTGGGTTGTCTCTCCCACACACCTCTCTCCAGGCTCAAGGATCTATGTGGGAAAAAGGCGGGAAGAATGTAAGCCAAGAGCATAGTGGCACCTGCCTTTAATCCCAGCACTCTGTAGGCAGAGGCAGGTGGATCTCTTATGAATTTAAGGTCAACCTGGTCTACAAAGCACGTTCCAGTCCAGCCAAGGTTATATAGTAGTGAGACCTTGTCCCAATCCTGACACCCCCCTCCCAAAAAAGATTGTAAGCGCCAGAGGGTAGGTAGGAGTGGATCATTTCAAGGTCACTGTAATTCCTTTTCATATAACAGGGTAGACTCATATTTGAACTCACAGTGATTGTGGCAGTATGCATAAGACCTGCCAAAGTTCAAGCTGGACAAAACTCTAGCATGGAGGATGGAGATGGACACAAGGCCCCATTACCAAGGAGCTATTTATTGCATTGAATTGCTGCTGGGGAAGAAAAGTCCATTCTTTAATGGTGTGACATCTGCTATACTGACCACACCTCAGAGCAAGCCCCATGCCCAGGAGTAGTCAGCCAACACAAACTGGGTTTAAGAGTTAAGAGAGACAGGCAGGCAGGCAGGCAGACGCACACGCGCACGCACACACGCGCGCACACGCATGTACACACACACACACACACACGCACACATGCACACGCGAGGGCGGTTGGGGTAGTTAGACGGGTAGGGTAGGGCGGTAAGGAGGAGCTGGAGAGTTGTGGGAGGGGTGATTATGATAAAAACAGTATATGAAAACTGTCAAAAATTTGATAGAGTATTTTACAAAGAAAGTTACAGAATGCAAACATTAATCATATATTTTCAATCTTATTATCCCAGAGTAAATCTTGTTAAATTCCACAGGGTTTTTAAACATTTTTTGTTTGACAGATGCACCTCATCCATTCCTGCTGAGGCTAGTGGTCCTCTAGTGGACGCATCACGGGAATGCTTTCCCTGATCTCCAAGGCAATGACTAGCATCCAATAGCTGTTCATCAGAAGAAAAACCAAAATAATAAAGAAAATAATTAAGATAAAACTGGCAGCTAAATATTTTTCAAGTAAACAAAAATTTAACATTATTTGAACAAATGAAGTATTTAGTACTTAGAAATTTCTAGGCAAATGATGCCAGTTCAAAAGCTGTCTCTGCTTCCTGTCGGTATTTACATCACCTCACAGAGAGAGGGGGGTAACAACAGTCTGAGTAAGATTAACCAGAACCAGTCATTTCTGCCGTAAGAAAAAGTAAAAGGGAACTGTGGAGCCATCTTGTCCTTGCTCTTTGGAGGGGACAAAGGGTCAGTTTGCTCTGATGTCTGGGGGAAAGGGGATGGCACATGCAGAAACTTCACAAACGGCTAGAGTTAAATATGTTAACACTGAAATATTTTATAGTATGTCTTTTCTATTTCTATTATGTTTATGTACTCATGGGGGGGGGGCAGAGGACAATTGCGTAGAGTCAGTTCTCTCCTTCCACCCTGTATGTCCCATAAATCAAACTCAGGTGGTCAGGCTTGGCAGCAAGTCCTTGTGCCCACTGGGCCAACTTGCCGGCCCAATTGTAATTGTTTTGAAGGACAGACTGAGGCCACAGATTAATACTTTGGACTCTGTGCCCTTCCAACACCTCCACTTACCTAAAATGTAATTATTATCCAGAGTCACTTATTTTGGCAAATGAATGACAGGAGTAATTAAGAGAAACCCAGTAGGCTTTCCAGGAGTACATGTAAATGAAAACCCATCATGAATCCATGTCACTACAAATCAATCAAGACTGGAGACAGATGTAGGCAATCTCAAAGTGCCATAGTTACTGTACAGTTCTTAATGTGAAAATGCTCGTGTGGATCCCAACTCCTATCCAGTGTGGTGGTCTGAAAGAGAATGGTCCCAGTTGCTGATGCTGTCTGAGGAGGTTTAGAAGGAATGGCCTTGCTGGAGGAAGTGTGCCACTGGAGGCGAGCTTCGAGATTTTGAAACCTTGCCCTACTTCCAGTTTGCTTTTCCTGCCTCATGCTTTCAGCTCAGGACGTGACCTCTCAGCTTCCTGTTCCAGCTGCCTTAACTATCTGCCTGTGACCAGGCCTCCTGGCCACGATGGACTCATTCTTGAGGAACTGTAAGCCAAAATTAAACTCTTTTTTTTTTCATAAGTTGCTTCCAGTCATAATGCTTGATTACAGCAAGAGAAAAGTAACTAACATGCCTAGCCATCTCGATATATATACATTACATTAAGCAAAGCTTAAAAATGGCATTACTAACTAGGTATTTATTAAAGAAAGATGTAAGTTTCTACAAATAAAAAAATAAAGGAAGAATAACAAGATTCTTGTGTATAAATTTTAACTTTTCTCATAATAATCTGAAACCTGAATAGTGTACCTTACAAACAGAAATTGATATATACAATGCTTTACATTTCAAAGTATACTTGCATGAGAAAGCTTATTATTACATTGGTATGACAACCTAGTAAGTGGCTAACTATTGTGTTACAGACGGAGGAACTAGGATTTGGAGGATTGCCGACTAAAAGACCAAAGATCCCATCTTCAACACAGCAGAATACTTCTTACACATTCAAATAACTCATCAGCCAATCGCTGACCTACACTCATCAAACGTTCAAAGGTTTGCTTTTTTTTATTTTAAAGTTGTGCTCTTCCAGCCTTTTCCTTTAAGCATGAATACCATGACAGTAGGCTGTGACTTAGAGATCTCCATTTTAAGTGTTGGGGGTTTATTTATTTATTTTTGTTGTTTTTTTTGAGACAAGGTTTCTCTGTGTAGCCCTGGCTGTCCTGGAACTCACTCTGTAGACCAGGCTGGCCTTGAACTCAGAAATCCGCCTGCCTCTGCCTCCCAAGTGCTGGGATTAAAGGTGTGCGCCACCACTGCCTGGCAGATTTATTTTTCTTAACTAAAACTTTTAATTTTGTCTACCTGAGGATTTTTGTTTATTATGAAAAATTTTAAACATTGGCTGTTAAAATGTGAAAAGTATGTTTACGCCATATTTATATAGAGAACAATAACACATGAACATATATTTCAAACATTATTTTGTTGTTTATGAATAAAAAAGATAATTTTGTCAAAGTTATTATCTTCATATTATTCTTATTTTTAACTGTCTTATTCCATATTAGAATTAAATATGAAATACATAGCAGATTGTCTGTTTAGCTCAACAAACATTTCTTTTTAAAAAAAGATTTATTGGTTTTATTTCATATTTATGAGTATTTTGCCTTGTCTTTGTCTACACCATGTGTGTTCTTTGGTGCCCACGGAGGCCAGAATAGGGCACCAGGTCCCTGGTGTTGCCAATAAAACCCAGGTCCTCTAGAAGAGGACCAAATGCTCTTAACTTCTGAGCCACCTCTCCATTCCCCAGAAAAAAATTTTAATGATCAAAGTAACAATTATGAATGACATAGTCTAGTCTATAGAGACTTATGTTTTCTTTTATTTCCAGAACCTCAAGGGATTAACCAAATTTTGAGAAAAAATATAAATAAAAAACAATTAAAAAGAAAATAGCAATAAAAGCTATCAAACTATACAAAGTAGGTGTTATCACAAAAAGATGTTTAAAATTACTAAAATAAAGTTGGTTCTGTATATAATTCAGAATTATCAACATCTATGTAGAAAGAATCATGCATATATATAAGAAATACCTCTAAAATAACATGTTCATGATTTGTTAGGGTCACCATCCTGTTTCTAGAGTCCCTTATAATACTTGGCATATAGGAGGTACTTGGTATCATTTGAAAATAAAAGAAATGATTTTGCTATTAAAACAGTATTATGCTATTAAAAACACATTAAACACACATAAAAAGTAAGTTGCTAAAAGTAAACGTAAGTACATTTCTCAGACCAAGTGAAGCCAGAATTTAGAGATTCTGAAACAAGCAGATCTGGGTTAGAAATGGTCTGTTCAATCCTAGTAATGTAGAGTCTGAGGTACCTAGGAGAAGTCAGAGGAACACAATGTTACAGACATATTTAGGGCTTGAGCCCAGAAGAGAGATCAGAAGTAGCAGTACATATGGATGACATTCAAGGAGAGAGGACAGAGGCTGGTGGTACTGCAGCTCCAAGGTCAAAAGTCATTTACTGTTTAAGGCTATTGGACAAATAAGCAAGGTAAGGAAGGAAAAGCACTAAGTGATATTGGCTAGACAGCATCAGTCAACTGGTGAGGAGTAGACCTGGGAGTGCTGATGTGTAAGTGGAGGCAGTCTACAGACATACGGACGGACAACAAGAGCAAAGGAGCTAGAGGGAAGATGAGACACCCACGGATTTTTGTTTGTTTTGTCTTTTTAAGTCAGTCCATTTGTCCATCATCTCCTGATTTTTACATTTTTAAAACAGAAGCTACTAGGCATGCTTGAATGATGGGTGAGACCAGAGTGTGACTGGAGGAGTGTAAGATGAGATGAAGCATGGACAGCTAGAGTCAGGCTGAAGGGATGGGGGAAAGGATCCACTTGCTCCTACAAAGACTTTGGTATAAGTGACATAGGCTGACACATGACCAAAAAGGAACCTAACAAGAAATGCTAACCCAAACAGAACAGTCTCAAGGAGGTATCCATTCAAAGGGAAGAGGCTGAGTCAGGACACTTAATAAATTGGTGCTGGGTGGGGTAGGAAACAAAAGGCCATTAGATCAAGTTTTAGAAGACCCCAGAAAAGAAAATTCCTATCTGATCCCTGAGAATATATATAAGCTGAAGTCTAGCCTGACAGTATGACCTTTATAGCCAAGAGAAAGAATGAGCTGGCAGTAAGCTGTGAGAACCGAAGAGTGTAATTTTCTGTCAAAATACAGTTGGTTACAGTCAGTGTGGTAGTGGACTTATCAATGACTTACTTCTCTGCTTTAGCTTGAACTCTTAACATCTTTGCATCTAAACAACAAATGCTGGATTCTCTTAGGGGATAGTGCTTGGCCTGACCAGCAGAAAACAAGGACCCTTCTATCACAAGAGGAGAAGAGAAGCAGGTGCTTCAGTCACACAGGGCAGTTGATGATCTGTGACTATTCTATCCAAGATCTACCTAATTCTGGTCAGCTTTGGTTTTTGTTTTTTGGGGGGCTTACTTTTGTTTTGAGTACCAGCAATTCACTATTGTGTAAGAACCTGGTCTGTTTTCTCCTATTACTAAATAACCAGCCACATGTGCCTATAAATAGTCACCAAGTGATTCCTTTCAGCTTTGTATGTAGCCTATTATGTACACATAGAAGGGTCCTCAACAAACATACATAGTGTGAATGAACACATGGATGTGTGCATCTGTGGAGAGAGGAAAGTAATTGCTAGGTCTCTCTGTCAGGGGACAGCCACACACTACATGCCAGGACACTCTGGCAGTGTGGTGAGATATTTTAAACATGCCACTTCAAAAGAATCCACTGTACTGACATATATTTTATAAAAATAATCACAGATTCAAGACAGCACCACAGACATGCTTCTGTGCACAGTCTAGGCTTATCGGGTTGCAGACTCTTCTGCAGAGGCGTGGCTGGGAAGTTTCACTCTCAAAACCCCCAAATGACAGCATCTGTCAACTTTCTAAAACAAGGCTTATTTTATATTTATATGTATGAGTGTTCTTTCTGAACATATGTATCAGAAGTATGTCTTAGGTCAGAAAAACATATCAGATTCCCTGGAACTGGAGTTACAAAGAAGGTTGTGAGCTGCCATGTAGGTACTGGGAACTGTATTCAGGTCCTCTGCAAGAATAAAGTGCTCTTAATACTGAACCATCTCTCCAGGCCCAGTCTGTTCATTTTTTGCTCTTGGTTTCTCAGTGGGAATCCTCCATACCCGTCTAAGACACTACTGTGCTCACAGTGAGGTGTTGGGAACAGGCCAAGGGCCCTGCACAGTGCAGGGTGTCACGGGTTGTTTCCCAGATGGCATCCTCACTCTCTACTAGGCCTTGAACACAGTCCTTCTGACCTTGACCATCTTCCCTCATAGGTACCTACCTAATCAACAGAGGTGGCATAGGACCTGCGGATATAGGGACTCAAATCTTTCTTACAGGACACCCATACAATCCTCCTGGCACCTTAAACATGTCCACTTCTACTTGAGAAAGAACTGGTGGCTTCAATTCCTGAGCAGCTCAGGGAGTCAGAGGTACAAAGCAGCCTGCTTTTGAGCCTCTTCCTCTACTGGTCTAGGATTCAGCCTAAACTGCCATCTCATTGACCAAACTGTAGTAGCCATTATTCGCCCTTCCCTTTAAGAGTGTATGCACACTTCTCTTTTTTACTTTAGTAGGGTTTAGAGAAGAGGAAACAATAAACATGTAATCTTCTTCGTTTTTATAAAGGAATAAAATGTTTTAAAATAAAAAAATCAGACTTGGGAGTAGAGCTGGAGAGACAGATTGGCAGTTAAGGCCACTTGTTGCTCTTGCAGAGGACCCAGGTTCAGTTCCTAACACCCACAAGGACACTCAAAACTATCTAAACTCGCAGGGCAGTGGTAGCGCACACCTTTAATCCCAGCACTTGGGAGGCCGAGGCAGGCGGATTTCTGAGTTCAAGGCCAGCCTGGTCTACAGAGTGAGTTCCAGGATAGCAAAGGCTACACTGAGAAACCCTGTTTTGAAAAACCAAAAAACCAAACCAAACCAAAACAAAACAAAAAAACCCAACCATCTAAACTCCAGTTCCAGGAATCCAATACCCTCATATGGCCTCCACGGGCACTGCATACATGTGGTGCACAGACATACAGTGTCATGAAGGTGAAGATCTTCCCTAATTTTTTCCTCATTTCCTGTCTAGCTTAGAAGTGATCATCGGTAAATACATACTGGATGAGCAAATAAAGTTAATATACCAATGATAAAAATTTAGGACTTTTAGTCTTTATACTAGAGTTATCTGGGAGGAGGAGCCTCAATTGAGAAAAATGCTTCCACCAAATTGCCTAAAGGAAATTAGTATGATATTCTCTTGATTATATTAATGTGGGAAGGCCCAGTCCATGGGGTGGGGTGTTGTGCAAACTCTGGGCAGGTGGTCCTGAGTTGTAATAAGAAAGCCAACTGAAAAATCTATGAGGAGCAAGTCAGTAAGCAGCACTCCTTATGGCTTCTGCTTCAACTGCTGCCTGCAAGTTCCTATCCTGATTTCCCTCAGTGAAAAAGTATGACATGAGAGTTGTGAGATAAAATAAGCCCATTCTTCTTCAGTAATGTGTGGTTATAATGTTTTATCACAGCAACAAAAACCCTAACCTTCTCAGGACTAGTTTTGGAAAGTTCCAAAAAGCAGTCAGACCTGCAGACAGATTAATTATCTCTTACCTACAATTCTTGAGACCAGAAGTGCTTCAGATTTAAAAATTTTAAAACCTGGATTCTAGCATATTATCACATATAAAAATGATATCTTGAAGGGGTGTTGTATTCTGTCAAATGTTTTTCAGCATCTAATGAGATGATCTTGTGAGTTTTTTCTTTGTGTTTGTTTATATAGTAGATTATATGAATGGATTTTTGTTGAATTGAACCAACCATGCATCCCTGGGATGAAACCTACTTGATCGTGGTGAATGCTGGTATTGATGTGTTCTTGGATTTGGTTTGCTAGAATTTTACTGAGTATTTTTCCATGAATATTCATAAGCAAACCTGGTCTGAAGTTCTCTTTCTTTGTTAGGTCTCTGTGTGGTTTAGGTATCTGAGTAACTGTGGCTTCGCAGAATGAATTGGATAGTGTTCCTTCTGTTTCTATTTTATGGAATAGTGTGAGGAGTGCTGGTATTAAGCTCTCTTTGAAGGGCTGATAGAATTCCGCACTAGAGCCATCTGGCCCTGAGCTTTTTCTTTGGTTGGAAGACGTTTAATGACTTCATCTATTTCCTTAGGGGATATGGGCCTGTTGAGATAGTTTACCTGCTCTTGATTTAACTTTGGTTCATGGTAGCTATCTAGAAAATCATCCATTTCACCTAGGCAAGAATGTGGAGAAGTAGGAATACTCCTCCATTGCCGGTGGGGCTGTAAACTGGTACAACCACTCTGAAAATCAATCTGGAGTTGCATCATTATCTGTGGCCAGTGACTTTCTGGGCAACAATGCCAAAGGGTGGCCTTTCAGTGGTATTAAAGACTTGTTCAAGTATCAGTTTTCTTTCAGTGATGACCCTGGCAAATGTGTGATGGATTTTTCTTCAGCTTTATGATAAGAAGCCATGTTGTGATAATAATCTGTCTGTCTTATCTCTACCTAACAGCCATTTGTCCATCATACTAGGATCAATTACAGGTCCTTGCACACACTAGACAAGCACTCTACACAGAGCTGCATCTTTAACCCTTTTTACTTTTTGCTTTGAAACTAAGCCCAACAATAAGTTGCTTGGGCTGCTCTTGAGGTCATGTTGTTGTCCAGCCAGGCCTTGAACCTGACATCCTCCTGCCTCAGCTTCCCAAGAAGATGGGATTATAAGTCTAAGCCACCAGGCTTGGCTATAACTATAAATATTTTCTAACATAATATTTTTATCGATGCTTTGAAGATTTTATATCATACATCCCTATCACATTCACTTCCTAGTCCTTCCCTGCCTCTCCCCCCCACCCCCACTGTCAGCAAAAATAAAGGTCCAACTTGGGTTATTTATATACTCACAGGAGTTAGTATACGCAAACTCTCAGTGGTCTGTACCTTAAACAGAGATGAGTCTGTCCCCTCCTGTACCTCTCCTGGAAGCCATCTATTGATTGTGGAGGACAACACTTCGTCATCCTATCAGTTTTTAAGAGTTTTCTTCCATGGTTCCTATTTAGTCTGTTACTAGGGGTGTGTGTGTGTGTAACTATGAATCTTTTAAAATTTAAAACTGTGTTTTTTCTTAAATTTCTGCAACAAGCCCACTGGATATTTAGTTACTTTCAGATTTAGTTCATCACAACACAATACTGCTAGCTTTACAATCTTCACACCATGAAGTGTCTTGAGTTCACTGTGACACTAATGGAAGTACCCTTTCATTATTTTTTAAATCGTGTGTATGTGTGTGTGTGTGTGTGTGTGTGAGAGAGAGAGAGAGAGAGAGAGAGAGAGAGAGAGAGTGTGTGTGTGTGTGTGTGTGTGTGTATGTGTGAGTCATAGGACAATGTATGTGAGGGAGTTGATTCCCTCCTTCCACTATGTGAGTCCTGGGGATCAAACTCAGGCTTGGTGGCTGGCAGCTCTATTCCTAAGGACCTTGCTGGAACATTTCCCTATTTTTCATTAACTTCTGTTCATTACTTTAAATGTTAACAGTTCCTCCTTCTGCTTCCTCAAGTCTGATACAGTGGTCATTCCCACACAATATTCTTCAATGAGCCATTCACATCAGCACTGCTGGGCAGCTTCTGCAGCAGCCTGACTTTCTCTCTAGAAATCAACATAAATGCTTCTTCTTTTTCTTATCATTGTAGTGCACGAGGAACTGCAACCCCTTCTGAGACTCCCAATAGATCTTTGCACTGCACCACAGAGAATATGTCAACATTAAAATAAAAATAAACTGAGCAATGTACATAGCCTGTGGCTGAAAAGTGTCAGGCGTATCCTCATGAACCTGTTCTTGTACATGAGGCTGCATATGTTTAACCTTACTATCTTCTGTGGGTCAGGTGCCTGCCTGCACTAGGGAACCTGGCATTCATGCAAAACATGTTCCTCCATCTCCAACCCAGATCCCTCCCTCTCTCTGCCTCCCATGATTGTTTTCTTTTCCCTCCCAAGTTGGACTGAAGCATCCCCACTTGGGTCCTCTGCTTGCTAAGCTTCTTGAGTTCTGTGGATTGTTCTGTACTTTTTTGGCTAATATCCACTTAATAGTGAGTACATGCCATGAATGTCCTTTTGGGTCTGAGTTACCTCACTCAGGATGATTTTTTTTTCTAGTTCTATCCATTTGCCTGCAAAACTCATGATGTCCTCATTCTTAATAGCTGAGTAGTAATCCATTGTGTAAATGAACCACAACTGACAGAGACTATTGTCCCTGAGGGACATTAAATAAACTATGTTATGTGCCTGTGTTTTGATTGTGACACATCACAGTATGACAAGTATGACGTCTTTCATTTGTGACATTAAGTTGGCACACAAGCAGTCTCAGATTTGAGTAAGCCTGCACAAAAACCTTGTAAACCAAGTAAGCCATATGGTACTACTGTTGTATTAAACGTTTACTGGTAATAAATTTTTCATCCTTGTTTACATTCTGCTATTACTAACTTCAAATTAAAATATAATACTCACTTCATCAGCCACAAATTCCTTACTCAGACCAAAATCTGTCAGCACCACATGGCCATTAGAATCAAGTAGAATATTCTCAAGCTTAATGTCACGGTATATAATTCCCAACTGTAAAAACAAAACAAAACAAAACGCATTTTAAGATACTCACCAAATGAATTAAGACAGCATTTATCTACCTTTAAGGAGGTTCCTCTTCAAGATTCTGTGGCTCTTAGCAATTCTGTAAGCAAATGTTCCATCTTGGGGCTCAGGTGCTGGCTTTCCCCAAGCTCTCCAAATGTATCTTAGTTCTGTGATGAGGGTCTACCCCTAGGACCAGCTTCTTTGGGGTCTCTCTGTTGACTATTGCCCCTTTCTGTCCCTCTTCTCTTTATTTCACACTCATTCCAAATCATCTTCATGGGCATTCTTGGACAATTCTTGTCCACATCTCTGCAACGGCTTTAGCAAACCTTCCTGAAGAGCCATACCCCATGCTAATCATTTCTTTGTTTTCAAACTGTGTACTTACCTGCACATATTTCTTAGGGATTTACTATTTATCCTATTATATTTGCACCATCTGCTTTTTCACATTCTATACACTTATCTGGTGTCCTGAATAATGCAATGTATTAGACAGGCAATTAATAAAGACTTCTAGAATAATAAGCTCTTAAACATAAAGGTTAAAGAGCACAGGTTAATTTTGATGTTTAGTTATAAATCAGCAAAACAAATCATTAAATAACATTTATACAGTCAGTTGTGCACTGCTTTATGACAAGAGAATGTTCTGGAAAATATGCTGTTAGGTGATTTTGACTGTGAAAGCATCATGGACTGTACTTACACAAACCTTGACAGTGTAGTGAAAAAAACCCTATTCCTCCTGAGGCCACAGAGAATAAAACAGTGGGCAAATCAGGCCAAAAGGACCACAGAGTAACCGTGAGATGTATACAGCTGCGGCAGTGTACACAGTAGACTGTCTTATAGAACACCCTCTAAGATGATGGTTAAATTCATACTAAGCACACTGTCAGGTCATGCTCTGCCGTGTGTAACAACACGTGCTGCATTAGTATATGAATGGGACCACAGCAGGTTTATCCACACCAGCCTCACATAAACAGGGCTGGAATCAAATCAGCATTTTGACAGCTACAAAACCACTAATTGACAGGAAATTTTAAGTTCCATTACAATCCTATGGGATGACAGTCAAATGGCTGGCCCATCACTGAGTGAAAATGTTTCATTTCTCATGTAAGCAGCACAGTAAAACGTTTCCATTGTAAAATGTAAATCTAAGACGTGACTGACTGATCCACTTCGATTTTCTACTTCATGTTGCCGGTTATATCTGCATGGATTAAGTGTTTTGATACTTTGAAATATTGCTTTCCTCAATATTAAATACAGGAAAACACAGATTTCTAATAATCTCTAAAACTGAAATAAAAATTATACCTCCCTCATCAAAACCCAAAAACAAGCCCCCCCAACCCCCAAGCAAAATCAAGAACAAAAATCAGCAGGCAATTGTCCTACGAGAGCTAAAGTGGTTCGTGGGAAAGACCGAAAGGAAAACTCGAGCGTGCACTCTGCAAACATTTGCCTGGAAGCAGTGCATGTATCTAACCAGCAGCACTTCACATTCCAACCTCTTTGGAAAAGACTTTTTTTTTTTTTTTTCCTTTTATTTTCGTACTTTATTTACATTTCAAATGTTTCCCCCTTTCCAGATCTCCCCTTTGGAACCTCCTCATTCCCTCCGCCCTCCCCCTTGGAAAAGACTTTTAGAAACAAACTATGCAGTCCAGCTGACTCCATCACTTCCAAATAAGTGTGTATTTTCTCTCTTCCTATAAGAGTTAGTACTAGTGTCTCTATCAGGATTAGCATGGCTGGCTTTGTGTCTGAGTGTCATTTTTAGGGTAAGACAGCCTAGAACTTACTTACTATACCGCATTCATTGTGGATCTATCACACTTATTCCTAGTTTCATATGTTATGGACATCCACATTATAATTACTGTTTAGTAATAGTAAGTGGTATGAAATCTTCCTTTAGTAAATAAAATGAATCAATTAAAGTATATAATTTATAGACTATTTTTTTCAGCTTACCTGTTTGGCTTTGTGTTTTACTTTTAATTTAGTATTTATGGTGAGTTTTATTGTCATTTTTGTATTATAAAACATTATACCTAATTATAAGCTACAAAGGTCTTTGTAGTTTAGTCTGAATAGTAATATTCTGATATAAAAAGGTTTAAACTAAATCATATCACCCAAAAATAAGCATAGCCATGAAGCTTGTCACCATAGTGAAAATTCTATCAAAAGAAGCACAGAATGGTCATTTATTGTTCTGCTCTCCTTCCTCTCCACTGCCAGGTCCCTTTTCTTCCTGCTTCTCAACACAATTTTAATTACTCTTCATTTGAGACACGGTCTGACTCTATAAAACTAAGATGACCTCAAACTGACAGCCCTGATCCCTAAAGCTCCCAGATGCAGAAATTTTCTAAAGATGTGTCTCCCTCTACCTGTCTGGTCTTGTTTCTGTTCTGGGTTAGATCAGCCATTGCTGGCCCCCCGCCCTTTCTGTAAGTACCTTTCAGAATCTTTTCTCAGTCTCTCCCTCCTATTATCTCCATCTATGACTCAATTTCGATCAAAACTCACTGAACCTTCAAGATGTCCTCCCTGCTGTTCTCCTTTAATTCCTACCTCTTTCTAGGTCACACATTTGTACTTTAATCTGTTCATCTTAACTAAGGGAGGGACAACAGACATGACAAAGAGTGGCTTCAGGATCTATCTGAATTGTTGAAATTTAGTGACTCAATCAAATTGTTCCTTTATGAACTTGTACACCTTTGATATAAATTACCTTAGCATTTTCTATTTCTGAAGAAAACCTGAGGCAACACAGAAATCAGCTGCTTCTCCAATTAACTTAAGTAAGTTAAGACAAAATGTCATGGACCGAGGGTTAAGAATATCACGGAATTTAAACTAATTTGTAGAGTTCCAAGAGGATCATAGAAACAATGGGCAAGAAACAGCTTCAGTATCTGAGCTCATGTCACCTGGAGGCTGTGAGGAGGAGCAGAGCAGGGCAGCTGCAGAGTAAGTTAACATGGAGGGAGGGGATCACTCCAAATCAGCAACAAAATCAGGGGGTGCCTTCTGAGTACGGACAGATGGATTGTGCCATGGAGCAAGTCACAACTGAGGAAATACATGGTACAGCTTGGGCTTCATTTTAAAAACCAAAGACTTTTTTTTTTTTTTTCTCTGATGAAAGTACTGGGATTTTTTCATAAAGACACATAAGAAAAAAAGATCAAGTTCTTTTGTTTGTTTTTCTTAGTTTTTATGTTTTAAAACACGATAGACAAGAATTTATTTGCTGTTCATTTATTGAGTTGGGGTCTCATTTTGTGACTCAGCTTGGCTTCAATTCATGATCCCCCCTCAGCCTCCCACATGCTGGGATTGTAAGCATACCATACCAAGCCCAGTAAAAAGTAAATATGCTTAGAAAGGAACTGTGAAACTGAGGAAACCGTAACATTCACAAGCCCAAGACAACATGTGGAAACATAACTTGTTTAGCTCCATCAACACCTCCGTTAACAGACTATTCAAAAGGAAACTCCAAAGACGAAACGCCTTACCTTGTGCAGGTGTTCCAGGGCAAGCACGATCTCTCCAACATAGATCTGCACTTCGTGCTCTGTGAAACGCTCTCTTTGAGAAAGATGAGTAAAAAGTTCTCCACCATTTATATAATCTAAAAACGAAATATATTTTTTCTTTCTTTGACTTGCATTCATAAATGAAAGGAAATAACTCCTTTAATGACTCTGGGCTAACCATTCATTTATTTTGCATAACTCTCAGTATATGACAGTATCATAGAAGTATTATTAGTCTCATCTTGTCCTACAATTTCCTAGAACAATGACTATCCTAACCTAACCAGTTTAATGTGCAAGGAGCACTGCCATTAAAACTATGACACAAAATCCACACGGATCTAAGAATGCTTTTCCAAAGACAGCATATCAGAGTCCTCTGCCACCAGCGTGGAACTTACTGTAGAACACCAAACATTAGCCGTATGACGACCAAAGCCTCTCTTGTAAAACCCCACACAGATTCCCAAAAGAACACAAGCAAAATCCTGTCTTGCTCCATGCAATGGCTGCCAATCATTAGTGTTAAGACCTGGAGATAAATTCCCTATTTCCCACAAATGTCTACACACATTTTGAAAGAATATAGTTAGGCAGCAGGTAGCAGTCTCCCAGCTCCACACGGCATGGAATAAAAAGAAATATGGAAAAGAAGCACAACATGGCTGCAGCAAAGTCTTCAACCCCAACGATTCCATTTCCCTTCAATCTGCCCTATCTATCACAAGGGAAATGGTGAAAAGGTGGCAAAGTGGCTAAAGTTAAAAAGGAAGGTTGCCTCATTGAAGGAAAAGAAAGAACACTGCTATTACTTGAAAACTGAAATGGTTAAATTTAGGTAACAACAGATTATTATTATTATTATTATTATTATTATTATTATTATGTGTTTAAAATCATGCAAGAAAATAATCTTTCTTAAAGAAAAGAAATGATCTCTAACTTCATCAGAGACTAACCACAAAGAACATTCCCTTTCTAAGGCTTCTGTATTTTACTAAGATGTCTTTTGTTTGTTTGTTTGTTTATTTTTTGAGACAGGGTTTCTCTGTGTATCCCTAGCTGTCCTGGAACTCACTCTGTAGACCAGGCTGGCCTCAAACTCAGAAATCCGCCTGCCTTTGCCTCCCAAGTGCTGGGATTAAAGGCGTGCACCACCACTGCCCGGCTTACTAAGATGTCTTTAATGCAGATGAACACCAAGTTAATTAAAAGGAACACAACATTCCTACAAATGAACAATGGATTTTTCTATTTTTAAGTAGTTATTTACTTAGCCTAAATTTCCATCATCATGGCACAGAAATATAGACCTAGATATAAAAGGACAAATTCTCACATAGTCTAAAATGTTCCGTTCAGTCACTTCATCTTCTGTGTTCACGTTCAACAGAGCCAACCTCTTCCTCATGGCATCACCATATTATTAAAGACTTGGTTACCAATGTACTTATCTTCCTGTGCTCCCAGTCTTGTACGTACTTTCTCTGCTACGTTGCAGTTTTAAGCATCAAGACCAATACAGTCACCACACTGTCACAATAAATGCCTGCATGCAGCATTCAATAGATACATTTTTAATTTAAGAAAAATTATTTTTACTGCTGTTTTATATGTATATCTTTGTTTTCTGTTATTTTTAGTCAGCATACAAAACAATGGGTTTCATTCTGACATCTTTCTGTGTATCATGAACTTTGCTCATATTCCTTACCCCATTATGCTCTCTTACCATACAATTACCAACCTCCAATGATGGTTCCCCTCTCTGCAAACAGTTAAAACCAAAGAACAGTCGAGTATAAAGCAAAACAAAACACATCCAGCATCCTCCTGTCTCAGAGGCAATGTGACACATTCAGAGGAATGAGAGATTTGTATCTGAAAGACCCAAAACAGCCAGTGTTCTACTGCTGCCCTGTTGTGAGCAAATTAAGTCCCTCTAATCCCCAATTCTCTATTAAACAGAGCCAATAGCTATTTGTGAATTACTGCTGCTTGGGATACAGGAAGTGTTTTTCCATCGCTGGGGAGACTTAAGAAAAAGCAACTATAAATCCAAAAAGATAAGCTTAATAAATCAAGTTACAAATTTTCCTACTTCTGGGATAGATTGTTTGGACATTCACAAAAACTAGTATTTTCTGTAGGTATAAGTTGCATATGTTACAGGCAACTCTATCCATTCGTTCGGGTTTTAACAGTGGTACAGTGGAAACTGAGGCAGTCCAAGGAAGCTGGTGGGACTCTAGAGGCTGAGCAGTTGCCTCCCCAGTCTTGGTTCTGTTGGGCATGTTACACATCTCATTATAGCTGCAGTGTCATTTCCTGAACTGTAGTATCCTTTAGCCTGTTTAAAGGACCCACTGCACATCTTCACGTGTTCTGCTGTGAAGCACACATGAAAGTCTCTTTCACTGGCTGCTTGTTTATGAGATACTTACACATCATGAATTTAGTACAAAATTCAATGATTTTGTTTTATTAAGAGTTGTATAGCTTCTAATCAATTTAATTGTCCCCAAACCCCAGAAATTTTAGTTTATCTACCCTCAGTTACTTGAGCTTCTGATGTCATGTGTAAGAAATTATTGCAAAATTCAATGCCACAAAGATTTGTCATTGATTTTGTCTAAGACTTTTATAGCAATTATAGTTTCTTAAGATTCTTACCTTTAGCCTTTGACCATTTAGTTTAGAGGTAACTTTTGTTTACGTTGCGAGGTATGGCCCAATTTCTCATATAGCTATCCAGTTGTTCCACCACCATTAGTTGAACAACTGTTTTTCATTGTTACTCTTGCTGAAAATCCAGTTGACTGTAAATTAAGGATTTCTGTACTCTAGGAGCACATCACTGCAGTCATAGTTTTACAATCAGAGTAGTGCTGTTGGCTTTCTGCTGTTGTTTTGTTGTTTTGTTTAGGTGTTTGTTTTGTTTGGGTGTTTAGTTTTGGTGGGTGTTTGGTTGTTTTGTTTGGGTGTTTGTTTGGGTGGGTGTTTGGTTGGTTTGGTTTGGTTTGGCTTTTTGTTTGGAGTCAAGTCTCACTATTGCCCAGGCTGGCCTTTAACTCCTAGACTCTCTCAAGCAGCAGGGGTACAGCTGTGGACCTGGCTTACAATATATTTTGAAGTCATGAAGTGAGGTTTCTACTTTGGTTCTTTTTGAAAAACTATTATAGTTCTCCTCAGCTCACTAAGTTTCTACCTGAATGTTGGTATCACCTTGTTAATTCTATAAAGCAATGACCTGAAGTTTTCAGAAGAAATGAATACTAAGTGTGATATTCAATTTAGGAATACTGTCACCCCCAATGTTCCAGGAAGATGTCTTTTTTTTTTTTCATTTAGATAAACCACTTTCATCCTTAGAACAATGTATGAAGTTTTACACTTCTTTATTGCCAAATGCTTTGCTGTATTTATTCTAAACTTAATGGAACTGTAAGAATATCAAAACCTAGGGGCTGGAGAGATAGCTCAGCAGTTCACAGCACTTAACCTGCTGCTCTCCGGTCCTGAGTTCAATTCCCAGCAACCACATGGTGGCTCACAACCATCTGTAATGGGATCTGATGCCCTCTTCTGGTATGTCTGAAGACAGCTACAGTGTACTCACATACATAAAATAAATATATAAAACTTCAAAAAAGAAAGGAAGAATATCAAAACTTAGTTACATGCTGCTCTATTTCCTGCAACTCTGCTTAACTTCTTTGCTGATCCTAATATTTTAATGGATTCCTTAGGGCTTTATATGATCATATCATCTTAAGTCTTTCTTCCTACTTTGCAATCTATGGGCCTTTTGTGACCTTTCACAGCCTATACAGTTGATTAAAGTGTAAACATGGCTATTCATCCCACGTTTGATCTTAAGAGGGAAGGAAGTATTTGGTCTTTCATCACTGAATACTATGTTCCCTATGCTTTGCTTTGTTTTCATACATGCTTACATCCTGTTGAAAAGTTCACTTCTTTGCCTATTTTAGTCAGCGTTTGCTATCATAAATGAACACTGAGTTTCAGCCAATGCTTTTTCTGTGTTTACTGAGAAGACCATATGGTTCTTTTTCCTACTGACATGGTAAGGCGAGTCTAGGCCTTTAAGACAGTCTTATATTCCTAGGACTAATTCTGCTTAGTCATGCTACATAATCCTTCTTACTTATTCCTGAATTGTTCGGTAGAATTTTGTTGAGTAATTTTGTACTTTATTCATAAGAGATGTTCATGTTTTCTCGTGATGTTTTTGTCTGGTTATACACTAAGATAATAGTGGCTTCAGAGGTCAAGTTGGGAAGTGTTTTCTATTTTTGAACAATTTTATGAAAAATTTGGTATTAAGTCTTCTTTAAATGTTTAGTTATATTCACCCATGAAGACAATTCGACCCTGAATTCTCTTCAAGTATGCCTCCACTTCCTTGAGATCTTCACCAAAAGTAACAACAGAAAGTGTTTCTTCTTGAGGCAATTCAAGTACTCTGAATCATTCTTGCGATTCTTTACTTCCTTCCTAATTTGTTTGTTTGCCTTTTTCTTTCTTCCTTCCTTCCTTCCTTTCTTTCTAGCACAAAGTATCATTAATTGCCTGGGCTAACCTCAGCCTTACAATCCTACTGCTTCAGCTTCCTGAGTATTGGGACCATAGCCATGGCTATAATACATCCTTGGCTGCTTATTTAGATTACCTTAATACCCAGTAAACTGTATGTTCTTACTTTAGTTGTTCATAGAATTCTCTTGTGATACATTTTAATTCAGAAGTCGTATCTCCTATATCACTCCTGATTTTATAGATTTATGCCTTAAAAAAAAAAAGGTTGGTTTAGTTAAAAGTTTATTAATTAGTTTTTCTTTTCAAAGACCACTTTTGCTTTCATTGATATTTCTCTGTTGTTTGCATGGTCTCTGTTGAATTGCCTTCTGGTATTTATTATTTACCTCTCTTCTCTTTGCTTTGGTTTGTTTGCTCTTCCTTCTGCAATGGCTAAATGTAAAGAGTTGAGTTAATGACTATGGAGCTTTAATTCTCCTCTTAAACTTGGGTGATTACAGCCATACATGTGCCATTAGGCACAACCTTAGCAGTGCCTCACGGGTTTAAGTAAGCCGTATGCTCATGTTCTCTCATTAATTATTTTCTGGTTGTTGTTCTTTGACACATTTTCTTTTTCAATTTGGGGATGTGTTATTTAATTTGCATCTGTAAGGACTACACATTTCTATTTGCTGTTGATTTTCACGTTTATTATCCTGTACTCAAGAGAATACAATTCTTAATGTTTTAAACTCCTTAAATTTATTCAGATTTTAATGGTGTGGAATATGGCCTATTTAACTATTCCATATGTACTTTGTTATTGTTTCGAAATATTCTGTATTTTGTTGTTACTGGTGCTGTTTAAGAGACTTCTATACAAGCCGGTTATAAGTGTAGGTAAAGTGCTGATTTCTATTTCCTTTTTGATAGTTTTCCTAGGTATGTTTACAATTATTGAAATAAGATAGTATTATTGCATTGTCTCCTCCTTCCATTTCTTTCGGTTTTTGCTTTATTTGGTACGTATGTTTATTTATAATCATTACATCTTGCTGATGGGTTTGTCCCTTTAGACACTCTCAAATGTCCTATCCAATATCTAGTAATATTTGTTTTATTTTTATGACCATTTTGTCTATCTGTCAGGTCCCAAAGAGACCAAGAACAAATGACTAACTGAGGTGCCCGTTAACATACTAAAGATCAAGCTGGCCTGTTGGCTCTCTCAGCAAGTATCTGTTTCAGAGTCATCTTGGCTGGCATACCTGCACATCTCCAGGTCAGGGTCCTTGCTTCCCTTCTTCTAGCTTCTCATTCTTATATAACCGTAACATTTCAGCCATGAGCTTTTCTTGGTTTGGTTTGTCCCCCTCCTCCTCTTAGTCCTTGGCTATTCTCTTGGTCTTCTTTTGTCTTCTCTCTCTTCCTCTCTTGCTACCAGCCCCTCTCTGGCCAGGTTCAGTCTATTGGTCGTGTTCACTCTACTTTCGCTCTCTGCTCTGGACTCCTCCAGATGCTTCTGGCTGTGCTCTCCCTCATGTCTACAATGAAATCCATCTCGTCACTGATACCTTGGAGGGGGTCATGTCCTTATTTCATTCATCTGGTGTCAAAACTTGAGAGAGGAATACATGAGGCCCCTTCCAAGGAGGCATCCCTCCTAAGGGAACCAAGCTGCTGTCAGCCTAAACTCCTCTGCCTATTGCCTAGCCCTGAGTGTACCTTTATAGGAATGTATAAACCCTGATCAAATGTATTTTATTCATCAAACATATGCTATTACTTATTTAAATTTTTCTCATTTCCTTTGGACCTGATACTATCCATCTTTGTGGTTGCTGTCTGCATGATTTTTCATTTTCACATCTCTCTCCCATTTAGAATATTTATATATTTAAAATCTGTAGTGTATCTCCTTTTAGCATACCGCAGTTCAGTTTTTTATCTTTTTTACACAAGTCTGACAACTTCTACTTTTTAGTTAGAATACTTAGCTATTTGTATTTAATGCTGCTATTGATTATAGCTAGATTTGTGTTTGTCATTTTACATATGCCATTTTTTGTTCCTCTGTTTTTTATTTCTGTGTTTTTCATTGGCAAGAATGAATATATATATATATATATATATATATATATAATTTTTAAAAGGATTTTTATTTTCTAATGTTCTCTTGCTAGCTTTCTACACAGTGACATGGTAATATATAAAACATTACTCCTAATCAGCTTTATCCTCACTTCTCTGTTTTTGTGCTATTAATGTTACACACAGTAAAATGATTCAGTTGACACTCTGGATCTCATGGATTCCACATCTATGAATTCACTGAGCTGCAGATTAAAAGAATATCTAGAAGTTTGTCTCTTAACTGAACATGTAGACTTTTGTTATTATTCAATAAACAAAACAGTGTAACAACCACGTGGACTGTGTGAGCTATTATGTGTAAGCCATTATGTGTAAGCCATTGCATGTAAGCCATTATGAGCAACCTGGAAACGATTTAGTACATTCAGTAGAACACGTACAAGTTATGTACAGCACTACAAACCACTCTGTAAAGAAGACAAGCATTTGCTGGCTCTTGTCTGCAAGTAGAGGCTATGTCCTCAAACCTCTATCCCAAAGGATACTGAAGGCAACTATATGTCCCACATCTAAGACACTTACCTTACATTTTTTCTCTGCAAGTACATATTTATAGTTTGTTATATCAGTCTTCTTAGTTTTTTTTTCATTTCTATTTTTGTGGGAGGTCCAAAAATCATGAACGATTTCAACTCCCCTAGTCCACCCTGGCAGGATCTGTTTGTTTTGTCTTGAGCCAGTCTTACATGGTAGCCCAGGCTGTCTTCAAACTTGTGGTGAATTCTCCTGCCTCGGACGTCTAAATGTTGAAATTGCAAGTATCAGCTGCATATCCAGCTTGGCTTGTTTCTATTGCTTTGGCTTTTTCCTTATTTAATAGCTTGGCCTGGCAATTTGGTCAAATCTCTTTGATCTGCAATATAAGACCTCCAGTGCTGCTCCTCGGAGGACGGAGCCCTGGGAACTTGAACACCTTTCCCTCACTGGCTAGGTTCTCTGCCTCTACGAGTACTATTGCTCAACTGTTTCCAATAGTTCTCCGGGGCACTAATTGTTCCACAGCCTGAGGACAGTGTTTGAGCTCTGTTCTTACCCCAGGAGGAATTGCCATAATGTAGTGACCGCACTCCTCATAATCACCACTATCCCCAATGCACACTCTGTCTCAAATAGTAAGTTTTGTTAGAGAGGGCTTAAGATTTCTCTGTTCTTATGAACTACCTCTTCCTCTGGCAAAAACCAAAACCAAAACCTCCTTAGGACAGTGGCCAGATTCTCCTCAAGTGTCATCCCTGCTTAGCATCCCTCTAACAGCATGGAACCCCACCCTACAAATAAAACACAGCTGAGGTGACCAGAGCTCCGCACTTAGCCTTCAGTATGAGGTACTAGAGGAAAGGAATGCTCGACTTCTCAGATATTTTAGTTATTCTCCATGTCTTCTTTTTACAGAACTGGACTTTTACTGAGTTGTTGTTACGATCAGGCTGCTCTGAGTTTCTCCATACTGTTAAAAGCTTTCTTAAGGCTGTGCTTTGCCCTCAGAGTCTCCATTTTACAAGCCTTGTTTGACTCCATTTTAAGTGCAAACATGGCGGCAGGATGACTCTGCACCTTGTTAGGCACCTAAACAAGGAAATGGCTCAGTTAGTCAAGTGCTTGCACAAACATGAGGGCCTGATTTTAGATCTCAGCCCTCAGGTAAAAAGACAGGCAAAGCAGGGCATGCCTGGAACTCCAGCACTGGGAGTAGGGTGGGATTGGGGAGCTAGACAGACAGATCCTCAACACTCATTGGCTGGCCAGCCTAGGCAAAAAAATAAGGTAGAGAAACAACTGAAGAAAATGCCCAAGGTTGGTCTCTGGCTTCCACATGTATATAAACTAGAACCTGCACACGTACACTAACATGTACATGCACACAATCACACACAAATTTTAAAAGTACTATCTCTACAGCATTACCTTCAAAGCACAAAATTAATTTATTCCTAAAAGTAGAACAGGTAAGATCCTATAAACTTATCAAAGTAAAACTGGACTACATGAGCACATGGGCATGTCAAAAATCACACCAAGAAAACTAGGCCTGGTAACTTACTGAACATAGCAGACTTTGGAAGAGGTGTTCTAATGCTCACATCTGAACCCCATTAAGAGAAGCTATCAAAAACCCTCACCAACCTGTACATTCACTGTACACATCAAGGGGACTGAATTCCCAAGTTTCCCTGGGACTTCAGGGGGGCTCTGTCCCCACTGCTGACTGGGCCTACTCAAGGCCTAGTCTAGATCTGGTTCTGCACTTTATCCCTAGAGCCTCCGGGATCCAACACTTTGTCTGGACAGCTCCACTTTACCCTGAGACTTCTTATGGCTAGACTTTGAAGCTAAACTGCCAGCAAACCTCCTGATGGGGTCTTAGTATCTTATATACCTGTAGCGAGTCTCTTTGCATCTATATCTGCTTCCCAATCTTTGGGAGCACGCTCATCTTGTGGGCATCTTCTCGGTTGGTGCATTATTTCAACTCATCCTACTGTCAATGATTTTTTCCTTTGATCATTTGAGGAAGGTGGTTCTCTTTGGGTTGTCTACTATAAGAGAAAGAGAGCGCACATTTCATCTTTATAATTAACACTCACTTGTGGAAAGTATATAGCTACACTAGACCTCATTAAACATTAGTTCTTTAGCTATATCTCAATAAATTCATGATTTCTCATCTTATTCAAGGGGTCGGAATGTACCATTGTTAGTTACCAAGCTCTAGATCCAGAAACCACAGGACAAGACTAGATCCAGAAGAATAGAGGGGGAGGCATTACAGGAACATCGGCTTGAGCCAGATGGCAGACACAACACTGACTAAGAGCAAATCAAGCCAGTGGCTCCCTGACCAAAGAAATAGGGTAGTTTAATTTAGGACAAGTTCCTGGCAAAGGTCCCTATCCAGGTACTCCAGGCAAATAGGGACTATCCAGTCAGAATAACCTTAGCTGGAGATTGTTTATGAGCTGCCTTCAACATGCAAGGGCAGTTTTCAGGAGCTGGCCCTTGTTTGTGGCTGTGATTGTGGTGTAACATAAGAGCCAAAGTTAACCTGTAAGTCCCAATTGTCCAAGAACAGATAACGTCTTGGAATGCTGGGAGCTATAATTCGTGGAAAATAATAAGTCACAAGATTTTTACTCCCCCCCAAAAGTTTATTTGACACATCTGCACCAGATGTGCTTGACCACATTTAGGCAGGAGGTACATAGGCAGGACATACATTAGGATGGATACCTGCTCCTGATTAAACCTCATGGGAAATGCATGAATTGTGGGGTTTGCCTTTTTAAGCCCCTGCAAAATGTGACTTGTGGTCACTTCCTGGACACCCAAGGGTGGACCTGGCCAGAGTCCATCAACCTGGCCAGTATTTAATAAAAGCATGCTTCAAATCTGGCTCAAAATTGCAGAACTATTTTTTCTCTCACAAATCTCAGGATTAACAGTAAGTTTGTAACTATTCTACTTTAAATTCTGGGGTTATTGTTTGAGTCCTGTGTTTTAATATATAAAACTGCTGGCTTTGAGGTGAAAACACGAAGTAAATATGTACAGCCCTTGAATGCCTCACCGCCATTTATTTATTTATTTGAAACAGGGTCTCACTATGTAGAACTCAGAGAGAACTGCCTGCCTCTGCATCCTGAGTGGTAGGATAAAAGGGATGAGATACAATGCCTCCCGCCTTCCCCCCTCGTGTGTGTGTGTGTGTGTGTGTGTGTGTGTGTGTGTGTGTGTGTGTTTGGGTGGGAGTATACAGATGCATGCATGCACGTGAGTGCAGGTGCCTATGGAACCCTCAATTCCATGCAGCTGTGAGGTACTCAACCTAAGTTCTGGAATGGAATAAAGGTCCTCTGCAACAGTAGTACAGCTCTTAACTGCTGAACAATGGCTTCAGCCCTGGACAGAATGGTTACTGCTAAAGCATGTTCCTTCTAGAATTTTGACTAAAATTTTGTTGTGTTTATCAAGTCCAAACATCTTGAGAGTAATGAACTCTAAACCCTGTCCCCCAAATCAAGGAGCTACTGGAATCTCCATTCAGTGTCTCTGCCTTTAGTAGCTGGGCGACTCTTCCAGTCCTTATTCCCGTGTTTGCAGAATTCTCCTCCTCTATAACTAACAGCCCCACTATTGGCCCCAGAGCACCATCTCTAACTCCTTAGCCCTGTAATACTGTCACCTCTCAAATACATTTTGACCTCTGGGATGGTCTTTAGAGGGAAATACTTAGAAAGATGAATGCAGTAATTAAAGAATATACTTCTCTGATATTAGATAATAAAAAGGCTACAGCTTTTATCAACTGTAATCCAAATCTGTTTAAAAAGCTTTACTATTACTATGTATGTGTCCAGTGTGTGCATATCCTAGAGCACATATGAAGGCCAGAGGACAACTCCTGGGCCTGGATGCTATACTGGCCCAAGCACTCACATAAGGCCATGTTTTTCTGAGCATTTGATCAATCTAGCCTTATATGACCAAGTTTGGTACAACTATTCTATAATTTAGCTGTAATTACAATTGGGCTGGTGGGCTTCAGAGCTTCAGAACTCTAATAGGCAACCTTTTGTATGCAGTGAGCTAACTACCAAGGATGTTCTAAAACTGAGGCTCTGGGGTCTTCACACTTCAGGAGATCAAGTGACTCCTGGGTAAAATTCAAGCATGCCCATCTGGCAGTGAAACAACAAACCAGATAGAAAAGGGCTCTGGTGACAGTGCTATACCAAGATAAATTGTGAAAGTTTAATTCTCTCAAAGGAGAACACTGAGCCAAGAATAATGATAAATATCTGTCCTTCAGCACTCAGTAGGCTGAGGCAGGAGTATCCAAGTTCAAGGTCTGCCTACATAACCTACCAAAGGTGAGTCTGAGGTAGAAAGAGAAAAAGTCTGATCTCCAAACAACAGCAAACAGAATCAGCATCAGCATCAAGTACTGCAAGCCAACTGCAGACACAACACTTGCTTCAAAATGGCCAGTGATACCACATGTAGCCAAATCCTCACTGACCTCAGCAGCTGAGGGTTCTCATCCCTTCAAACTCAAGGAAGCCTGCTTCTGCACTGGCACTGGCTAGATTGATGTACTGTTTGGGCTGGGCATAAATCACATTTCACGTTGAAGAGGCAATGAAAACTTGAACTGAGTAAGTGTCTGAGTGAAAACTGCTGCCAGAGTTACAAACGGCCATCTGCCTGGTGGTCTCGTAGCCAGCCGGCTCATCTGCCCTAAGTCACTTTCCTGGTAAAATTATGAAAATTTTTCATAAGTCTGTACTGACTTGTTGCATAATCTGTAAGCCTGAGTTGTTTTTTGTTTGTTTGTTTTGTTTAAGACAATGCTAATTTTAGTTTCTTATTATATGAACACTGTAGGAATAGAATGTGATTTCTTAATTTTTGCCTCTATTAGTTTATACTACAATCAACAACAAAATAAAACTACAACAAACATGGACTGAGTGATACTGTCAGTACACACTCTTGCTACCGACGCCTGCACAGAAGTAGTACCTTAATTCCCTAGAATCAGGGACAGAGAAAAGGCTCCTGAAAGGAACTCTGTCCAGTGTCTGTGGCTGGCCGAGGCACATAACTTATTCTTCTGAATAAGCCTATAAGCCTATAGCCTATAGACACTGGGCACTTATTTTATACTTGTTCTGTTTAGGAAGGAAATATCTGATCCCCACAACACTATAACGTAGGTACTATTAATATAATATAATCTTAGAGAAAATACAGTAATTGTCAGAGATAAATTAGATAAACTGCTTGGAGCTAACCATCTGATGATGTGGAGAACAAAAATGAGGGAGCTGAGAGACACTGTTCCATACCACATGCTGCCTGGGAATTCCTTTCTCCTCCTCTGCCCTGCTGCTGCTTCCCTTCTCAGAATGCTGGCCTTGCTAACCAGGTAGTAGCAAAACTACCTGACATCAACTATTCTACTTTGCAATACTTACGATGTAGGGTCACGTGATCCTCATATTTTGGCCATAAAACTCCACTGTGTTATGCAACTTTAATATTTTTCAAACCCTCTTTTTAATGATGGTATTTAATGCTTTACCCTCCCTTCTAGCCCACCACCCACCAGAGGTAGTGGGAAAGAAAGGGTATGGGGAGGTGGACCTGTCTAGAAATAGTTCTTTGGAGCAAACCCCATCTGTGTTGTCAGGAAACCAGCAGTTCAGTTCACAGGGATACACCAGCAATCCAGTTCATTAGAGTCAGGACAGCAAACACGAATCAGCATCGGTAGCACGACCTAGCAGAGACAGCCAGGTCTCAGCCAATCAGCACAAATCTGCAGGAGGGACCATGGCCAACACCAGGAACCAGAACCGGAAGTTCTCAGCTGTGCCTCTCTCAGCAAGTGAAGATCAGCTAAGACTTGAGTCCATCAAGTGTTGCACAGCTAGCTCTACCAGCAAGCCTCAGCAAGCCTCTCTCATAGGCCATTGAGTCCTATGTATAAGCCCCCCAGACATCATGTGTCCTCCACGGGTCTTGCCTCACCACCTATCTTGCTTCAGCACACGAGTCTGACTTAGCAAAACTCCACGTGAGTCTGTCTCAGCTGACATCACTCTGCCAATCAGCACGGAAGCCACAGCACATCACCAGAAGTTTTTTTGGTATGTTTCTCTCTATGGAGTCCTGACAAACCCAGCTCAACTATGCATTGTGAGGCAGACCAATACATGCGTGTTGTGAGCAAAGAATGTTTCATCGTGTGTCCTTTCACACGCTTGCTTTAGCAGAACACCCTTTCACCTGTGTCTGCTTCAGCAAAATGTTCCTTCATGTGTCTGCTTCAGGAAAACACTCCTTCACATGTTTGCCCCAGCAAAACACCATCTGACACAACTGACTTTCTGAAGAACCCTTAAGGTTCTTCAATCTTATGTGCTTGTCCTAGATACATTTTTGAAGGCTCATCTGAAGTCAAAGAACCACAGAGTAGACATTCTATGGGGATTATATGTAGGGCTTAAAACACGTATAGTAAACACTTAGTGTAAATCTGTTTATGGAGGCTTGGTTGGCCTGGTACTCACTAGCAGCTCAGGGTACCCTTGAATTCCTAACAGTCATCCTAGCTCAACTTCCCAAGTGCTATGATTATAGGTGTGTGTGCCATCACTCTCAGCTTAATTTCTTTCCCCTAAGGCTGTGCCAAAGTACAATAATCAGTGGTAGATTTTTAGGGTAGAAAATTCAAAGGCAGCAATTTGTGTCTTAGACTAGTGAAAACAGCTGTGTGCTCTTAGAGAAAGCAACAAATAGGCCTTGGCTTTGCCTGCAAGAATGTTTGCAGACTTGCAAACCTCTTTAACTTGTCCTGAAATGTTATCATTTTAATCCATCTACCTGTTCAACAGATGGATGAGAAATGGGTAGGTAATAGAGAAGGTCTACATTCAAAGCTCTTACCGGGGATTAGAACCTCAGATTGCTTACAACCAAAAACCATTGAATGTCCATTTTTGAGAAATATTCACAATATGTTATATTAATATAATAGATAGTGCAATATATACATCTTTCTTGATACTCTATTAATGGCTTTGGGCAAAGTCCAAACAGCAGGAACCTACAAACATAGGAAGCATGGTTTTAGAAAACTTGGATCCTGTTTTCAGGAGCACAGCATGAGGCATCAGGGGTGCTCTCAAACTGTTTCTGCCTTCAGTCTAAGAAACTGAGGAAACAATCCATTACTCCACACAGTGCTCCTAAAGGAACTACTGAAGCTTCTCCTAGGATACAGTGTCTCAACTACCGCCTTATAAAAACAGAATGAAACAAGCAAACAAAAGAACAAAACAAGCTCAGCTTGCTACAACTTCAAACTTATCAAAACTGTCCAACAGTACAAAGAACCTCATAAATCCATTATGAGAAGCCAACACTCCTGCATTTGCTCATTTGCTGTAGAACTCTCTGCTCTGCTCTTACACATGCATATCTTTCCTGAACCAGTTGAGAACACTAATTTACTCCTAAAACTTTCCAGAGACATTCTCTCACATAACCACATCATAAAAATATCCTTACTTTATCTAGACTTCCTGCTCAAATTGTGTCATTTGCCCAGTATCTTTGTAATGACTTTATTCCACTCTAAAATCCAGCTCAAGATCACACGATACTTTAGAATTACGTAACATAAGCTTCCACCTTCTTTTCTTATTCCTGACATCTTTGAAGAAGATACATCCTGGGTGTGAACCAATCTTTAATGTGGGTTTTATATGATGTTTTGTCATGGTCATATGAAAGTAATAAAATCCTAAAACAAATACCAATGGATGATGTGATCTTCTTAGACCACATGGGAAATATAGATTAGTTTTCCTAACACTAGAGTTAATTTTGATCGTGACATTAATTTAGAAGTGTTGATTGTCAAGTTTCTCCACTGTAAAGTTACTATGTTTTTCCTTGTATTCAACTGGCAAACTATGAAGAAATGAACTGAGATTATGTAAAAACTATCCTGCTTCTCACTAAACCACCACCCACTCATTCTAGTGTGGAGTGATGATTTTATAACTCCCTTTCCCTCTCTATGTCTTCCACAAGGGAGAGTTCAGCTTCTGCCCCCATCACACGTTCTTCTTTATACCACAACAAGATGTTCTAGTTCCATCTTGTACTTTTCTCAACTTTATTTTGATAGTTACACTGATGGATCACTATCTGCCAGGGATGGCACTAAACACTTTAGAGACATCAAATCATTGACGTCAAACAACTCCAGAAAAAGTGGGATAGCCGAGGGCGGGGAGATCAAGAATTGCACCTGGCACTTTCAGTTAGGAAATGCCGAAATTGTTTCCAAAGAGAAAAAAAAAATTTAAACAGGAAATTCATGTTTACAAAGGAGTGGGTGAATAATTTAGCTCAGATACAGCACAGGTAGCAGGGCAGGGTAATAGGAGACTGGGTAGGAGAGCACCCTGGATGGTCAGATTAGTCTGAAAACCTGACTATAGAGCTAAAAGTTAACCTTGGTTGTCAATTTGACTGAATTGAGATTGCACTAAAGCACCCCTCTGGGGTATGTCTATGGAAGCATTTCCAAAGAGCACTAGACCATGAGGAATCTAATTATTAACAGTTTAATAATCAATTGATAAATTCAAAAATCCAAATAAACTGTTGAAAGATGGTGCAGGGTAGGCCTGATTAGAGGAAATGTGCTGCTGTGGTCAGGTTTTGTCAAGTATGTCTTGGCTGTGGCCTCTTCCTGTTACTGTTCTCTGTTCCCTGGGTGGTGTGAGTGAAGAGTATTGTTCTACCGTACCCTTCCACCACGGTGTTAAGCCTTACTACAAGCCAAGACACAATGGAGTTAGCAAACTATAGGGTAAAATTATGGGCCAAAACAAATCGTTCCTCTTTTTGAATTCAGTTATTTGTCACAAAGACAAAAAAATCTATTTTAACATGCATTACTCTGCTTCAAGTAAATGAAAGTGAGTGAGCTTCTTTAAGTAATGGAGTGACCCAAATGTGATGACATGGTAAGAAGACTTACTAATTAGGAAGAAGGTAAACTGGGAAAGATAAAGAAAAGTAACAAAAATAGGCATTGCAGTTGGTTTTTTTTTTACAATCTGTTACTAAAATAAATGTGCTTCTGCTGATGCACCAAAATAATGCAGGAGCTGGACACACTGATGCCACATTATTTCTTTAGAGGTCAGCTATCTAGCTCAAGTCACTCCATCTGTATCACAAAGATGATACACCAATCCTTAAGGGCTGCTTGCAAAGACTTATGAGTTGCAATACTAAAAAATTCCCAAAGTGGTACCTGGTGTCAAGTAAGTATTAAAGCAATCGATAGACTTTTATCTAGCTGGGCATGTATTATCTGGTAGATCAGATGCCTAAAACTACATTGCTGAGTCACAAGATATTTACATATTAATTTAGTAAATATTGCCAGTTTTTATTAAGTTCTTTCAAAAAAAAAAAAAAAAGCAGAAGTTGTGGTTGGTAAGATGGCTCAGTAGCTAAGAGCACATAATGTTCTTGCAAAGGACCCAAGTTCAGTTTCTAGCTCCCACAGCAGGCATTAGGGGTTAACTCCAGCTCCAGATGTTCTGAATCCTTCTCTGAACATTTTGGGCACTGCATCCACATGCACACAATCACACACATATTTCCATAATTAAAAATAAAATAATATTTTTAAGATTTACTTATTTATTTATTATAAGTGAGTATACTGTCACTCTCTTCAGACACACCAGAAGAGGACATCAGATCCCATTACAGATGGTTGTGAGCCACCATGTGGTTGCTGGGAATTGAATTCAGGGCCTCTGAAAGAGCAGTCAGTGCTCTTAACCACTCAGATATGTCTCCAGCCCAAATAACTTTTTCTTAAAGCTAGAAGTCATTTATATTCAACGGTGTGTCCAAAACAACAACAAAAACAAACCCCCTATAACTCTTAAGTGTCTTAATTTCTGTTCTTATTGCTGTGATAAAACACTTTGATAAATGCAACTTTAAGGAGAAAGGGTTTATTCTGATTCATAGTTCAAAGGTACATACAGTCTGTAGTGGGGAAGTCAAGGTGTCAGAACTTGAAGCACCTGGTCACAGCACATCCAATCACAAAGCAAAGGACAAATGCATGCTGCTGCTCAGCTCACTTTCTTCATTTATATAGTAGTTTATGATTCCATGCATGGAATGGTGCTACCCACAGTGGGTGTGTCTTCCCATATCAGCATAATCAATATAATTCCCCACAGGCCTATCTATCTGGAGGCTCATCTCCCAAGTAGATTCTGTCAAATAGGCAATTTACACTAACCATCACAATCAGCGTCCTTATTCCTTCTATGAAGCAGTCCCAAGATAGAGATGATTTTAAGGTAAGCAGAGTGGAAGTAAACGTAGGAACTAGATCTGATTCATTTTCAATGAAGTCAGCTAAGCCACTGCAGATGGACAGAAAGACAGTGATGAAGCTTTAGGTATAAGAGATTCCATGAAGGCTCCTAGAAGGTAAATCTTTAAGATGTACCCAGAGATAAAACTCTGAGCTACAGTACAATCAATCTGGCATGACTGTTGCAATACTGGCAAGAATGCCACAGGGGCAACACACCACCTCCTGGTTGGATTTAAGGTCTTCCCCACAGGACAGAACTCTTGTCCAGGACTGTAAGCCCAGCCATGAACCCAATGTATGGAGCTATAGCCCCAAGGAGAGAACTTACTATTATTATGTTGCTAACTAGAACTGCCTTCTATAGACTTAATCTTTGTACTCACAGACTAGTGCATCCCGCAGCAGAGGACTCACAACTGATTAAAGTGCAGAGTTAAGTGGCTACAGAGTGCTCAGCTGTTAAAAAGACACGCGTAGCACATATATACATACCCTTAAAGGAACATCATGGAAGAAGGGGCAAAAAGAGTTTAAGAGCCATACTGGGGAAACCTAATGTAAACACTGGAATAGGACATGCCTTCTGTAGAAACTCGCTGCAGCTGTGGCTCCCTGTATAAGATTAGGATCATTACGCTTTCATCACAGATGGGAGAAGAGCTTACGAGGCCACACACCTCCCTGAGGGATTACAAAGCTAACAGTGGCTGGGAGGAGTGTCACTCTTTGGTGGTATAAAGCTGCCTAGTAAGTAACCTAGCCATGCTCATGCAAAGTCCTGCTTAAGTCCAGTGGGGCATGCATGAGAAGACATGCACGTAGGAAGAAGGCACACTGGGGAGAAGAAAGGACTCAGTCAGAAGCCCGGGGGTAGTACGGTAATGGGGGAGCAGGAGCAACTAAAACTCAGTATATACACCTTTGAAACGGTCAACATCAACAACAAAACCCTTTAAATCAAGGAAGTAACCACGGTCTACAGGGTTATTCTGAAGAACAAATAACATAAATCAAACTTTTCAAGGGTTTATTAAACAGAACAGCCACTGCAAATAAAGTCTCTTGCTATGAATACAAAACATATAGTATTTTCATTAGATTAAAATATTTGATTTCAATCAAAATTATTGTCTTCTAAGCATAGACTATTTATCCACTTGGTATATTTCAAAACAAAAAGGTCGGATTCTGCTGTATTTGTAACAACTTTTTCTCTGGCACTTTTTTTTGTAAATATGTAACACTTCACGAATTGCCTGTCCTGCTTGTGCAGGGGCCGTGGTGACCTTTGTATCCTTCCCATTTAATGTGTGTGCTGCTGAAGCAAGTACTCTCCTGGTACTCTAAATAACCCTGACAAGAAGCCCTTGTATTGGAGCAAGGTGGGTAACTCCCTCTGTTGAAAGGGAGCAAGGCTCCTTCTTCGGTAGAGCACATCCACAGGTTTTCATGAGCTTTGTACACACTACCTAATGTTGAAACCCCCCCCCCCCATTCTCACGTTCATTTGCTTTTATTAGCATGTGGAGAAATGGGACAAGGCGGAAAGTCCTGCTGGACCGACAAACACCTCAGTGCCCTTTCCACTGAGGGTGCAGTGGAAGAGCCACAGGCGGAGCCCCCGAGCTGCTTCAGAGGTGGCTTGCTCACAGCGTCTACAAGCCTACTTGTGGGAGGACAAGCAGCAGAACTGACAGGCAAACCACAACCTCCTGCTTCCAAGGAAAGCCTTAGTCTCCCATCACACACGCTATCTTTCCTGTTTCTAGTTTTGTATGCCCACTCTTCATACGATGACATCTTACAGCTCATCAAAACCACCACAGGAAGCCTTCTCCCAAGTCTTGTGAATCAGTTGTATTTACCTAAAAGAAGGAATGTCTGGCAGCAGTTCCCGCCTGTTCTGTGCCATCAACTACTACAATGCACAATGAACCACTGTTACCATCTCATCGCCTTCACAATTCCTGAGAAGAAACTAGGACTCAAACGTGAACGTCAATGTCTTAAACATCCAAGTCCCACTGAAAGGGTGACACATCAGGAAGGGCCTGTCAACCACTGAGGTAGCATCTGTTAAAAATGTTCTAAAGACACTCGTAATTTGGTTCTTTTATGTCTAATGAATCCCACTGATTAACTTGACTGCTTATTAAAGTCAAAGATCAGCTGGTGTTTTGAAAAAATCACTATTTTAAGAGACTACTAAAAGAAAAAACTGTTTTGTTCAGATGATTTTCCACATAGAATTTCAACTTCTGTTGAAATAATATGAGCTCCAAAACCCAGAAAACAGATGAAAATGTTTATATATTTCTTCTATATGAACATAGGTAGAAAGAAATTAATAAAAATGTTAAGCCGCCCATATTATAAAATTGGGGAAAGCTGCAAGAAATACAAAAGGGGAAACTCCACCAAATATATATGTGATATCACATAGTCAAGATAAAACAAAGGAACCTAAGAAACTCTTAATGCTATAGAACAAATTTTAAAAAAGAAAGTGACAGCCGGGCAGTGGTGGCGCACGCCTTTAATCCCAGCACTCGGGAGGCAGAGGCAGGTGGATTTCTGAGTTCGAGGCCAGCCTGGTCTACAGAGTGAGTTCTAGGACAGCCAGGGCTACACAGAGAAACCTTGTCTCAAAAAATCAAAACAAAACAAAAAAAAGAATGTGACATAATTGGGCTGGAGACATGACTCAGTCAATAAATGGCTTGCTCTGTAGGAGTGAAGACTTGAGTTCAATCCCCAGAAGCCATGGAAAAAGTCAGATATGGAGGCACACAACTGTAATCCTAAAGCTGGGGAGTTCAAAACAAGAGAATCCATATGGATCCTTTTAAATCCCCAAGCTACCCTAACTGATGAGATCCAGGTACAGAGAAAGACCCTGTCTCAAAAGATAAGGTAGAGATAGATTGTGGAAGATAACTAATGTCAACAACCTCTGACTTCCACATGTCTATGTCTGTATATACACACACACACACACACATACACACACACCTTTCAACAGATGGGTTTAGAGCAAGGGACAGCAAATAATAACTCAGAGGGTGAATCTACTTCACTACCAACTTATAATTAAGATTTCGCTGGAACTGTACTATATTTGTTTACTACAAGCTATGGTCAAAAAGACTTGAAAGCCTGCAAAGTTTAAAATAGTTACCATCTGGCCCTATACTGGTCAGAAAAAGCACTGCCTACTGATTTAGAGAATGGAAGATAGAATATAAACAAATGAGAGACAATTATAATTAAAGCTTATTGTGGGAAGCAATCATACATGCTCAGTTCTGTTAGAAAATGCTAGTCTCTTCCATAACTGGCTACTAAAAACAAATGTCATAGATAGCATCTGGTAAGATTACTACTATCATCATAATTATCTTATTTGGAAAAGCCTATGCCAACCAAGCAAATTTGATCCCCCTGGAGTAAGCCCTGTCAGACACTCTATACAGTGAGCCAGATGATAGCCTAGACTTGAATCTCTAAAACATCCTTAAAAACATTATGGATGGCTATAAATCTCCTTGAGTTAAAACATCAGGAAAATAAGAGATAAAGAAACATCACAGAAACCAAACAACACGTCCTGAGGCAGGTTGAAAAGGAACAAGGTAGTGAGATCTCAAGATACAAAATTAATGCAGAAAAGTGAAATCCATCAGCTATAAGATACAGTAGGTCATGTTCACAATAGCAACAGATGATGGTACATTCAATATTAATCAAGACACAGGTAGAAAGATACTGTTAAAACATTCTTGACAACCTCAGACGCAGAGTCTTACAAAAACACACCACCTTCTTGAACAGGACTAACTAGTATCATCACAGTTTCAGTTTGATTAAAGTTAAAATTTTAATTTAAAGACATCCCAGTAAAACCACTAACAAGTTTTTTCTCTCCCTAGAACAAGATACTTTGATTGTAAGGGTCATGTTGAAAAATAACAGAAATAGCCCTTCATGAAGTTCTGAATATCATCAATAAAAACAAGGGTTGCTGGGAACTGGCATTACTGACCACAAGAACGAACATATTGTAATGCCCTGGTACAGGTATCACAGTCCCACAGTGCGTGGGCATTATCTAAGAAGACAAACAGACCAGAAAGTCAAGAAACATCCAGACATGTACAGATGAAAAGAGGCCACACCTCAAGTCAGGGTAAACAATGAGCTTTTTCTCTCAATGCAGAAAAACTGAGTAGCCATCTAAAAAGCTAGAGCCTTATTTCTTGTCATACTCAACAAACAAAAATTCCATTTGGATCAAAGTTCTCCAAATAAAAACTAGAGCCATGCAAATACTAAAGAAAAAAAAGAAATCAACAAATTCTTTTTAATCTTAAGAGAACAGAGGGTCTTTCAACTATGATTAAAAATTGAGGCCATAAAGATAATTTTAAAAACAAATTCTATTATATATGAAATTAAATTTGTTTGATAAAAGCATTGTAAACAAAGTTAAGAAATGAAAAATGTGCTAATACTTATCACAAATGGCTAATCTTTCTAGGAGATCCTAGAAATTGAGAAGAAAAAAATGAGCAAAGAGTACAGATAATTCTCAGAACCAAAAAACAGCTCTTCAAGAATATATGAAGATGCCATCAGCCCCAGTAGAGCAAGTAAAAAGAAAGTTGACCCTACAATGACACATGGCTTCTCGTTTAAGAGATGCACAGATATCCAGAAATTTGGTGATATACTCAGTATAGAAATGCATACTCTCATACAATGGAATGGTATTTGACACAATCACAGATGGTTAGAATACAGAGTTTTCCCATATGGCTTTTCTATAAAAGTTGAAAACAATGTATGTGTAAAATGAACCCAGAAGTGTCAACATAAGACTGCAAACAACTTAAGGATCCAGCCTTAGGGACCTGCACACATACACAATGGAGCAGATGGAGTGCTATGCAGAAATTTAAGAGAGCAAGGAAAATCTTTATGAATTGATATAGTTTACATAACTTTTTTTTGCTCTATGAACCATCTGTTTTAGTATGTTGAAAACACCACATACTGTCAAAACACCATACAGAACATATTCACTTTTAAGGGAAAAATAAAAATTATAATGAAGGAATCATGCGGACATCTACTAACCCACTTGTAGCATTCTGAATTAGGAATGACCAGATAATAGGTTTCTCCTAATGTTTTATAATATAAAATATACAGCATTTCCTACTATATAGTCTAACCCTAACTGTCTTTGTATCAATTTTATATCTAGCCTTTATACCTAACTTCCCAAATTCAATAGAAGTAAAGATAAGCTTAAAGACATAGGCAAGGAAGTTTTTCTGGACTGGTCAAACCATTTTTAGTTTGTTACATGTGAACACATATTTGTTTGGTAATGATCACAAACTCTCTGCAGTTGGCCCTCAGTGAGATGGGTTGATAGAAAGACTGCCTGAGTCCCTGGAGGAGCTATGCACTCTCCACCGGTCTTTCTTCATGGGCTGCTCTCAGACTGGGAGGACAAAGAAGCTGCTGTCCTAAAGGGTGGAAAGCGACCCTGGAAAGAAACAAGGTGGCCCAGCCAACAATGACACCAAGAATCAGGTATGAAACTATATCTACCATGGACCTTCTGACCCAGCTAGCTCTTCTACTATATACCATGTAACTGAGAGCAGCCAAAGCAGTAGAGAAATGTCCTTCCCAGAACCCTGGAATTATAAGAATTCTAAACATTCTAATGTAAAAAATTCTAAATCATTGTTTAGATACTCCATTCAAGATGGTATATTTGACAGCTGCAGATAAATTCAACAACTGAGATTGAACAAAATAAAAATATATTAGTTGGGAAATGTCTTAGTCACTGTTCTCTTGTTGTGAAGAGACACCATACCTAAAGCAACTCTCATTTTTTAAAAAAGCCTTTAATTGGGGACTAGCTTATAGTTTTAGAGATTTAGTCCATTATCATCATGGTGGGGAGTACAGCAGCATGCAGGCCGGCACTGTAGTAATAACAGAGTGCTACATCCTGATCCAGAGACAGAGAGACAGACAGACTGATGGACTGACTGACTCTGGGTCTGGCTTGAGCTTCTGAAACCAGAAAGCCCACCCCCCAGTAACACACTTCCTCCAACAAGGACACACCTACTTGAACAAGACCACATCAATTCATCCTTCCCCAACACTGCCACTCCCTGATGACTAAGCACTTAAGTGCATGAGCCTATGGAGGCCACTGTTATTCAAACCACCACAGAAAAGGCAGACATCATTAAATAAATAAATTAATTAATTAAAAAATACACAAGCTACTCATTTTGATCAAACATATATATATATATATAAAAGATTTACTAGGTAATTCTACATCTTAACAAAAGGATATACATGGTTTCTTATGAAAGTGCTCTGTCCTGATAAAACCACTTAAGTTAAAATACTAAGTTGGAAATGCATTACCTAACATACAGAATAGCCTAGCTTAGCAATACAATGCACCAGACCTTTAGATGTCTGTCCCTTGTGACTACACCGTGGCTCAATGACACTGCCCACAAGAGAAGACAGTGTCAAAGATTGCTAGCCTGGTTGGAGGGGGAGAACCGAAGTTCAGAATCTGAGAACAAATACTACTGAGTACATACTGTTCTTTCACCATCCTAAGAATGAAGAGCAAGAAGGTAAACTTTCAGTCAAGAGCTATACACAGTAAAGTAATATAACTTCTATATAGTGTATGTGCATGAGATACCTTTTCATAACAGAAGTTTTAAAATGTGGCATTCCCTATTTGTTTTAAACATCTATGGTATTTTCTTTTAAGACAAAGATGTCAGCTGGGACCTTCAAGAGTTAAACGTGTAAAGTCTTGCTATAACCTCACAGAAACACTTGATAAATTCAGTCATCGATAAAATCAAAAAACTATTAGGGATTTTAATGGTCTGACTGGGGATATCCAAAATTCATATTTTGAAGCCCTAACCCAAGTAATTGCGAATAAGTATATTTAGAGTTTAAATGAGATCACTAGCTCAGTATCTTTACAGGAACAGGACTTATATAAAAAGGGGTGGGAGGGACAATAGGCCCACACATACACAGAGGAATGACCTTATAAAAGAGGCAAAAAGAGGAAAGTCACCTATAAGCATCAGAGAATACCAACCCTGCCAACACCTGAATCCTGTAGTAACTAGAACTTTGAGAAAATAAATCCACATGGGTAAGTCACCTTACCCATGGTAAGGTAAGGTAAGGTGGTAACAATGTGACACTGTTAGGGCAGTCTTAGAGATCAACATAGGGACTAAGTGTAGCACCTTATTTGGAAATCCCTGGTATCAGAGTACTGCAAACAATAACTGAACCAAAGTATAGTGTATAATAAATTCTTGTTTTGAATTTCTGGAAAGTTCATTTTTAAACTCAAATAAAAAAAAATGACTTTCAACATGGACAAAGAACAACTGTGCCAAGTAAATCTATGTGGACAGAACGGCATGCTTTCTAGTGTACTGAAACTTACTATGGAATGAAAATGTTGCCCTGTCCACATTCCACTCTTGGGCTTGTATAAGAAACATGGTTTTCCTTATTTTATTTGTATTTGTTTATAGGATACTGCCTGAGATTAAAAATAATATAGAGTAAGTGATAAAAAGAAAGAGAAAGAGAGATGATTCAGGGCTACTAAATTTAATCAAATTCCCATCTTCTTTTAAATTTAAAGTACAATTTATTTTTAAAAAGAAAGAAAACTAAAGTAGTTGCAATAAATAATAAAAAACAAGAAAAGAGAGGATCTAGGCAGAAGAAGGGAGAGAGTATGCTATCAGAGTGAAAGAGAAGGGCAGGCTACAGTACAGTAACGCAGGAAGGAGGACTCTAGATGCTTACCAGCTTTTTGTTCATGCAGCTTATCAAAGTAGCATACATACCACCAACAAGACAGGACCAGAAAAGAAATACCCATGACACAAAATAATCAAAAACACTAAATGTATAGAACAACAAAAAAATATTAATGTTGCAAGGGGAAGAAGCCCCTTAGAATAACTCTGACCTTGCCTTCTGAAAGCCAGAAGGGGGAGAATGAATGTTCTAATAACTTCTGAAAAACCAGAGATACAAGCACCAGTATTCCAAGCAATCACAATCCACAAAGAAAGAAAACCTTTTTACTATATAAAACAAATGTAAGCAAATTCTGTTCACCAACCAGCTCTACAGAAAACACTTGAAAGAAAATTTAAGTTTAAAGAGGTTAACACAACCATGAGGATACAAGGAATAAATAATCCCAGAAGAGTAAATAAGGGGGAGGGGAGACACCACCACCACCACAACAAAAACAGAAATCAATAAATACTGCTCATTAGTAACTATATTAATGGCCTCAATTTTCCAATAAAAAAAGACATAGACTAACATATTGGATTAGAAAACTGGATCCGTCTTTCTGCTGCATTCAACAAACACACCTTAACATCAAAGACAGACATCACATTAGGATAAAAGTCTTGAAAAAATATTCTAAGCAAACGGACTCAAGAAACAAGCAGTGTAGCCATTTTAATGTCTGATCATATATATTTCAAAACTAATCATCAGGGTTAGGGATAGAAAGACACTATATACTCGTTAACAGAAATATCCACCAAGAGGATATTGCAATTCAAAATATTTATGCATCAAACTACAAGGGTACTCAAGTTCATAAAAGAAACACTACTACTAAAATCACATATTGACCTTCACACAGTGAAGATACCCCTCCACCCCCACCCCCCTGTCTTGACAATAGGCAGGTAAAACTGAACTGAAAAACACAAGTTAAATAGCATCATAAATTAAATGGACCTAACATTTCACCCAGACACTAAAGAATATACTTTCTTCTTGGCAACTCAAAGAACTTTCTTCAAAATTGACCATATATTAGTATATAAAACAAGTCTCAACAGATTAAAAACAAAAAAAAACCCTGAAATAATACAATGCATCCTATCTGACCACCTTGGATTAAGGCTGAATATCAACAACAGAAAGTATACAAATTCATGGAAACTGAACAACTCACTACCGAATGAAAATTAGATCAAAACAAAAATTAAGAGGGAAATTTAAAACTTTTTAGAATTGAATAAAAATGCAAACACCTAAATGTGATACAATGAGGGCAGTTCTAAGAGGCAAGTTCACAGCCCTAAGTGCCTACAGGAAAAGCTGACAAGACCTCATATTAGTAACTTGATGACACACCTGAAAGCTCTAGAAAAGTGAGAAGAAATAACACCCAAGAAGAGTATATGGGAAGAAATAATCAAACTCAGATCTGAAATCAATAAAATGGAAACAAAAAACAAATGATACAAAGAATAAATGAAATAGAGTTGGTTCTTTGAGAAAATCAACAAGATTCACAAACAAATATAGTCAAAGTAAGCAAAAGATGGGGAGAAAAAGACATAAATTAATAAAACTTAGAGATGAGAAAGGGGAAAACAGACACTGAGGAAAGTCAAAGGACATTAAGAACATACTTAAAAAACCTGTACTCTACCAATCAGAAAAACTTTTTTAAAAATTAAAAAGGATGAACTGCTTGATATATATATGAACAACCAAGGTTAAATCAAGAACTAAGCAATTTAAACAGATCCATAACCACTAGTAAAATAGTACCAATAATTAAAAATTTCCCAATCAAAAACAGGCTAGAGCTAGGTGGATTTATCACAGAATTCAACCAGACCTTCAAAGAAGAACTAACGGCAATATTCCTCAAATTATTCTGCAAAAATAGAAACTAAAGGAACATTTCCTATTTCCAGAAAGATCAAAGAAAAAAAATCATTGACCAATACATCATAGATGCAAAAATTCTCAATAAAATACTTGCAAACCCAGATCAAGAACTAGATTATCTACCCTGATCATGATTATCTACCATGATTATCTACCATGATCAAGTTGGTTTCATACCAGAGATGCAAGAGTGATTCAAAATACATAAATTAATAACTATAATCCACTACATAAACAAACTGAAAGACAAAACAAAACAAAAACAAAAAATGATCATCTCATTAGATGCAGAAAAGGCCTCTGACAAAACTCAACATCCCTTATGATAAATGTCCTGGAGAGACTAGGGGTAAGGGGGTCATATCTCAACATAATAAAGACAGTGTGAAGCAAGCCCACAGCCAACACTATCCTAAACAGAGAAAACTCAAAGTACTTAATTAAGTCTTATCCTATAGCAATAAAACAACAGTAGGAGGTCAAGGGGAATACAAACAAGACAGGAAGAAGTCAAAGAATCTTTATTTGTAGGTGATATGAATGTACACACAAAGAATTCTAAAGACTTTATCAGCAAACTTCTACAGCTCATAAACACTTTCAGCAAAGGAGGTCAGAAAATTAACATACAAAAATCACTTGCTTTCCTATACAAAAATGATAAACAGACTAAGAAAGAAATCAGTGAAACAATAATCTCCAATAGATCTTAGGATAACTCTAAGCAAACAAGCAAAAGACTTGTATGGTAAAAACTTGAAGATATTGGAAACAGAAACTGAGAAAGACATCAAAGGATGGAAAGATCTCCCATGGATAGGATTAATAGTGTGAAAATGGCCATCCTACCAAAAGCAACCTACAGATTCAATGCAATCCCCATCAAAATTCCAACACAAGTTTCAACAAGTAGAAAAAATATTCAGCTTCATATGGAAACATATGCACACACATACACACACACACAAAACAAACAAACAGGGCAGCTACACTAATTCCAAATAATAAAAGAACTACAGGAGGTATCACCACCCCAGACTTCAAGTTGTATTACAGAGCTATAGTAATAAAAACAGCATGGTACTGGCATAAAAACAAACACATGGATCAGTGGAACTGTACTACAGACCCAGATGTAATTCCAGACACTTGAATTTTTTACAAAGGAACCAAAAATACACACTGGGAAAAAGACAGCATCTCAATCAAACTGGATATCTGCATATAGAAGAGTGCAAATATATCTATACTTATCATCCCCGCACAAAACTCAACTTCAAATGGATCAAGGGCATCAACAGAAAACTAGATACTCAGATAAAAGAGAAAGCAGGGAATAGGCTTGAACTCAATGACCCAGGAGAAGACTTTCTGAGCAGGACACCAATGACACAAGCACTGTCATCATGAGGTCTCATATATTAATTGTTGAAATTATGAAGATGAGGTTGCTAGGCACTCTGGCAGAACACAAGAGATCGTATCTCATATGCATATAAGATTTAGTATTCTTAGTTGATGATAAACAGTGCACAGTTAGCCTAATGTGTAACTTCATGGCAGAAAAATAACTCCAAATTTTAGACAGTAAGTGCATATAATAAAATTGCCACATACGTATTTTTAAACTCTTACTACTAAATGACAAATGGAGACAGCTTTGTTTCACCAAAAGACTTTACATTGAGTCAGACCTGAGTCCCAATCTTAATTTTCAAGCTTATATACAAACTATACAAGTTCAGTACATGCAGCTTCCAGCAACTCAACCCACTGAAGAGGGGATCTTGCAGAACCAAGGGGTCTTGCTGTGAGGGTCAGATATGGTAAAGATCATGGATAATCTTAGCATAGCGCACTCCTGACACTGCTTCCAGAGCAGCACAGGAAAGTCTAGCCTCTAATTCTCACACGGAGTCCAGAAGGAAGTTATGATGCACATTTGTAAACAGTGACATGAAATCCCCAACTATGTCAAAGGGCAACATCAGAGCGTTGCCATTTACTTCTAGAAGGACCAGAAAATGGCCCCATGGTAATATATGCTAGGGCTTTCCCAAAGATCATAGACAACAGGCCAAGCAGGAAAGGAGAGGTTCAGAAATACCTGTGGGAAATGAGGGGTTTAGGGACTAGCGGGACACTCCCTTTATATATAGGCTTCCCTCCAGGACATGGAAAGTGTCCCTAGAAATAACATTCTTCTTTTTTGTTTCCCCACTAGATGCTTCCATAACTGTCCCCTGTCAACCTAGACCTGTGTACTCTTGAGAACTAAGTACAAATCAGGGCCCACATGGCTGTCAACTTCCTTACACTGGTTGGATGCACACTGAATAATCACGGAGTGTGGAATAGAGGTGCACAAAGTTCTTCATGCTGGGGTGGGGGAAGAGTCTCACTTCCAGAGTAAGATGCTAGAGGAAACGCCACCACAAAGAGAATAAAAGGCAAAACAATTTAAGTCCAAACTATGCTGCCTCAAGACCTAAAGGAAAATGTTCTCAGAGAAAGTGTAACAACAACGGACACTTACCTAAGATGAGATGAAGCTTGGTCTCTGTCTGGAAAGCATAGTGCAATGTCACCAAAAATGGCGACTGTCTAATGTGCTCCAGAACCTGTCGCTCTGTCCTCGTATGCTCCGCAGTTTTAGCCTTCTGAACTATTGTTGCCTTTTTTAAAACTTTCATGGCATACAGCTTTCCAGCATCGTGGCCGCTTATTTTACGAACTAGAAATACTTTCCCATAAGCTGAAAAAGAAAAGGAAAAACCTTCCCATAATCTGAAGAAAAGGAAAAAAAATGAAAATACTACATTGGCAGAATAGTATTTTATAGAAATAAAATTAATACCCCCAGCCAACACACACACACAAACACCCATTCAAGGGGAAAGCACGCTTGGTGCTCTTGCAAACAGTTCTTTGATAATTTCTTTAGCCGTTTACCAAACATATTTCTAGCTCTAGCCCTCAGTATTTACATATCTAGCCATTGCTGATGAAGTTCTGCTTTCACTCCAAATGTTATTCTCTCCTCAATATTTTTAGGTCTGAGAAAGTAACTGTTACTATGGTGAGCTAACCAGCCCAACTCAGTAACTAGTAGGGCATTTTAGATATCAGACAAAACACTGAAGTATATAGGTATATATGTGCCACTGGGTCTTTCTTTCTCTCTTTCTCCTCCTTCCTTCTTTCTGTTTCCTGAAAGGGTCTCAGCATGTTCCCCAGCCTGGCCTTGATGTTATACCCTTCTACCCAAGCCTCCTAATGTCTGAGATTCCAGGTGAATATCATTATTTCCAATCTCCAAGAGGTTTTTTTTCTTTTCCTTTTTCATATTCATGCGTGGTATACACGTATGCATATTTGCTTGTACGTGAACATGCTTGTTCGCATGTATATGGAGGTTCAAAGTTGATGTTAGAATTATTGTTGATTGTTCTTCTACCTTATTCATTCAGGCAGACTCAATCAAATCTAGAGCTCACCAATATGACTAGTTTTGTTAACCAGCTTGCTTTTGGAATCCTCTGTCTACCTCCCAATCTGGCTGGAATTATAGGCAGGTCACAAAGTCAACCAATCATTTTTATGGGTTCTGGAGATTCAAACTCTGGCCCTCACACGCACATTGTAAGCATTTTAACCACTGAGCAATCTCCCCAGTCCTCAAAGACAGTTCTCAATATGAGTCCAATAATTCAGATAAACAAATTACTTCAAGTATTACTCTATACCTATTCTTTTAGAACCAAAGCAATATAAAGATATTATATACAACAAAAGAGGGCCTTACACTTAACAAAATTAAAATACCCAGAACTGAAGGCGACCTAGGCAAAAACCCCTTTTAATCTCTAGGCAGAAATGATATGTGGCTTCCTGGGTCAATCTCATCATGTGTTTCATGAGTAAAGATTGTGGGAGGCACAATCCTGTATATGGTACTGCTCCTCCAGGTTGAAGAGTTAGCCCTGAGGGTAGAGCAGCTTCCCTGAATGTATTTCCTCAAGGAGAATAAGGAGGGGAAGGAAGAAGGAACAGGAAAAGAGATGAAGGAAGAGAGATGAGGAAAGGAGGAGAAAGGCTTTGAATTCAAATGTGTCTTGGAATGGTTATGCTCAATTCCATTTCAGGAGTTAAATGCTTAAATGAGACCACCTTGAGTTGGGCTCAGTTTTGATCCAGATCACTGCTACTATTATTACTTTGCTAACAACTCCCTGTATTTAGCCCATGATTCTATTATCATCTACCTACTAGAGTAAGAAAGCTTTATGGGAAAGGCTCTGATTCTGTTCAGTTAAGACACTTAACTGACACAGGATCAGTACCAACACTTGATATGCCATGGATTAGTGCTAGACTAGACTAATCCTGAGGGAAAGATTCCAAGCCTTGAGAGGGAACAGCCCATGCCAGGACCTCAGCTAAGCACACTCTTCTGTATATCGACTTACTTAATGCTCACCACAGCCAGTGAGGTGGTACTTTCAGGTATTCTATTCCAGAGATAAGGAAATAAGTTCATAGTAATTAATAAAACTGGCCAAAAGACTTGATCTAGAGGAACGATAAACAAATGAACAAGTGTGTGGAGAAGAGCAAGTCCCGTTCCAGTCTATGGCCTAGGTTGGCAAAGGAGTCCTCCATCCCCAGGGTACCGCTCACAGCCCAAGAAAAGGGCTCCTTCCTATGGCTTCCCCCGTGCTCCCTACTTCTCTTTCTTCCTCTTAGAAGTTCCCGGGATAATTATGGTGCCAGTTTCAAGAAAGAAAAATGAATTAATTAAAGCAGCAGCAGCAGCAGCCACCACTCTAGTTCAAGTGCAAATAGTATAACTTCCAGAATCATCTAACGGTAAATGAATAAAAAATAAAATTCTTCCTAAATGCTAGGAACCTGATTTTATGGATTATAATAAAACCAGTGCTATAAAACGTTTATCATATTCTGAAGAAAAGTTTGTGTTGTACTTAAGTGTGTGTGATAAATTATAGGTTGAGATCTCAGAAAGGCTGAAGTGAATCAAAAGAGAAAATTACAACTTTCAGGATCTAACAAATCAGCCTAGAGAATGAAGCTAGAACAACAGCAATGAACCAAGACAGAAGCCAGTCTAATGAGATACATTTTGTCTTCCCACAAATGAGGGTGCTATATAATCTGGGGAGGAAGTAAAGTCCTATTCAGGCAATCTTGGTGCTTCCATGGACCTTACATACACACAAGCTCTACTACCAACTTACATTCTCCCAGAGGCCAATCTCTAGAATGTTACAGTGCTAGAAATGATGTAATCTATCTAGCATCTGAAAAGTAAGAATCCTTTCTGTGTTGCCAAGACACATTCCTAGCACACCGTATTTGTTTGCAACAAAACAAAAGAATGTGGGTCCTGTGAGAGAGGCAGGCTATACGCACTCAAAACCGAGTGCTTGTCAGGCCCTTCACACATTACCTCTCTCAGTTCCCAGAGCATCTTCCTAGAGGCAGTGATAGGCATCTCAATTTATAGAGGAGGAAGCTCAAATACAGGTCAACTGCTCAGTCATTCATGATCACACTTGCCCCTTCAGCCCAACTTCTAGGTGTGCATGCTTAAATCTGCTTCTGCTAATTACCTTAAAATGAGTGATCTCATTAGTAAATAATAAGATCTCAACATAAAACTGGATACACTAAATCTAGCAGAAGAAAAAGTGGGGAACTTCCTTGAACATATTGGCACAGGAAACAAATTCCTGAACAGAACAGCAATAGCTCAGGTAATAAGATCAACACTTAATAAATGAGACCTCGTGAAACTGAAAAGCTTCTGCAAGGCAAAAGACATCATCAATAGGACAAAACGGCAGCCTATAGAATGGGAAAAGATCTTCACCAAACCTACATCTAACAGAGAGCTGGTATCTAAAATATATTTTAAAAAACTCAAGAAATTAGATTCCAACAACCAAAATAACCCTACTTAAAAATGGGGTACAGAACAGAGAATTCTCAACAGAAGAATCTCTCTAATGGCCGAGAAGCACTTAAAGAAATATTCAATGTCTTTACATCAGGGAAATGCAAATCAAAATGACTCTGAGATTCCATCCTATACCTATCAGAATGGCCAAGACAAAAACCTCAAGTGTGATGGTTCTGGTTCACATATGCTTGGCCCAGAGAGTGGCACTATTAGAAGATGTGGCCCTGTTGGAGTTAGGTGTGGCCTTGTTGGAGTAGGTGTATCACTGTGGGCGTGGGCTTTAAGACCCTCATCCTAGCTGCCTAGAAGCCAGTATTGTGCTAGCAGCCTTCAGATGAAGATGTAGAACTCTCAGCTCCTCCTGCCCCATGCCTGCCTGGATGCCACCATGTTCCAGTTTTGATCATAATGGACTGAACCTCTGAACCTGTAAGTCAGCCCCAATTAAATGTTGTCCTTATAGGAGTTTCCTTGGTCATGGTGTCTGTTCACAGCAATAAAACACTAAAAGACATCAAGTGTCAGCACAGGCTGGTGAAGATGTAGAGCAAGGGGAACACTCCTTCATTGCTATTCAGAGTGCAAACTTGTACAACCACTTTGGAAATCAATTTGGCAGTTTCTCAGAAAACTAGCAAAAGTTCTACCCCAGGACCCAACTAGACTACCCTTGGGCATATAACCAAAAGATGTTCCACTATACCACAGGGACACTTGGCCAACTATGTTCATAGCAGCTTTATTCATAATAGCCAAAACTGGAAACAACCTAGATGTCCCTCAACTGAAGAATGGATACAGAAAACATGATATATCTACAAAGCAGAATAATATTTAGCTATTAAAAACAAAGATATCCTGAAATTTTCAGGTAAATGGATGCAACTAGAAAATATCATCCTGTGTGAGGTAACATAGACCCAGGAAGACACACATCACATGTACTCACTTATAAGTGATATACTTTAGCTGTAAAGTACAGGACAACCATGCTACAATCCACAGACCCAAAGAAGCTAAGTAACAAGGAGAGCCCAAGGGAGGATGCTTGACTCTCACTCAGAAGAGGAAATAAAATAGATACTAGAGGTGGATGATGGGAAAAAATTGGGTGGGATAGGGGGTGGGGAGGGATCAGGTATGGGACTAGGGGGTACAGAGGAAGGCTGGGAAAGAGAATGAAAATCATGGGGGGGGACATCTCTGGGGGTAACCCTAGCTGAGACTCCTAGCATTTGGGGATATGGAGACTGAGTAAGCCACTTCCTGTAGCCAGGTAGGACTTCCAGTAGAGGGAGGGGGCCACCATCCCACCCACAAAACCTTTGTCTCAAAAATATGTTCTACCTACAAGATGTGCAGGGATAAAATGGAGCAGAAAGTGAAGGAATGGCCAAATTGAGACCCACTCAATGAAAGAGAGCCAACTCCTGACACTATTAATGATACTCTGCTATGCTTGCAGACAGGAGCCTAGCATAACTGTCTTCTGAGAGGCTTCATCCGGCAGTTGATGGAAGCAGATACAGAGACCCACAACCAAACATTAGGCAGAGCTTGGGAAGTCTTGTGTAAGAGTGAGGGGAAGGATTGAGGGAGCCAGATGGGTCAAGAACACCATAAGACCAACAGAGTCAACTAACCTTGGCCCATGGGGGTTCACAGAAACTGAACCAGCCAAAGAGTATGCATGGGCTGGACCTAGGCCTCCTACACATTTGTAGCAGATGTGAAGCTTGGTCTTCATGTGGGTTCCCAACAATTGGAGCAAGGGCTATCTCTGATTCTGTTGCCTGCCTTGTCTGGTCTTAGTGGGAGAAGATACACTTAGTTCTCATCCACTTGATGTGCCAGGGCAGGTTGGTACCCATGGGGTATCCTCCCCCTTCTCTAAGGAGAAGGGAAGGGGAAAGACGAGAAGGAACATGTAAGGGTGGGACTGAGAGAAGGGGAGGGAAGGGGTCTTAGATTGAGATGTAAACTGAATATGTTAAAGAAAAGAGGAAAACAACAGCAACAAAAATATTCATGTAGTCCCCCTATAAATGTATAAATTTTCCAAGTATTATAATTTGAATATAAAATGCCCTACATAGCCGGGCAGTGGTGGCGCATGCCTTTAATCCCAGCACTTGGGAGGCAGATGCAGGTGGATTTCTGAGTTTTGAGGCCAGCCTGGTCTACAGAGTGAGTTCCAGGACAGCCAGGGCTACACAGAGAAACCCTGTCTCGAAAAACAAAAACAAAAACAAACAAACAAACAAAAGACCTACATAGACTCATGTATTGAACACTTAGTTGCAATCTGATGGCTCTACTCTGGGAGGTGGTAGGGACTATCTGGAAGAAATCTGCAGGTTTTATTACCTGGTTCCTTACTCTTTGCTTCCTGTTTGCTATGAGGTGATTGGTCCCTGACATGTGTTTCCTCAACCATGATGCTCTTACTTCCCCCAAAGGCCCAAAAATCAGCGAAGGCAAGGACTAGGGAATCAACAAAGCCCCAAAACCTCAAAAACTGTAAGCCAAGCAAACAACTGCTCCTTTACAGTGTTCTGGGAGGCATTTTAATCACAGCTTCAGAAAGTTAAGTAACAAAGGAACAATAAAATGTAATTGAAGGCATGTAAACTTTTAATTTTTAGTCACATGCATTATTTTGAGGTCATAAAAGGTTAAGGGCCATTGCCTGAAAGCCTCTGGCTTATGTCCTTAAGTTGCTCAACCTGTGCATGCTGCTCTCGCTGGGATTTCAATGTGACGACCACTCAATCTTTCTAATGCTCTTTAAAACTGTACATTGTACAAACCTCTTATTATCTAAGTTCAGATCAAACTACTACGTTTTTTAAACAGCAGAGATTCTAAGTGACTTGCACTTAGAATTCCCAAGACTGGCATTCTCTAAGTGCACCGCATAATCAACACCTGTGCCTACTTCACTCCCTGCTTCCCACTTGTCACAGACACTTGCTACCCCACAGGGTTACATTTTTTGTATATGCTGTTCTGTAGTTGCACTATCATTAAATATTACATAAACCACAGAAAGTGAATATAAGAAAAATAGGCCGATTGTTCTGAACAGATAGTTAAAAGTAAGTCACTTTAAAAAGGAACTTCTAAAATGTTAGTTGTGGGTGAAATGACTGGAAGGCCAGGACAAAACTAAATCCAAGGTATCTCTGTAGTCGGATTACTTCAAATTTGTCTAAGCTTTCATTACACTTGAAAGAACCTGAAGCTGTTATTTTTAGATAAATCAGTACATGCATGACTTTTTAGCAAAAAACTATGAGCCAGTTCTCAAAATCGTATGCCTACAGCTAAACTTTGGCAACAAATGTGTATGGGTAAATTTTAAGTAACAAATGTTCCAAGAAATGCATAGAACTATCCTTTAAAGATTCCAGCCTTTTTGACTAACTGCAAGTCTCAATCGTGTCAAACAAGAGCTTGTCTGCTAATTAAAGGATCACACTATTGCTGAAAAGTGATCTTCTCCTCAATCTGAATTATTAAAATCTTGTAAACAGGGCCAGGCATATCAATGTTTCCCAGCGTGCCTTATCCATAACCTGATAAACACATCCTTTGTGTTCAAACACCTTGGTCTTGACGTTGACAGCACTTTTAGCATAGCCCTCCCCCACCCTCCCCGCCCCGCCCCGCCCCTGGCTTACTTCTGTGGATGTCGGTTCAGTCCTTTACTGATTTCCCAGACAAGCACATCTCTTCTTATTTTGCACTCTCATAGCCCAAGCATTCCTTTCATAAAAACGATCATAAATGTATTTTTACATTTAATTCTATGATTACTTCATTGAATTCCACTACTCGATGAACTAACAAAATCCTGATGAGATATGACTCTATTTACTTTCTCATTAGCAAATAACTCTGGAACTCGCTCATCATAGAAATGCAATGTTAAGTTTATGAAATTAAAAAAAAAGAACACCAGAGAAAGCTGTCCAGAGTATTACCAAAGTGTCTGTTAGTGACTGACTTAAAGTTAAAACTGGGTCTTTACAAGGAGAATCTTGTGACTTAGACCTGTAGCACAGAGCAATAGCTGGCCAACTCTTTCCCTTTTGGGAAGGACGAGGACTGTCATGAGTAATCTTTTAACTCTGGTGTTAAATCTGAGTCCCTGCTACAGTCTATGATGAAAGTGAATTCATGAAACTTCACTGCTACCATTGTAGAATCAGAAGATACCCTAACATATTGACATGGTGTGTAGCCTCTACTTATAATCTTCCACAACTGTGTAATCACAAGGCCTGGCCACACACCCTTCTCACATGCAAAAAGAGATGCTTTTTCATAAATGACAGGGCCTGGGACAAGCTCCACCTCTAAGACTCATCCACCTGCCATGCTCCCCTGCTTCTTTCTCTGCTGTCTTGTTGCTCTTAGGTTGCTGTGATAAAATACCCTGACACCACAGAGGAAGAGAGAAAGGTCCATTCTGGCTCACATGTCAAAGCAGTCCACTATGGTGGGGAAGTAAGGCAGCAGGCGCTTGAAGCAGCAGCAGGCGCTTGAAGCAGCAGCAGGCACTTGAAGCAGCAGCAGGCGCTTGAAGCAGCAGCAGGCGCTTGAAGCAGCTGGCCACTCTGCACTCATACCCATGTCTCAGCTGAGTCTAGATTATCAAGTAGAAAATTAGTTCTGCTCATCACACCTGCTTAACTTCGGCCTTCAACAAAGCAGAACTGGAGCCAAAAAGAAATACATTCTTCGAACTGAAATTTTCAGATGTCACCTTTAAAAGTTAGGATCCTTACTGGATAGCTTCATCCCTCCTGTATGAACACAGCAAGTGAGGGGGCAATGACATTTTAGAGCCACTGTAAAATCTCTACTGCTAGAAAGAATGTTTACAGAAGTGACTTCACATCAGTGCTACTGCAGTACCATTTGTACAAAGAAGCAAGGTTCGGCTAAAAAATAAAATTCAACAAAATTCTGTACTTCTAAAGACTCATGGGGAAAATCCAGTAAGACTTTAGATCTACAAACTCTTTACTGTCCATCCTGGAAAAAGGTCTAAAATCCACTCTGCAGCACTCCAGCTGAGTTCTATAAGGAAAACCTTTAGGAACTAGAAACCCACTGAGATGCCTCAGCAGGAAGGGTGTTTACCACCAACCCTGGGGACTGGAGCCCAATCCTTAGGGCTCACAAGATAGGAGAAAAGTAACTCCTTCTCTGGCTTAGACAGTGGGTGTCATGGCATGCATGCACCTACCCACCCACCACCACATACAAATAAATATAACAACAACAACAACAAAAAAGACTTTAGTCATTTGAGGTTTAACCTGTCATGTTAGCACTTTTCTTACGTTTATCATCTATGCGGGAGAAGCATGTGCAGGTCTTGTGTTTGGAGGCCAGATGGTAATCTGCAGCTTCAGTGCTCTGCTTCTACCATGTGGTTTCTGAAGATTGAACTTGGGCTTGCAGCAACTGCCTTTATCCACTAGTCACCTCTCCAGCCCTTCTAGTCACTTTATGATAATTATTTTTAATTTTATGTGTATGGGTGTGTTGCCTGCAAGTATGTCTGTGTATCATGTGTGTGCCTGGTGCCCATGGAGGCCAGAAGAGGGCGTCAGATCCCTTGGGAATGGAGTTACAGATGGTTGTGAGCCATCATGTGAGTGCTAAGAATTAAACCTAGATCCCAGAATAGGAGCGCACGCTCCTTCTTAACTGCTGAACCATCTCTCCAGCCCCTTTGTCACTTACAATAAAAAATCTATATGTAATGTTTCCAGGAGTCTCTTTCTTTTGCCAAAGATGCCATTCTTGTTATTTAATGTCCATGATATAGAAGTCGTCTGATAACTTCAGTTCTTGTTATAAGTCTGTCCACTAGTGTTTGTATAAACATTGGCTGTGTATTGGTAATGGATGACTGTATCAACGTAGTAGGTCTTCAAAGCATTGAGAAATGAAAGTAAGATCAAGCATACTAAAAGCAATTTATGAAACATTCATTTCCTCTTCTTACACATACACATATATGTGCATATATATCTGAATGTAATTAAATCTGAGCCAGAGGGAGGAAGGAGGGAGAGAGAGACAGTGCAGAAGTGAAGAACAGATTCAGCTGTTAAGACTATATTGATTTAAAGCCTAGATTTGTACCTGACTAAATGAGAAGTTAGGAAAATATTTAATATATTTTTCTCTCAGCTTTCATTTGGGTTAGAAAAAACTCCCATATGATATAGTCTGGGAATTAAGTAAGTTACATACCTGGCAGATAAAAAACAGTGTTAATTATAGGTGAAAAACTATGTGTATCTTGGTGCTTATATACATAATACCAAAATAATACTGAGCTTCAACACAAAAATGTGCCTACTTCTTGCTACATAGGTCACACCAAAAAAAAATTTGAAAGTTCCCTCAGTTGCCAAAACAACACAGGGTATTTCCACTACTGTTGGGCGTCCATCATAACTAGATGCTAAGACCCTCTGCTGAAGACACCTATGCTTTAGTCATAGAACAGAAAGGAATCAAGCTGGAACTATGCTGGAAGTGTCTTCCCTGCTGTCTTGATGGTGCCAGGAAGTGCTGATGGCTGCTGGAGGTGAAGGTTGTCATCAACAGTTTTATTTAGCTGTGGACCTTGGCCAACACTACTAACCTGCCAAGAAAGACCAGCACCAAGTCAATTACAGGGATATCCAAACACTTTCTGACTGGATTTGAGGCCTACTACACACATCTGGTATTACAAACGTGGTCAAAAGCCCCATAGCTGGAGAAGTCACAGGCCCTAGTATAGAAGCTCCTGTTATTTATTGCTTTGCTAAATGGACACCAGGTGACTTCTAAATATTTATGTTTATGACCAAGTTTAGTGCTATTTTCAGCATTGTTCAGAGAAGTTTTTTGTTTTTTGTTTTTTTTTACAGTGCCTGGTAAATACTGTAGGGACCATTAATTGGTCAATGTGCTAAGAATAAGTGACTGATGAATGCTCAGCTATAAACAAACATTGATATTACCCCCTCTAAAACTCAGGACGTCATGGAAGAGGGAATAGAAAGAACAGAAGGGCCAAAAAGAGTTTGTGGAATGCAGACTTCCTCGTATCACATGGTCTTCACATTCTTGGATTCACAGCAGATGTGATTATCTGAACAAGACTGGTACAAGACTGGACCCATCAACATCTTGCCATAGAGAAAGGGGGAACTCATGAAGCCCACACATTCCCTCCCTGTGAATCTAAAAGCAGCTAATGATTACTAGGGGAAGCCGACAAATTTTCTTCAGCCAGTGAAGCCACAAATAAGGTGCTATTTCTTGTACTTGGTCTCAAAAAATTTGAAAATTCAAAGAGTCTTTATCCAGCTGGGGGAGAGAGAGAGAGAGAGAGAGAGAGAGAGAGAGAGAGAGAGAGAGATTGAGATTGGAAAAAAAGAAACCCAACATGTTTTACTCTGAGTTTTAATAAGATCCTTTGGGAATCAATTCCATGGATAAGTTTTTCCAAGTTTAGGCTAGAAAAAATTATCTATGAATTTGATTCCCAAAGGATCTTATTAAAAGAAAAGCTTCCAATGAGAAGCAAGAAATCAAAAATGATATATTTGTAAATAACATTCACATAGTCTTAATAGTCAAGATATTTTAACTGCTGTAGTTGATGAGCATTTGCAAGGGATGCAGTTGTGAGCTATGAGTCCCCTAGCTCGGTGCAGCAGCTGCCTTGATTTCTAATGAGATACCCCGCTTTCTATCTACATGCCCCATTTTCTATTCCTATCTCACCTCCATCCAAGCAGCCTCCAGCCAGCAAATAACATGGGCATTGAAAGCCTGTTCCCTCTTGCTGACAGGAGCTTGGTAGGGCTGTCCCCTGAGAGGCTCTGCTGGAACCTGACCAATACAGCCAACCACCAGATTGAGCCCGGGGACCCCAACAGAAGAGCTAGGGGAAGGACTGAAGGAGCTGAGGGGATTGCAATCCTATAGGAAGATCAATATCAACTAACCAGACCACTCAGAGCTCCCAGGACTAAATCACCAACCAAAGAGCACGCATGGAGGGAGCCAGGACTCCAGATATGTATGCTACATATGTAGCAGAGGATGGCCTTATCTGACATCAATGGGAGAAGAGAGTGGTTTGATAACCCAGCATAGGGGGATGCTAGAGGGGTGAAGCCGGGGTTGGTGAACAGATGGAGGAGGACCCTCATAGAGGCAAAGGGGATGGGGGTATTCGGGAAGGGGATATCATTTGAAATGTAAACGAATAAAATGATTAATAATAAATAAAAGAAAGCATGCTTCCTCTTTGCTATCCAGAGCTACCCATGAGTTCAAGCTAAGTCTAGATTCTATTAAGTAAGACACAAGCCTACTTAGACTCACCCACCCACCACTCTTCTCCCACTCTTGCTCTCCTGAAGCACTCTCAGAGAAAATCCTATACACTCAAACCCTACTATGGGCTCTCTCTAGCTACAGTGATTTCATATGGCATCAATAACAAAAATTGTTATTTATACTACAAAGGCAAAGTATTTCAATACTTTTCATAGGGTACAAAACATCATAAACAACCTCTAGGAATTACATACACACTGTAGGCTTACTACACATACACACACACACACACACACACACACACACACACACACACGCACGCACGCACGCAACATATCCTGAAGGAGTTTTCAGAAACTAGGGCCACCAGGTAGAGACATATCACAGAGTACATTATGGAGGTGGCTCACTGAATTTAGTAGGGTAAGCAATCCAAAGACAATCTCTACTGCATATATCATTACTTCCATAGTACTGGTAAGATCTGTTGGTGGTTAACTGATACCATCTACATAAGAAAAAATGAAATTTTTAAGGAGAGCCCCAGGGAAGAAGAAGGGAAGAGATAGTCCTGCTCATTAGACACTACTGTGAATAAAGTCTAGACTTCCACACTTAGCCTCAGTAAAAGGTTTCACAAGCCTTATTACTAAATGAAGGTCTGTTTTACTACATTGTGAGCTTCGAATAATCAACTACTCTATTCCCAGCATCCCAAACAATTAATGCCAATGAATGAATGAATGAATGAATCTAACAAGTAACAGGAGTGGACTGAAAATTTTCAGGTAGAAAGTAGTATGATCTAGTTTGTACTTTAGAAAGACAAGTCTCACTTGCTATGGGCAATGGACTAGCAAGAGGCAACTTAACCCAAGTGCTATGGTGGCTGTAGGTCCTTGTTTCTGAACTCCCTCTAGGGTTCACAAGTCAACACTGGGCAAAAACAAAACAAAACAAAACAGATACTTCCTGGAACAAGAGAACCTGGGAGCTGAATGTCTCAGGCAATCTGAGCATTTGAGCATTCGTATGTATGTATGTATGTATACATGTATGTATATCTTTCAATGTATCTGCTAGTCCACAATACACTGTTTGAGATTTTACTGTACTTCAGAACTCCAATGGTTGAATAGTTAGGGAAAAAAAGATAAAGAATGCATTCTTTTCATTTGACATGTTATTCTTAAGGCAACATTCAAATCAATGTCTTAAAAATGCTAATAATATTTCAACTTACAAGCATTGCATTTATAAAATATTGTTCACAGTTGAATTTTTATTAGAAATACTACTTTAGTAAAAATTACTCCTCAAAATGCTAACAAAGTAAGCAATTATATGTAATAACTAATAATCTCTCCTTACATGGAAGGTGTAAATTTTATTTTTCCAACTTAGGATATAATTTCACTATGATTTCTGATTCTGTAACTAACCTCGAGAAATGATAGGCACTCTACCACCCTACTGTACACACAGCCTAAGGGCCATGTTTCAGAATCCAGGAGAAACTAGATGGAAAAGACAATATAGAGAAGAGTCTAATTTATTTCAAAGTTTCTAAACTGTGAAAGTAATCAGCAGATTAGTGACAGACTAGAGAAATCTCAAAAGAAATAAATCAACCCTCTAAGTAAAGATTTAAGAATATCACATGAATTTAAAGATTTTAAGATATTTTTTAAAAAATGAAACAATAGAACTTATGCTGGTCTTACAGAGCAGGCCTACAACACAGACACTGAGGAGGATCCTAAGTTCAAGGTACCTTAGATGAGAGCCTGACTTCAAGGTCAGCCTGTGTAATTTAGTGAGCTCTTACCTCAAAGCAGAAAGCTGTAAGAGGGCTGGTGGTGTAGCTCAGGGGTGTAGCAACTGCCTACCAGGCACAGGCCCTCAGTTCAATCAGCGGTAAAAGAACAAAATAGCACAACCTCTTAATGTTCAAACATTCAGCAATGCCACATTGAAGCTATTTGATGAACAGAATTTTTCTAGTTCAGAATATATACAAATTATCAGAAAAGAGTTTTAAGTTTTACTTCCCAAGAAAAACCTTACATGACACACAAAGACACATGATGAAGTTCTTCTATTATTCTAAGTGGTGCTGGATAAAAATTATCTTTGTGAAAAGGTAATAAAACCGAAAGATTAATGGTGAAATTTTGAATAAAAATTGATTTTATTATATTCATAATGAAAGTGTCCACCTACTCCATTTAGTCATCAAAACTTTGATTTTAAATTCAGAAATGTCTACAATGACATTTCTTAGTTACCTCACCTTTCTTAAGAGCTGCACTGTCACAGAAAGAGAGAAAAGCAGCATCTGCAGCTAACAATAGACCCATTAAGGCAGCGAGGGAATATGAAATGGAGATGGATGGCCAAGTTCAACATGACAGTGACACACTTCCTCGCCCCGAGAGCTGTCTTCCAGGCCTGTGAGCAAAACATCCAGAAGCAAGGGGCACACTAGTCAAAGAATCAGATGTGCTGAAAGAAGCCCAGGGTTTGGTTCTGTAAACACTAGACACGATTCTCACGTACGAAACAGCTTCTGGTTTCCCCTCCTTACTCCCCTGGCATGCTCTGGGAATCAAGGTATTAGTATCCTGAGAAGGTGAGTGGGAGGACTCTTTCTATTCAGAGTTTGTAAAACTTAGAATGATCTTTAAGATTTGGTAACTACTTGTTCTTAAACTGTACCAAGCAGCTTCCCGCTGGTAAGCTTTTTTACTTACTGACCACTTTAACGGTTACAGGACCATGCAGCTTCTCTAGTCTCATTTTCGATGTAAGTTGGTAATTTGTTTGTTTAAGACAGGGTCTCTCTACTGTCTTAGAACAGTATATATGTAGACCAGGCTAGCCTCATACTCAAGAGATCCAACTGCCTCTGCTTCCAGAGTGCTAGGATTAAGGGGGTGCACTACCACACCCAGCAGTTCGATAATTTATACACTTAAGAGTCACATGCACTTTATAGCATGTACCACAGAGCATGAGTTCCTGTCATCTCTGAAATCATGAAATTTGTCTAATATCCCAGCTGTCTTAACGTAATTACACAAACGAGACACTATGGCCTTACGTAAGTAATGCTGTTTATATCTCATGTCCTCTTAATCCTTTTGTATCTCAGAAACTCTCCTGCCATAATTTTTCTTGCCCCTAATATCTCACCTTTTACAAAGTTTTCATGAGGAACTACTGGTGTAAAACATTCAGCATCTGTACGTTTAAAATGCCTATTTGGGACTGGGAAGATAGCTCAGTGTGTTAAGTATTTGCTGTTACAAGCATGAGGATCTGAATTTGATGCCCAAAACATACATAAAAAAGCAAAGATGGTTACACTTGTCACAGGCAGATAGGAGGATTCTGGGGCTTGCTATCCATCCAGCCTCACTTCACCAGTGAGTCCCACACCAGTGACAGATCCTATCACAAAACACAAGGTAGACTGTAGCTGAGGAACTACAGTCAGGGCTGTGCTCTGGCTTCCATATATACAACACACATATACCTACATGCTTACACACACATGCTCATGCGCATGCATGTACATACATATATAAATCCATTTTGTCCGAACTTCTGGAAATAGTTCAGCTAGAGACACAATTCTAGATGGACAGCCATTTCACTGTACGATCTGCAAAGATCTTTCTATGGCTGCTGTTGAAGACAGCAGTTATGATTATGGCCCACACAATCAACTGACTGAGACTCATGAGGTTGGTAGAGATCAGGAAGCCTATAGGTTCTCTACATATATTGTACTTATGGCTGAGTAGCTTGGTGTTCTTGTGGAATACCAACAGTGGGAACAGGAGCTGGCTCTGACCTGCCCACTTTTCCTCCTAACTGGGCTGCCTCATCCAGCCTTGGTAAGATGTTATGTGCCTGGTCTTATCATAGCTTGTTATGCCATTTTTGGTTGATGTCCCTGGGAGGTTTACTCTTTACTAAGGGGAAGCAGAGGAGAGGTGGATTGTGAGCATGTGGAGGTGAGGGAAGAAAATAGGGGGAGGAGAAACTGTGGTTGGGATGTAATATATGAGAGAATTTTTCTTTTAAAGATTTATTTATTTATTTATTTTATGTATGAGTACACTGTAGCTGTCTTCAGACACACCAGAAGAGGGCACTGGATCCCATTACAGATGGTTGTGAGCCACCATGTGGTTGCTGGGAATTGAACTCAGGATCTCTGGAAGAGCATTCAGTGCTCTTAACCACTGAGCCATCTCTCCAGCTCCCGAGAGAATTTTTTAAAAGAAAAATACTAATCATTCTTTATTTTCAAAAAGTATCTGATTTGGGATATCTCTATGTCCTTATGTTCAACCAGCTTCTTTACATATTTACAGAAGGACTTCTTGTTACTTGTCTGCTGAGGATTTGCTGTGTTTCCTAATTCTCAGAATTCATGTTTAATCAAACTTCAAAATACTCAGCTGCCATCTCTTTGAGCAGGTCTCTCCCCATTCTGTTATCTCTTCTGTGACTCTTGGATGGACAACTGTTTGGTCTTCTTTGCTTTCACTTCATCTTTTTATACAGGTTCATTTCCCCATTATATATTCTGCACCCTTTTTTCAAGTCCATCTGCCTTCCAATTCATTAATTCTCTTTACCTTTATCTCACCTCCAAGTTACCAATCTACAGTTTTTATCATTTGAATATTTTCCCACTTATAATAGTAGCACTGGTTAAATAAATAGTACTCTGCTAATCTATACCTTAAGCAGACCTTCGGAAAATTATTTAAAATCTGTGTATGTACATGTGTGTTTGTGTACATGTGCACATAGGAGTCCAGAAGAGGGTATAAATCCCCTGGAGCTGGGAGAACAGACACTTGGGGGATAACACTGTGGGTGCTAGGAACTGAACTTAGATACAACGAAAGAACAGCGAGCACTCTCAACTGCTAGGCCATTTCTCCAGTCCCATGGCCTTTCCAGGGGAGGAATGAAAATCTGCAGAGTAGTGTTTCTTAGCATGTCTTGTTCATTGACTCATTCTTTCTTATTTTCTCTTTTCTGAGATAGCCTAAGCTGATCCTGAAATTGTAATCTTCCTCTCCTCATTTCCCAAGTGCCAGAACTACAGGCACATGCCAAATCCAGATAGCATGTTTTATGTTTTTAAAAAGATGTATGTGTTTGAGTATTCTGCCTGCATGTACGTGTATGTGTACCACACGCATGCCTGTGCCCAAGGAAATCAGAAGAGGGCATCTCTGGAACTGCAGTTATGGATGGTGGTAAGCTACTATAAGGAATGCTGGGAACTAAACCTGGGTCCTCTGTAAGAGTAACAACAACTGCTGAGCCATCTCTCCAACCCTACATCTTTTTTAATAGTAAGATCAAAACCTCTGAGATGTTGATCAAAAGATAAAGCTTCAAGTCAACTGAAAGAACAACTTTTGTTCTTGTTGATTTTTTGTTTGTTTGTTGTCTGTCTTTTGAGACAGGGTCCTATCTATGTAGTCCTGGCTGTCCTGGAATTAACTATGTAGACCAGACTAGCCTTGAACTCAGAGATCTGCCTGACTCTGTTTCCCAAGTGTTGGAATTAAAAGTGTATAACACCATGCCTTGCGTAAAAAAATAAACTTTAGTACTATACTATTGTGTAGCATAGTAGCCACAGTTAAAGATAATAATGTACTGTCTATTTCAATATTGATAATAGATGTTTTTCACATATTTACTACAAAAAGTCAGTGAAGTGATATACATGTTAGACAATTATCTTCAGTAAATCTCTGTTCAATGTATAAATAAATGAAAACATTATATTCTACCCCATAAATATACATATTTTTCCAACTGAAATGCGTTACTAAAATAACCATCAGCATTTACATCCTATTTCAAATCTAAAATAAATAATCTGTATCTATGTTGCTTTGTAATTTCCATTCTCTCAAACCCACTGCCTTGTTCCTGGATGTTTGCGATGTTTGCAGTAGGGTCTTTACCCGTATAGCTTTCTCTAGAACTTCCTTTAATATCTATGTAAAGGCTTGAAAGATGGCTCAGTCTGTAAAGTGCTTGCAAGCAGGAAGCCTAAGTTCAAATCCCTAAACGACATGTAAAATCTGGGTGCAGCAGCATTGGTCTGCATCCTCAGTGCTGGGGGAAGAGATAGGCTCATTGGAGAGAGAGCCTAGTTGAACTGCTAAGTTCTAGGCTTAGCAAGGGGTTGATATCTGATGGTCTCCCTCCACACACAGGCACACACCTGTACACATATGCACACAAATACACACACACTCCACTACACAGAAAGGGATGTGAGAAGAGTGTATTCCTTCTGAGAGGATTAATGTTCTCTTTTGCTATAAAATACTAGTATAGCATGTATTGTTGAGACTGCTCTAGCTGAGCATGCTCAGAAAACTTGCATTTCTCAAACCAATGCTGAGCCAGAAAGTTTTTGTTCATCCTTTTGCAGGCTGATTTTTTTTCTTTAATGAGCAGTGGTTGTCGGTATCTCTCCCGTGCCTTAGATACATACAATCTTCCATACCAAGCATGCAAACTGCAAATTTAAAAACTAGCTCACTTTACTGTAGACTTCCTAGCAAAACTTCTGTCTTCAGGGAGCTTATTTAGTTCTTTACATTCTTGCTCCCATTTACTCTTCTGAACCTAAGGATTTTCCTTATTCTTGTCAGTTAACCTATGCAGTCAGTGGCAGACCTAGTTTTTAAGATATATTTTATCTAGCACTTAGGGGATTTAATAAAGGGATTTTCAGAACATCTTAGCTGTCATCTAACCCAAAAGAGAAAATAAAGTTTCTCTTCATTTCTACTTCTGTAACTAGAACATTCTGCCATATATAAAACTGCCAGATTAAGAAATGCAATTAATTTTACAAGTCTTGTTACATGCTCTAAATGTGATATGAAAACTAATTAGTATTTCCTCTTCATAGAATGTTTTTAAAAGGTCAGTAGATGTCAGAGGTCATCTATTACCACTGATTTAAGTGTCATGTGGCTTCATCCATAGCTGGAATAAAACATGACCTCAGTAAGAAGGGTTTCCTGTAATTTACTTTTTGAAGTAAATGGTATACTCCTATTAAAGTAAAATGGACAGTAATTGATCTGATGAAAGCAGAGGTTAAACTATGTAAACAGTTTCCTTTGGCTAATTATGCTGCTTACTTCTGCTTTTACTAAACATAACCAAAGCTTACATTTGTAAGACTTTACAATGGAAAAATATCTAAATTCTTTTTCAGAACATAATCTCCAAAATACAAAGTAGTCTACTTTCAAACATTCAAGGCTCACTACAGAAGTCGTATAATATGAAGTAAATAAACTCATATTCATTCCTCCAGTATTTACTGGGAAGCTCTATGTGCAAGGCATGAAAAATTGCCCAGAAGTTAATTTCAGAGGCCGATGGATGGCTGCTGTGGCCCAAGGCCTTGTTACTGAGCCTGACTACAGTCCTGGTCACTTGGCAACCCTGCATCATATCCATCTTGATGTGGTCAAGGTGAATTTAAAAATGGTCATCTGCATCAAAGGCTAAGGGAAGTTTATAAAAAAATGTAGCTGGTACCACCACAGTTCAGTGAAGTAGGACCACTTAGGAACTTGCTGGTACCACCACAGTTCAGTGAAGTAAGACCACTTAGGAACTTTGACTCGCACTACCCTGCACAGACTTTTTTGTGCATCAAGCATTAGAAGGAGCTGAGAGATGGCTGTCCATCGTTTTAGTGCATGTGTGTGTTGCACACCTGAAGGTCAGAGACAACTTGCAGGAGTCAGTTCTCTCTTTCCACACGTGTACTCAGGAGGTCAGTCTTGGCAGCAAGTACCTTTATCCACCAAGCCTTCTTGCTGGCCTCAATCACGTTTTTAACTGCTGATGGTTTCCAGCTTTTATCTACCCAGGAGATGAGCTATACTTAGAAAATCCCTACATTTTTAAAAAGCTTTTGCCTACTGAAAAAGGTTGAAAAATCATGAAGGATTGGTATGAAATTTCACCAAATAGTGATGTACAGCTCATCTTTGGTAACCATATGACTGCTTGAAGACTAGGCACATTTTTCCTAAGAACCATACAGAGTAAGAACTACCTGTGGATGCTGCTTGTTGGTAAGTTGTTCTGCTTGAAGTAGTAGTGCTAATATACTATGAGGTCAATTAAATTTATCTGAAACCTAAGAGTTCTGTGTCTGTGAAAGTTATAATGCAGCATGGAGTAGTATTCTGTTTTACTCTTTAAATGACACGGTTTGCCATAAGTCTAAAAGTTATAAAGAACTAACCAGTGGTTCTCACTGTATTGTTTTAATAAGCTTCAGAGTTCACTAAAGACATCCTCCTGACATTGTTCTAGCTGTCCATCTGTTAGTCAGCATGTTCTTTAGTGTGCTTTGGAGGTTGGTCCAAGAATCTCTTAGATGGTTAGGGATTAGGATTTAATTCAAAGGTACCTGATTAGATGGTACTATGGTTTGAATATGCAATGTCCCCACTTGGTCCCCAAATTATGAGACTGTTTTGTAAGGTGGGAGACCATTAGAAGATGAGGTCTAGCTGAGAGACAAGAGTCCCTTGGGGTTGGACTCTGAGGATTATAGTCTCACCTAAGTATCTGGCAAAGCACCTGCTTCCTACTTCCTGATATACAGAGATGTGAGCAGGTTGCCTGCCTCATGCTCCTGCCACCATGAACACCACTGTGACTTCTCACCATGAAACTATTAAGTAAAATAAACCCTTCCTCTCTCTACCTAATGTCTGCCAGGTAACTGATCAGAGCCACAAGAGAGGCATAAATACAAATGGCAAATAGGGACTGAGACAGCTTTTATGGAATAATGATGTTTTCTAGTGATGAGTTAACTCAGCTTAATAATCAAGATATAACACTTAGTTTAAACCAAACAGAATTGACGTTCATGTTACCCAAAAGAAAATCTGCTTTAATTATCATTTTTTAAACATATGAAGCTCTATAAAACTGATCAACCTTAGAGTACTCTTAAGTAACAGTTAATGAATGCAAAGAGGTTAGAAAGTTAGCAATGTTAGATTAGTGAGATTAATTTAATGAGCATTTTTTAAATTTCCATCTTAGTTCTCAGAGAGGAAGTAAATGGATATCTATGGGTTTGAGGCCAGTCAGGTCTACATGGCAAGTTCCAGGCCAGCAAAGGCTACAAAAATTAAATTAAATTTAATTTAAAAAAAGCAGATTGATGGTGGTAATGGTGATGGTGATGATGATGATGATAGGAAATGATAGTTAAGAAAAAGTTTCTATTTTAAGATCTCTGTATTAGGTATTATATAGTGAATTTCACTTATGAAATACCTTAGTTTTCCAGGAAATAAAATAAAGGCAATGATGAATGAGGAGGTATTTATCCAAAGCTCATTTTCCTGAAATAAATAGGAAAAAGGTGTGCCAGGGGTACTGAATTCCTGTAACTTTACGCTGCCCCAGCATCAGTCTGTGCCTTCCATTTAAAGAAGGCCACACTGGGTTTATCCTGGGATGCCAAGAACACAAGGCTGGGTTTCAGGTATCAGCAAATGAGCAGGTAAACATAAACTACACATGAATAGACAGAGGCCACAGACATCTGAGAGTTCCAACAAGTTTCCTGTGTGTCTCCTTGGTTGTAAGTCAAACAAGTGGGCCTTGGGCTAAGTACCAAGTGAGGAATATTCGGGTAAAGGTAAGCAGTGTCCAGCTTCCCTTTACCTGAAATGGGAGAGCTCCCAGCTGCTCTGATAAGAAAACTCTGGTTTAGCTGAGAATCTCTTCAAAACACCAAGATGCTACAAATTCCAAAACAACATGGATGAAAAGTGAAATTTATACTTTTAATATTTTTTTGCCTCAGATTTCTAACTGATATATGAATTGTTAGACCAAACCTTCAGTAAACAAGAAAAACCACTGTCACATCAAAGACTACTTAAAACTGGGGAAAATTTAGGCGGGAGTTTATATTAATCTTTATGCAAAATATTTAAAATTATGCATGACTTTTTGTAAAACATCTGAAAATGGGCAATAAATCCACTAATACAATTTAATCATTTGGCCAGACAACAAAAAATATTAATGGACTTTTCCTTGAAGATTAACCTAAGTGATTTTACATGTAATAAAATGATAAAAAATGAAATAACAAATGTTGACAAGGATATGCGAAACCTGGAGCCCTTACATACTGTTCATGAGAATATAAATGGTGCAGACATTTTGGGAAACAGTCTAGCAACTCTTCAAGAACTTACAGAGTTGCTATTTAAATTGGCAATTTGCTCCTAGGAACATACCCAAGAAACGGAAACCTAGGTTGACATGAAACACTGAGTCTGATGTTCGCAGCACTCAAGTTTACAATTCTCAGAAAAAACGTGGGAACAACTGCAATGGTCACTGTCCTAGCCTCACCCCTGCAGCTACAATAAAATACCCTAACAAAAAACAACGCAGGGAAAGGGGGTTCATTTCAGTTTACAACTGCAGTCTGTCATTGTCGGGCAGTCAAGGAAGGAATGAGCAACAGCCAGTCCCACCACATCCATGGTCAAAAGCAGAGAGCAGTGGATGCATGCTTTTGCTTGCTTATATCAATTTCTCCACTTTTAAAGCAGTTCAGGAATCTCTACTAGGGAATGGTGTCACACACTGGGCTTGGTCTTCCTACATCAATTAACTTAAGACAACAGACATGCCCACCACCAAGCTAATGCAGATAGTGCATTGTTGAGACTCTCATTCCAGGGAATTACAGGTTTTATCAAGTTGACAAGTAAAGCTAGCCTTCACTGCCATCAGATGAGGAAAATGTGGTATAGTCATACAATGAACTCCTTGGTCATAAAGGGAAAAAAGTGCTATTTGCTACAACATACGTTAACCCAGAGAACACTAAACTGTATCAAAGAAGCCAGTCACCACACTTCACATATTATATGAATCCACTTATAGGAAATGCCCAGAATAACTCAGTGGTTGTTAGGGGCAGAGAGGATGGTAAACATACAAAGTAACAGCTAAAGGACTTGAGAGTTTTTTCTTGAGGTTAAATCAGAAAGTTCAGAAACTGACTGTGGCTACAGCTGAGCAGCTCTGAATGCACGGGAAGCATACACTGCACACTGTAAATGGATAGCCTGCATGGGACACGCATTATCTCAATTAAGCTGTCACCCAAAAGGAAGAAACTATGACAAGGGAACACATTCTGTGAGCAGAACTTGACCTGAAAGGTTTTTGACAATATATTGCAAACACTATTTTTAAGGGAACCATTTGCCATAGCTCTGGGCTTGTTTCCCCTTTGAGTAGATAGGTACTATCTTTGAAACAGGAAACAAAGGTAGGGATAACATTACTTAGATATTTCAAAAGCATTCTTTCTTGTGGATTAGATAAGGTGGGGCTAATTTTGTTCCTGAAAAATGTACTTCTATAAACGATCCAGAGGCGAGCAGGCACTGGAAAATGCTTAAGTTGAGCATCTGATTTAACACTAAGACCCTTTCTGGCATCATAGACTTAGCTGGTAAGAATCCACCACCAGGCTTGGTAATTGGTACTTATGAAAGGTGGCTCTACACTGTATGCTAAGTAACTACAGATGACTATAAAACAAACCTTTGTATGACAGGACCCAAGGTACAAAAGCTCACTACTGAATTACCTAAAGATTCATTCATGTGAATACAAACATATGTGATGCTAGGCAACGTAAGTGATGATAGAAGCCCAGATTTCTCTCCTGCTGGACAGCTGGTAGCAGCTTCCTACCAGACCCCCAAAAGATCTAAAAAGGCAGATGCTCCTTAAACTGTGAAGTTAAACTTTAATGGGAAAGAAAAATGGTCTGTCCTCAAAGGTCTTGTGTCTCCTTCTATAGAAGTGGCCACAGTCTGCTAAAGACAGAAAAAGAGTTCAAAGCTTCCTTCAATAGGACTTGATAGAGGAGAATGAGAACAGCAAGATCTCCTGGCTGTGGTAACCGTAGAACAGGACATTCCAGGGCCAGGACAAGTACTCACTGATATACCAGCTACAAGGCTGGCAGGGCCCAGTGCAAACAAATGGCTTAGTTTGTGAATTAACTAGAGAAGAGCAACAGTGGAGGCTCTTCTGGGTGCAGGATATGATGCCTATGCCTGCAAGACCATCCCGACTTCTGAACAATAGAAGTTGAGGCAGAGAATTTTTAAGGACACAGGAAACAATAAAGCCCCAAACACAAGATCTCCCAGACATCATATCATGTTACTGTTTGAGGATACATCCCAGAGGTTTTTCTCCATCTGAATACAAGTAGGCATTAACAGAATCCTTTCTAATTGTACAGTGTATATTCTCCTCTATGACTGTTTTTAATTTATGACTTGGAAAAGCTTTCTAAAATGTTAATGAACACAGATCATTTCAATCTTACATAGATGATGGAACATAAATAGAACTAGGCTTCAATTAGCCAGACTCGTAAGTGTTGGGTTAATGAAGGAAAGAATCCTGACTTGTTCATTATCACAGTGGTGTGCCCTGAATTACAATGGTCTTAAAGAAGACTGAATAAATCAATCAACATAAATCACTTTATAAGGTGCTGGCATATAATAAGCTCTCTACATATGCTAGTGACTTCTAAAGACTAATTTATATTCCCAACACATAAGATTAAAAAGGCTTTCTTTGTTGTTGGCTTGTTTGTGGGATAAGGTCTTGCTTTATAGATCAGACTAGCCTGAAACTCTGGTTAGTGTTAACCTGGCATCTCACACTGGGACTGAACCTGGCAAAAGAGATAGATTCTTTAGTTCTCTTACTGGATTCCTCATGCTTCTAAAACTGTCAATGACTTCCGCACGAAGGATATCAATCCTATGTCACAGAATAACAAGGACTTTTGCTCTTAAAGGGGGAGGGGGAATAAACCTGAGATTTACCTCCAGTTCCTAGGACCTTCAGCAGCTCAAAATTTTCAATTCCCACCTTCTCTGCATGTCCTGTTAAGTTGGCTAAAGAGAAAAAAAAGAAAGAAAATTCAAGGAGTTGGCAACAAGAAAAGTCACTGGGGACTTTGGGAGTATCAGCAAAGGGCTGTTTCTTAACCTGGGCTTTTTCTATGTAATTACTTGTTAAATTCTATGGCGGTATTTTCTATCTTAATTTTAATAAAACCACTGGGTGGTGGTGGTGCAAGCATTTAATCTCAGCCCTGAGGGTGGGGGATAAAAGTGGGGACACAGATGGATCTCTGAGTTTGAGGCCAGCCTGATCTACAGAGCAAGTTCCAGGATAGACAGGGTTACATACACAAAGAAACTTTGTCTCAAAAAAAAAAAAAAAAAAAAGAAGAAAAGAAAAGAAAAAAGAAAAAAGAAAAGAAAGAAAGAAGGAAGCTTTTCTTAAAACTGTAGTGACTAGACATTCAACATGAAGCCTAAAAATAAACAAAATTTATAATACACAGGAAGACTTGTAGTGAAAACTAGATAGATTGACAAGTATTTATTTATGCAACAAATACTAAGTAAGTGTGTAACTACCATGCTAGGTCCATTTATGCCACTAAGAATGTGGGCATGAGTTAATATACACCAGCTATGTGCACATACTGTCTCTGTCCCCCTTATGAAGTGAGCGTACTAGCTACAGAACTATAAGATTCCTGTCAGCTCTACAATTCTAGGGGTGGCTTAAATATACACACTCTTCAAAGCATATTCTCTCCTGATAAGCAGAAGAAGGATGAGTTAAAAGTGAGCATTTCCCATAGCATTTCCACTGGGTTCTAGTCCTGCATGATTACATGTGAAAAGGCTGTCTAGAGAAAAGTGAGGCATGGGATACTCTGGTGGGGAAAAAACAAACAAAAAATGTTTGGCTTTAGCAGAGTTAAATGGCTTCTTTCCCACAGGACCTCACAGATCTTGTACTTCAAGGCTGAGATACTGCATTCTTAAAACTTACTCAACAAAGTACTCTTTATAATAAATGTCTATTATGTGAACTAGCTTTCTGTAGAAGTTGTCAAGAATGTTTGATTCAACTACTAGATCCACCTACCATCTAAATGCTGTGCACCCTTCAACAAGTTAGTTCTCCGTATCTTAGTTCCCAATAACATAAGATATGGACAATTAACAACAGCCACAAACTCTACAGCTACAGCACACTGGTGTCTACAGTCTACTTTGAAAGCATTAAAAAGGTAAGGTGGACTGATGGCTGAATATAAATAGTTATGTCATAAGCCAGATATAACAAATACAGGATGCAGATATTGAATATAAAGGGTGTTCAGTACACAAATCTTTCAAAATGTCTAAAATAACAGAACATAGAATGAGACCTACCTCATAGAGTTGTAATGAGGTTTTGAATGGGTCAAACTTTATACAGTAAATTTATACAGTACTTGATGTATACAAGTCAAGTATTTATAAATAAACTTTGAGACCACAACTGTTTGGTTTCAGATCAGGGACAAGGGACTGAGGTGCATATTTTACATACCAAAGTAGACCTGGCCTCAGGTTCTCCCAGAATCCCACAGTCCCTCCCTGGCACACCCTGCCCCCAACCCTGAACTCTCCATCCCAGGGACTGGGCTACCCTTCCCCCTAGAGGTTCTTCCCTATATAATCTAGACATTGTCTCTCAGTGTCTCTCTCTTTCTCTCTCTCTCTCTCTCTCTCTCTCTCTCTCTCTCTCCCTCTCCCTCTCCTCTTTCTCTCTCCTCTCTTTCTTTCTCTCTCTCTCATCTTCCTCCTCTTCTCTATGTGCACGCCCTTTCTCTTTCTCTTCCCACCTTCTCTTCCCATAGTGACTTCCCTGGCCTTGGTCCTTGGGGCCAGTAAACTTGCCCAAGAGCAGCTTCCTAAATAAAGCTGCGTTTAATGTAACCTAACCTGGCTTGAATTGGCTCATTTCTTAAGCAGATCAATGAATCCAACCAGCCCACCAAGACTAAGGCTTCTGTTTGGGGTATGTGGTCGGTTGAATAAAAAAGGACCCCATAAGGTCATATATTTGCATGATTAGCCCCCAGGTGGATGAACTGTTTGGAAAGGATTAGGAAGCATGACCTTGCTGAAAAAAGTACTAGAGAAAGCTGCCTCTGTGGGCTTTGAGGTTCCAAAATACCATACAAGGCCTAGTGTCTGCAACCCACCCCCACACCTCCATGTCTGCTCCCTGTGGATCAGGATATACAGCTCTCAGCTACTGCTCCAGCACCATGCTTCTTGCCATGATGATGAACTCTCCATCTGAAACTGTAGGCACACCCCCAATTAAATGCTTTTCTTTGATAAGAGTTGCCTTGGTCATGGTGTCTCTTCACAGCAATAGAACAGTGACTAAGACAGGGAACAGGATTTTTTAAAAAAAGCAAACAGTAATATTGTATTACAAATCAGATTCTGAAACAAGCACACATTCAAGCATGTGAGTGTAAAGAGTTCTCACTTCTATGCTATTGTTTTGTCAGTACAATTAAAGCCTTTGAACATGAAGCGCTAAAAATAAACTGTATTTTTTCCTTAATTAAATTGTTAGCCTCAAGAACAAGATCTCAAACTTCCAAATAAAAATACTAACACTGTTAGAATAAGACTTAAAATATTTACAGATTTTATTTCACCTTAGAGGTGAAATGAACATTATCAACTTATAACCGTTTTCTACATTTGTGAGACAGTCACAAGGCTCAATAAGTCCAAATCATGTTGCTCAGAAGCCAGCATGGCTGGAGGAATTACAACTGCCCAGTGTCCTTTTCCCCACCACAAAGGTGATGGTACTTCACTGCGGCTGTAAGAGGACAGGGCCTTTGTTCCTTCTCCTATTCAGAGTGTGCTTCCAGCACACTCCTTTCCTGGTCCTCCCCACAGGTAAGAGGGGTTAGTAAGCCTGTGTAAGCCCAAAATTCTGAAAGAAAACTCACAATTACATTGTTTTCAATACATGAATGGGGGAAGGCAGGTAGCAGGTAGAGTTACTATGTTAAAAAGATCAGCTGCTGACTGAGACAGACACAGATAGTTACACTTACACCCAACCACTGGACTGAAGTATGTGTGGGTGTGTGGGGGGTGCTGCTGTGGTTGAATTAGGGAAAGGCTGGATGAAGCTGAGGAGGAGGGCTACTCCATAGGGAGACCAGTAGTCTCAACTAACCCCTGAGATCTCTCAGACACTGAGCCACCAACCAGGCAGCATATCCTAGCTGGTCGGAGGCCACCCCACCCCACCCCTACCTACACACACACACACACACACACACACACACAGCAGAGGACTTCCTGGTCTGGCTTCAGTAGGAGAAGATGCACCTAACTCTCTTGAGAGACTTGAGGCCCCAGGGAATGGGGAGGCCTGGAGTCGGGGTGGGGATGGGGAGACACATCCTCTTGGAGACAGAGGACAGCAGGAATGGGATAAGGAACTGTGGGAGGGTGGACTGGGAGAGGGCAACTACTGGACTGTAAAAAAATGAAAGTAATAATAATAATTTTTAAAAGATCAGCTGCTACACAAGTCTTTTTTTACATTTATTAGTTATTTACTGACTTATGTGTATGTGTTGTGGCACTTATGTGACAATCAGAGCATATCTTCTGGAAACCAGGTCTCTCTTTTTACCATGTGGGTCCCATGATCAAACAGGTTTTCAGTTACTGTAGCAAGCACCTTTACTTGTTAATCCATTTCACCTGCCCCATTTGAGGAGTTTTAATTCAAATTCCCAGCATGGCCTGACTTCTTAGAGAAGACAGACAGCCGGTTCTCTCATTCTTCTTCCTCAGTGTGCATGGCAGTTAACAAAGCAGATGTGGTTGTTCTGGTGCTATGTTTTGACCAGTTTGTTTGTTTGTTTGTTTGATAAGAGGATAACAGGATGAATATGTTCACAATATACTACATACATCTATAAAACTGTCAAAAATTAAATAAAAAATAATTTCTAAAAAGAGACAGAAAAGAATATGTTTCTTTTCTTGCTCTGCTTTCTGCCACATGAGAAAGCAGTCACCAGTGACTACAGCTGACAATGTCTGACCCTGGGCATGCCAGCTTCCAGAAGGGAGTCATGGCTATTTATTGAATTTGTTGTTGTTGTTTGGGAACATATTTTGGTTTTAGATAAACTCATTTTGTAGTTCAGGTGGCCTAAAATTGTGTAATTCAGGCTAGCTTCAAATCTGCTTGGGCCTCTCAGGTACTGTGAGTACAAGTGTGAGCCCCCATCCCCAACCTGTATGTCAGTGGTATTTTTATTATGGAAGTCTAAATAAGTCGACTGGAGTTCACTGTTTCCTCTTCCTTCTCACATTATAAGCCACAAGCCTAGATACGCTGGTCCTGAGATCATGACAGACAGAGCAGGTCGGGAAGGAGAAAGCCTCACTTGGGTTGCAAGCCTAAACTTCCTGAAAAATTCATATAATAGTTCTATGTTGACATGACGGAAGTGCACACAATTATTGGTAAGGTGGCCAAGTACTCATTCTCAGAAGCGGCTGCAGTTGTGCACAGACAGGTCCTTCGTGGCTCCTGAGGGTTAAAGGAGCAGACTGGTAGATCCGAGTTTGGGCACTTCTGGTTAGAACAGTAAAATCAAACCATAACCTGAGCCTAAACCCTAAACCAGTGAGCTCTTCCCCTCACAAACACCACCTTATGAAACTCACATTTAAACAAAAAAGTATATCAACAGACTTAAAAACAAACTGGAGCTAGCCAGTTAGTCCACAGGAGTGTGAGCTTTATCAGATTTTCAGAGCTGGGATTGAATGTGGTACCCCTAGGAGGTAAGCATTTAAATTATTAGTAAAGCTGGATTAAAATATTTTAGATTTTTCTAAGGTCTCCTACAAGCCTTCTCTATTGTTAATTAACTGAATCAGAGGTAGAAGGATCTCTTGAGTTCAAATCCAGCCTGGTCTACAAAATGAATTTCAGGCTAGGTGGGACTTAGTAAGACCCTACCTAAAAATACATAAATAAAATTTTCCAATTGAAAATTCCTAAAATACATTCTGATCACAGTTTCCCCTCCTCCGTCTCCTCCCAGACACCTCCCACCTCAATCCATATCTGGTTTGAATCTGTGTTGTCCCTGTGCATGCTGCCACAGTCTCTGTTCCTATGTGTGTCAGTCTTACTGCAACTGGAAGACAGTGTCCTTTGTGTCTTGCATCCCCTCTTAACAATCTTTCTGCCTCCACTCCCATGTAGCTCCCTGCATTTAGGTTTTTTTTTTTTTTTAAGTAAAACATTACTGAACTTCATCTAAATATTATTTAGAAAAAGAGAGGAGTAAACAATTTCAATGCTTTCCCAACACAAGTCTAACTAAACACTCTTCTCATTAAAACATGCCAAAAATCCTTTACTTCTTGATTAGCATTATTTTCTTAAAATGCATCTTCTTTGGTTCAGTAATCTCCGTTGAAATGGAATTTAACTACTCTCTTCATAGACACATCAAATGATGTTTTTTAAATGTCAAAATTCAAATAATCACTAAAATGATTCACTTTTAAAAGTTTGATTTATTAACAAGTCTTAAAGAAAAAAACCTTACATTACATAATAGATTTAAAAGAAGTAGTTTTTAAGCAGGAGGTGGTGCATGTCTATAGTCCCAGCACTAGGGAGGTGAGGCAGGAGGACTGCAATTTTGGAACTGTCCTGGTCTACAAAGTGAAATCCTGTCTCCAAGGGAGAGAAAGGGAGCAAGAGAGAAAATGAGTTCCTTACACCATCATTTGATTCTTTCAGCCCTCTCTGTATCTGATAAATATGTACTAATGCAGCTGCACACATGTTGGGGAAACATGACTGGCCCGTCTTCTCAATCCTTCTTGTAGTAAAGTCTACCTATCAGAAAATGGACTGACTCTCTTAGTCATTTTAAGTGTACCAGTCACTGTTACTAACCACACTCATTTTGTTGGGCAGTCACCACCCCTGTGGAACTTCCTTCTTGTGACACCGAAAGCCCTATGATCCATAAAGTGCTACTGCCCCTGACAACCAATATTGTACTTTCTGTGTCTATGATTTTGGCTACTCACGTGTCTTTATTTAAGTGGGATGATACCTTATTCTGGCTAGCTTATTTTACTAAGCATAAAGTCCCTAAATTTCATCCATGTTAAAGTTTTCTTCCTTTTAAAACTAAATAGTATATCACTGTATGTATATTTGCTTGTAAATTTATCTTTCAGTAGACATGTGGATTGCTTTCCAATTATTAGCTATGAACATGGAGACTGCTTTCAAATATTATATAGACAGAAACCTTAGGGAGAGTAGAGGTGCTACTGGTAATGCTGTTTTTAGGTTTTTTTTTTTTTCCTTTTTTAGGAATTTCCACATTATTTTTTATCAAGGCTGTTACACAGCTTTTCCCAGCAATACTGCATAAGGTCAATTTCTCAATAACTCACCAGCACTTGCTATTTTATTTTTTATACTAGTAGTATACCATATTGGTAGCTATAAGATCAAATCTGATGTAATTTAAAAATCATTAATTAATAAAAACCTTTTGCCCCATATTTAAATAATTTTTATTTTCCAGGATCACTGCTCAACAAAACAAAATAATATTAAATAGGTTTAAAGTATACCTCACATTTTGAGAGATGGGCCAGCAGTTAAGAACATGTGCTGCTCTTAAGAGGACCCATGCTTGGTTCCCAGCACCCTTGTTATGAGTTCACAACCACCTGTTAACTCCAGTTCCAAGAGATCTGACATCCTTCTCTATTTTCTTCAGGCATTGGCATCCACATAGAATGTGCGTGCATGCACACACACACATATACACAAGCAACACACAATATGCAACACCAATATAGATAAATAAAATAGATGTAAAAGTTAAATTAAGTAGATCTTTAAAATATAACCCTATACCTCAAAAATATCATTGATTTTTACAATCTTCTTCATAGCATATTTCTGCCACAAATCTGTGACTGATGAATAGTTTTGTAATCCAACTTTCTAGACAATTCAACTATCAAATGTAATTTATAATACCTCTCACCCATAATCTTTTTCTTAAGCTGTAAATGTTTAACTCAGAACTCTCCACTCTCGTGGAATAAACAATCACTAAAACACATTTTTCATTCTGTTGCCATAGTTTCTGCTAAACACATGCAACCCAATATGTTAAAAGCATTGATTACATCCATTTGATTATATTCACTTACGTTAAAGCTAAGAGGCTTAATTTTTTAAATGTACTTCTGAAAATTCAAATTCAAGTAGAAATAAGAATGATGTTTTTGAAGCTATTTCAAGTGTTTCATGCTATGTAAGAACCCTGATTTAGTTAACAAATTAATTCTATATTAAATTTGCATAACTATATGAGAAATATGAATTAGTAGGCTAATGGACTCTATAACATGTCAAGTATTATTATCACATGGAACTAGTCAGAAAGGTCATTGTCAATGACCCTCATCCACTCATTTTAGAAAAGTTCACAAATTCCTAGTGTGTAGGGTTGGTCTGAAGGGGTGCAGTTCAGTGATAGACTATTTGTCTAGCATGCATCAAGGTCCTGGATTCAGCTCTTTGTACTACAAAAGAGGTTGGGGAATGGCTGAGGAATTATAGGTGAGAAAGATGCCAAAGTAAAGCACCTAGGAAGGAGGAATTATTTCCCTAATAGATGAGGAGGAGGGCTGTTTTCATTAACTATATTATATGGAAAACTTTTATAATATAAAAAAGGCACATGAGACTAGCTGACTTAATACTAAAAGGTCCAACTAATTGGTCTTAATTAAATCTGTAAGTAAGAATAGCTTTTAACATGCTAAAAATAATGCTTCAGAAAAGACTCACTCTGGCAATAGTATACTATGGAGCTACAAGCAAAGAAAACCTCAATGCTGAAAGGTGGCGAGGTTACTGAGATAAGCTGTACATGTCTGAGTAAGAGTCTGGCCCAAATACAAACTAGAACGAGGAGAAAAGAATGAATCCAAGATCACTGTGATGTTCAGTTCAAACACAAAACCACTGAATAACTGCCTTGTATGCTGATACTTCAAAAACAAACATCTGATCATCACTTTCAAAGATTCATTGAAATCCTGTGGTGGTACCACCACAATGGAAATCAGTGTGCAGAGTTGTTGTGGGTTTTTGTTCTTTTGAGTTTTTTGGGTTTTTTTGTTTTTGTAAAAAAAACAAGCTAAAACAGCATCTACTATGACCCAGCTAGACCACTCCTTGGCATATACCCAAGGGACTTAATGTCTTTCTACAGAAATACCTGCTCAGCCATTCTCCTCTACTGGCTTCAGCTATGGGCTGAATATTTGTATACTTTCGGGAAAAAAAATGAATGTGGAAATCTAATCCCAAATGTGATGGTACTAAGAGATGGTGCTCTCAAGAAGTGATTAGGGCTCCACCCTCTTGAGTGAGGTAAGTATCCTTATACAGGAGCTTGAAAGAGCCTATGTGAGGACTTAGCAAGAAGGGCTCCCTATGATGTAGAGCTCTTACTGGACACCTATCCTGCCAATGCTTTCATCTTGAACTTCCTGGACGGTGAGAAACAAACTTATATTGTTTATAAAAGCCTAATCCAGCTATTCTGTTACAGCCCAAACAGACTAACATGGTCCCACAGCAAAGTACAAGAAACGTAAGCTGGGTGAATAGCTGTGTTAAAGGAAGTTCTGAAGTTCCAATACCGATTGTAAAGTAACAGCAGAGCATCCCAAAGGGCTGGCGTGCTCGTTCTAGATGAGAAACTAAAATCCCATGCAGACAACTGAATAACGTTGTTTGTAAAGAGGGGACTAGAGCTAAAACTTAAATTTAAGAAAAACCTTTAAGAGACCACACACACACACACACACACACACACACACACACACACCCCAAACAAACAAAACCCACAGTTATTACCTGGAGTTATAAGGCAAGAAGAAAGAGATGGACAAAAAAAAAAAAATGATACAAAACTAGCCACCGCCTGAATCTAAGCAAAGGGAGAACATCAATAAAGAGAAGTGGTTGCAGAAGTCAGAGGCAGTGAAGACTGAGACGCCCTAACTCAGGGTGGTTCTTTTTTTTAGGATTCTTAACAGAAGGATGCTTGAGCACTCTCTAGGCAGGGGTCCTAAACTGTTTACAAATGAAGAAATCCAGCTGAGCAAAGGAAAGCTAGTGAGCCTGTGTATGCCTTTCTGTCTCTCAGCTCTAGACTAGATGTGATAGCTGTTTGAAGTCCTGACTTCACTTCCCATGCTATAACTCTAATGGTAGACTGTAACTCTGAACTGTAAGCTGAAATAAACTCCTTTCTCCCTTAAGCAGCTATCTGTCAACACAATGGAGATGAAAACTAGGATCCAGTAAGAACAAAAACTTGCTCTTCCACAGCCGCCACTAGACAGTTCCTTACCACTCTGAGCAATGTTGCTGTATTAGGTTTCATGCTGGTCTCTGCTGTAAGCAGGCTGCATACTCACCACCAGCGGTAGCCAGATTGGCTTCCATGAGTAAAAATCCATGTTGCTGAGCCCATGTATGACCCCCACCTTTTATCATAGCCATTTTGTTCATTAGTCTCTTGAACCATACTGCATTGATTACTAATATCCCTTTCTGTTGAGCTCAAACTTTTGGTGGGTGCTGATATATGACACAAATATCGTCATGACTTTTCTCACTTGACAAATCCTAACCACGAACCTCACCAGGCTTCCTAGTCTCCACTTTCTAATGGTGTTCTATCTGACCTGACTAGCTAGCCAGACTAGTGGGTATATAGTCCACAAGTTAGTGTAGAACCACCCAAAGATGATCATTACTCCTTCCAAGCAGAGTAAACATTTGTATACACTACCCAAGAGTCCTCCACTCCTAAAATCCCTTCACTGCTGCTCCTCGGGGATGTCTCAGAAAGAAGTGGTAAAGCTACAAATGCCCTCTTTGGTGTGGTAGCTGAGTATCATGCAGAAACATTATAAGCTATGCCTAAATTTTCTATTCCTGTCAATTAACCATTAAGGACTGTCCATGAGATCACAGGTACAGGCAGGAAGAAGACACCAATTTAACAGGAATCAGAGATGCGGGTATTTAGGCCACTTCATGTAATGTTACCTTCAGAACTTGCTTGGCTCAATACCCAACTTTCATTTCATGATAGAATGCAGCTATGAATGCCTACCTTTGTGAAGGGAAGCATGCTTAACTTGAAACCTACCACTTTAAGTATTACTTTCACAACAAGTCTTAAAGAAATATCCAGAATAGTGTTTGACCACTGTTTGGGTACTCTACATCAAAAAACTAATACAGTACTCAATGTAAATGTGTGTATATGTATGAGCTCTTATGTATAAATAAGAAAAAAGACAAACAATGTAAAATGTTAAAATTAGGGGCAACAGCTGCACATGGTGGTACATGCTTATAATTCCAGCACTTGGAAGGTGGAAACAAGAGAATTGGAGTTCAAGGCCAATGTCAGCTGTAAGCACAGTCTGAGCCGGGCAGTGGTGGCGCACACCTTTAATCCCAGCACTCAGGAGGCAGAGGCAGGCGTATTTCTGAGTTCGAGGCCAGCCTGGTCTACAGAGTGAGTTCCAGGACAGCCAGGGCTACACAGAGAAACCCTGTCTCAAAAAAAAAAAAAAAAAGAACAGTCTGGACTACTTGAGACATTGTCTCAAAACCTAAACCAGCAAACAAATAAGGGTAAATACTTGATTCTTTTATATTATTAATTAATCAAAGTTTATAAATGTGCAAGGTATCTGGTTACTTCTGCATCTTTGGAAGTTAGCAATTTTAACACAAACTTTTAATTGACCACTGTATACTAGACTTGTTTAGAAACACAAAGACCTATAGCTCACTGCAGGGTAGCACTGTGTTATCATAACACCTAGTAAAAAACTAGAAGCACTGCTTAAGTGGCTTTAGAGTTCATACAAAGCCTGACACAGGAAGAGCAGGGGTGCCTGTGCATATAACTCTACCAACTTGATTCTTCTCTTTGAAGTTGAAAACTGGAGCTAGAGCATGGGTTTGGTTGACAGTAGAACTGAGGCGAGGAGGGGACATATTAGACATCTCGTTTCTTTGGCCCCTGGTTTTCACAGCATCAGATTACATAATCAGTTGTGAGTTAAAATTAACATTTTAAAGTAGGATTATTGTTAATAAATGAGCTGTCAGTAGCCCTTTGAAAGTTTTAGAGCTGTAAGCACAAATTATTCCAAACCAACATGTGATTCAAGGTTGCTACATTTAGTACCAATAGAATTCAAATCGGCTCTATTAGCAGCATGTTGTCTGGAAAATAGCAAAGGGAAGGGTGTTGAAAAAGTGTTTTCTCACAGTAGAATTGGGTGCAGAGGTGACAACAGTACTGGAATGAAACAGGAGGTTATAACTCAGAAGGAACAAAAAGCTGCTGCATTTTCATGTATCAAGCTGAAATCTGATCCATGGGAACATTACTTAGAACTATTAAAAATTGCCATCTTGCATGAAAGAACTCAAAATATGTATAAAGTAAAAAATAATAATTTTGGTAGTACTTCGGAAGCTGATAAAAATGTCTTGTTTTAATGAACTTATCATTTGTAAAAAAAGCTAACTTTTACTTGACAGATACTAAATTATGATTTCTGTTGTAAATGAGAATCTGAATTTAAAAAGAAGTGTTGAGTGTACACAGGGCAGATCTGTTCTGTTTCTCTTCTAGATTCAGATCTGAGGAATGGCTATCTGTAATCTATGTATTAAATGGTTAATAATTTATGAGCTAACAATAGGAAAATGCATTTTTAAAAATAAAGCTTTGAACATCTCTACACACTCCTTTTGATTTGGTGTAGTATTCCCTAAATTATCTTTTTAAAAACAATTTAGCAATAACCCCTAAATAAGATAATGTAAGTATTTAAAGTTCAGTCACATTGCATGGCCAGGAAATGCAGTAACTAAATGGAAAGTTCTCTTAAATAAAGTTGTGTCTTATAATAGCTACAAGCTATCAAGTAATTTGATTACAGTAACTGATTTACTGCTGACAGGCCATCTTCATTGAAATGCTATATCCATTTCATGTCTTTCTAAGCTCATAAAGTTTATGTTCACGGGATCTAAACATCTGTATGATGCTGCACATAGTAGTGATGTGCTATTAAATCATAACACTAAGGCGAAGCCACGAAAACTTGCAACATATGAAAATAATACTTTAATAAACAAATGTTTTTTTTTTTAATCCTAGTACTTTATAGGATCTCAGGATCACTTAAGGATTATCACTGACTGCCTTAATGAAATGAACGTAGTGCAGTTAGTCAGAAGCCAGTAATTAGTAATTCCAATGTCTTCCTTGGTGCAGAACTGGTTAAACAGCACATTTAAAGAATTGGCTTTTCTTCTCTTTCCCTTCTTCCTGGGGCTGTTGCAACCTTGCCATCTGCACATTTACTGGTATGTTAATCAGTACACGGTGTGCTGGCTCCACCTTAGTTCCAGCTTCTAGTCTTTCTAATGTACATCCATCTTATTATTCTACTTGAGATGGCCTAATGTTTAGATCTGATCACTGTGCTGAGTGTACATGGGGCAATAAATAGTCCTAAGTGTCTGCTCTGGGCTCAGTGGTGCCTGGGCTCAGGGGGATCTGTTTTACTACTGTCAGTGCTTAGTACAACATCAGATACAAGTAGACATTCAGGATGCCTGCTCAATTGGTAGCCTGTATAATTACATGCAGAATATGATGACTACATAAAACACAAAACACAGCCAGGAAAGCACACCATCACAGCAGAAGGCAGCAGAATTCCTTGTATAGAGGGAACTGCAATGGGCATACTGCCTTAATGCCACGCTCCTTTGCAATGGCAGGGAGTACAGTGAGTGTGGACATGAGATGGGGCGCACAGCAAGAGAGGGTAACATCCCCTTCCCTCGGACCAGATGATGCAGACATATACAAATGTTTTGTGCTTCTTTCTGGCCTTGCCAGAGCAGCTGTTGGTGCCTGTGCCCTACACCTCTGCCTTTCTTCTTTACTGGATTCTAGAATGCTTTATCTGGAGTATGATTGTTTCTCCTACTACAAGGGCTAAGCAAGACCCGTTTGAATCCATGCAGTACAGAAAAGAAATGGTACAGAATAGCTCTGAGGGTTCACAGAAACTTAGGGAAACCCTGGCAGATAGTGAAGGCACTGTACTTGCACAGTCCTCAGCACTAAGTAAATTGAGTCCACTTGTCAGAGTAAAAGGGGACTGGCAAGCCCCATCTATCTAGGGCACAATGGCACAGACAAAACAAGCACACAAAAGTGAGAACAGTAGCACAAAGAAGGCGGGCTGATCATAGATTTAGACGGACACTATCCCCTATTCCTGTTACAGTTCATAATAAAGGAAAGTTTCTATGAGGACAGTATCTACACTACATTGATGCTTCTTGGCTTGCAATCAGCTTATGTTCTTGATAAACCTTCTGAAGTCGAAAATACCCGCAGTTTAAAAAAAAAAAAAAAAAAAAGCTCTGAATACACACACCCTGCTTTACACCTTAACAATACAACACATGGCAGAATATCAAAGAATTGCCCTCATGGGTGTCAGGCTGGCTGAGATTCTACAAGGAGGTAAGGCTCTTAGCAGCTACCTAGCATTAAAAGACAGGATTAAATCATGTGTCACTATCTAGGAAAGAGATTGAAATAAAAAATTCAAAGTATGAACATTAGTTGCCTTCACATCATCATAAATACAGATCAAGGTGAAGTGTTTTTCCCACGGAGCGTCCTGGACATCTATAAACCCTCTACGGCATTTTCAAGTAAGAAACTACAAAATTCCTTTATTTTGTCAGGTTTCTTTTGTCATATTTCAACTGGTAGAGGTTTTCAAATTTTGTTTCTTATGACTAACTTCTTCAAGAACAGTGACCTGGGTTATAACTTGTCTAAAATTTTGTCTGACATGTTCTCAGGATTTGGGTTATAAGTGTCCATTACTTAAATAACATGCTTCTCGGTGTTATCACAGTCAGCAGCATCTACTATCAGACTGTCTGGTGTTAGTTTTGCTTACCCAGGCCCGATGCTGTCCAGGCTCTCCATTATGTTGGTACTAATTCTCCCCATATAATAAGCAACCTGGGTAGAGACATTATAAGACCATTAAAATAGCCTGTTCATCATTGTCTTGGGGTTTCCACTGCTGTGAAGAGACACCATGATCAAGGCAACTCTTATAAAGAACAACATTTAACTGGGGCTGGCTCAGAGTTTTAGTCCATTATCATCACAGCAGGAGCATAGTAGTGACCAGGGAGGCATGGCACTGGAGGAGCTGAGAGTTCTACATCTTGTTCCAAAGGAAACCAGGAAAAGACTATCTTTCAGGCAACTAGGAGGAGAGTCTCTTCTGCACTGGGTGGAGCTTCAAAGTCCATCCCCACAGTGATGCATTTCCAACAAGGCTACACCACCTAATAGTGTTACTTCCCATGGACCAAGAATATGTAAAATGCCACAATCGCCAATCTCAAGACCTGGGTTTGATATTCATTGATGATTCTCACCCAAGCCAAGCTTTAGCCTAATGAGTACAAAACTGTGGTTTTCCAACTCTTCCACTCATTCTGAGCTTAGCAGCCAATACCATTCTATGGAGAATTTGCTTACAATCTCCTCATATAGGAAACCATTTGGATATGAAATTGTTTGACATTAAACTTGTACAGTGGCATAAGGCATCTCCAATGAACAAACAGGCCTATGGCCTAATTATCCTGACCAAATAAAAATATGAGCACAAGAGTCACGATCTAACTGAATGATGACACCCACGTATTATGTTTAAGCAACAGACTGTGAATTAGACCAATAATATTCATGTTTCTGAGTGTTACAAAAGCCTGGCCTGCCATGGAACCACCAAGCCACTTCGCATTAGATAAGCTGTCTTTCCAAGAATCACCAGCAACTAGAGGACACAGGTCTTAAAGAAGAAAATACATTAGGCATTTGAGAACTCATTTCTATACTCCTTCTTTGATTCTGGGATTATTTTCTTGGATAGTTTAGTTCTTCCTGCTGTGTTTATGTTAGATTGTCTTTACTTTTATCCATTTCAATCATTTTTTAAAACTTTTTAATAAAAAAAACTCTTTTAACTTACTGTATCTCCTATTTTTTTAAAAAAAGAATACACACACACATACATACATACACATACACACACACACACACACACACACACACACAGTAGCCGTCTTCAGACACACCAGAAGAGGGCACTGGATCCCATTACAGATGGTTGTGAGCCACCATGTGGTTACTGGGAATTGAACTCCAGACCTATGGAAGAACACACAGTGCTCTTAACCCCTGAGCTCTCTCTCCAGCCCCTTTATCTCCTATTTTGCCCCACCTGGGGATCCATCCCATATATACAGCCACTAAACCCAGACACTATTGTGGATGCCAAGAAGTGCTTGCTGACAAGAGCTTGACATAGCTGTTTCTTGAGAGGCTCTGCCAGAGCCTGACAAACAGAGGCAGATACTCACAGCCTAACACTGGACTGAGCACAGGGTCCTCAATGGAGGAGTTAGAGAAAGGACTGAAGGAGCTGAAGGGGTTTGCAATCCCATAGGAAGAACAACAGTATCAACCAACCAGACACCCCAGAGCTCCCAGGGACTAAAACACCAACCAAAGAGTACGCATGGAGGGACCCATGGCTCCAGCCACATATGTAGCAGAGGATGGCCTTGTCGGGCATCGATGGGAGGAGAGGCCCTTGGTCTTGTGAAGGCTCGATGTCCCAGTGTAGGGGAATGACAGAGCGGGAAGGTGGGAGTGGTTAGAGGAATACCTTCATAGAAGCAGGGGGATGGAGAATGTGATAGGGGGTGTCTGGGGGGAAACAGGGAAAGGGAATAACATTTGAAATGTAAATAAAGAAAATATCCAAGAAAAATAAAAAGTAATATAACGTGCAGCCAAAAAAACCCCACATAAACAAACAAACAAACAACCCAGCATGTTTCCTTGTTTTTTGAATGTCTGTATTAAAACTGTATTGGAATCTCTTATCTATCCCTCCTGGGAGACTATATAAACACAGCTGTCACCTGTCTTTTACTTACTCTTTTTCCCAGAATCCAGCTTATTCTCACTGCATCTTCTTTTTTGCAAATCTATTTCTTTCTTAGCTTGTTCTTGCTTTTTCTATATTACCTAATCCTTGCCTGAAGATATTTATTCAATATGTTCTTGTTTTTACCTGCACAGTGTGGAAACCTGTTTTGATTTGTATTTTCTGGTTTAATATTACAATAGGTTTTTTTTTTTTCTCCCCTGTCTGTAATCACTCAGTACTCAGGGTTGTGAACATAAAAGGTTTCTACCAGTATAGACTGGTGAGATGGCGCAGGGTACTTGTAGCCAAGCCTGACAACATGAGCTTGATTCTCAGGACCTACATGGTAAAAGGAGGAAACCAACTCTTACAAGATATACTCTGACTGTCATGCGTGTGCTATGATCTGTGCATATGAGTGTGCATACACAGACATAAATGTTTAAACAATTTTTAAGGTCTGTATCTCTATCCATTCGGGGACATTTACCTGGCTTAGGAGATGATGAAGAAAAACTGGTATGTGATTTTTCTTGTTTTTGCAAAATCTAATTATTTCCTTTTTTTTTTTTTTCTTTTTTTCCCTTCTGGTCAAATTTCCAACATGTCCACCTGCTGCTGTTTCTCTGGTTCTTACCTAGAAGCAGCATTCCTAGAGCTGCTGCTCCTGGCCCTCCTTACCTTCATGCCTCTTTCCTTCGCTAACACTGCAAGACAACAAGTCCCAAACTGGAGCTGAGCAAATTGACACACACTGTTGATGTTGTCTAGGGTTCGTTTGTTTGTTTTGTTTTTGGTCTAAATTAAGGGGGCCTCTTTCCTCTTTTTTTCAGTGTTACTTAGGATTCCCTCCCTCCACTCTGCCCTCACAGGACTTTGGAGTACAGAGTCCATAGAATTTATGCTATTTTCCTTTACCTAATAATAAGTAATCTACAGATTATAGTGTGTATCCTCCTCTCTCAACAATACTAAAGTATGGGTAACATATGATTTCACTTGCATTTCTTTCAGGATTATGTATGGGGTATGAGCAACTTGTAACATGGAACTGTCATTCTCTAGACCTAATTATCTGTCATTTGATCACTATTAATGTATAATTTCTGATGTTCCTTAAATTCCCAAGGCAAATTAGAAGTTTCCAAGTTGGTCTACAAGTCTATGAGTATTGTTTCAAAGGTTTAAAATCCTCCAGTCCATTATCTGACCCTCATTGAAACACAATACTTTCTGTGTTCTTTTTTTTTGGGGGGGGGGGGGGTTCGAGACAGGGTTTCTCTGTATAGCTCTGGCTGTCCTGGAACTCGCTCTGTAGACCAGGCTGGCCTTGAACTAAGAAATCCGCCTGTCTCTGCCTCCCAAGTGCTGGGATTAAAGGCGTGAGCCACCACTGCCCAGCTTTTTGTTCTTAATAATATAGTGGACCCTCTGGAGCAACAAAAGTTCTAGAGACCATTCTGAGAAACTTCCTACCAAGACTTCCTCACAGGGGATCATCTCTCAAAAGCATTTCAGTTAAAGTACCATTATGTATTAGCTTAAATGTTCAGCATCTCAACAAGTTTATTTTTCATTCATTCTACATGACCAATGTGGCATGTCTTCATAAGACCCAAGGCCACAGAGAAGTCTCCAACTAAAAAACTGCTAGATCTTAAGGGAACAGGAAGAAAAGGTTTTAATAAAATCATACTGACAATTAATGCACCAGCCCTAAAATATTTTTCATGTAAACTGCTCAATTCCCTTGTCCAGATGGTTCCATGACTCTTCCTAGTAAAGCTCAATGCATATACTTCAGTAAATACAACAGTGAGACAACTGGAGGGAGACGAGCCTCCAGCTAACTGCTTTCCATCTGTTGACTGCTCTGGGCCCTGCAGAACTAAGTGACTCTTAGAGAAACATATCCTGACAAAGAAATAACATAATGTACAATAGAAATAAAGAGCATGCCCAATAAGAGCAAAAGTTTCTGCATTAACTACCCAGAGATTACTACCCAGAACGTATAAAGAATCCCCATAAAAAAAGGTAGTGACATCATAAAAAAAAGAAACAGAAGACATCCAAAGAAAAAATTATAAAAGGTATTTAAGTCAAGTAAGTGTGGGAAATGGCCTCTTTAGTAGTAACCCAGGATCTACAATACCTACATCATAAGAACAGTGGTATTCACACTTTACAGCCAGGGTGTTTGGGGGTTTTGTTTTGTTTTTGAGACAGGGTTTCAGGTAGCCCAAGCTGGCACTGAACTCCATAAATAGCACCTAGCAGAGGATGTCCCTGAACTGTTGATCGTCTTGCCTTCATGGCCAGAACGTTAAGATTACAGATGTGTACTACCACACTTGGTTTATGTAGTGAGAGAGATATAATCTAAAGTTTCTTGTATCCTAAGCAAGCAGTCTACCAATTCAGCTACATGTCCAACTAAAGATTACTCTTTAATCTGACAATAAAAAGTTCTGGACAGAATTTGGAGTAGTGTCGTACATCTGTAATTCTAGCACTTGGCAATGGAAAAGACAGCCTGGTCTATTCAGTGAGTTCTAGACCAGCCAGGGATATAAACAACAAAAAGATAACAATAGTAATAAAACATATATAAGCAGTTTATAACTAGAGAGAACAAAGGTATTGTCTTAAGAGAAACTCTTAGCATGTATGCACCAGGAGATATAACAAACAATGTTCACAGCAGTACAGGTTTACCACAAAAAAAGAAAATAGCTAAAATATCTAGACTGGATAATCAATTAAATTGCAGTCTTCATACATGTAACAATAGAAAACCATAAAATGAATAAAATATACCTATAACAGTATAGATAAGCACAAGAATATAATGTTATGCTGTATATAACATAACTTATCAAAGACAATTCAAATAATCTAAATTTTAGTAAGACAAAAATTATATAAAACAATTAAACTCATGGTCACGTTACATACTATACTAATTTATCACAAAATATGCTTCCTAGGTTGAACAGATAGTAAATAGCTAAAAACGAAGTTTGCCTATTTAGATATACTATTGATAGATAGATGGTCTTAAAAATTAAACCTCAGAGATCCACAGAATATGGCATTTAAAGATGTTCTTTTAATCAAAGGCCTTTTTTGACAATGAGACAGGTCTGCTCCTGGCAGCAACTCCTCCCCCCTTCACTTCAAAAAAGAAGATGAGCACCAGAGAACCTCCTTATGGAGTTTGCTTTCAAATGTGGCAAGCTGCCACTGGGCAAAACTGCAGACAGAATGCCATCCAAAATGGACAAACCTGGCCACAGGGAAGTCAACTGCCAAGCTTTGCAAGGACAGGGTAGACTAGCCTTTCATAATTCCTGCACCACAAAAAAGTCTGACAAACATACTGAGTCAGAAGGCTAAAAATGGATGCTCCAGTGTTATAAACAATTGGGGGAACTGTCCAGGCATCCAGCTCCTCTGTCATTTCTATAGATGTGGAAGCTGCTTGCCTGTACTTCCTGCATTTGCAGGTAATATTTACTCTTCATCAAGTCTCTGATGGAGTTGAAGACTAGATAGTTATGGTCTCACGATTAAGCTTAAGTTGTTAAGGATTTAAGAAGTTGTTTTTAGGTCTAAAAAGATATGTAGGTTAGTACATAGATGTGTAGGTTAATACATAGATGTGTAGGTTAGTACATAGATGTGTAGGTTAGTACACAGATGTGTAGGTTAGTACATAGATGTGTAGGTTAGTAATGAAAGTTACAACAAAAAATGATTTAGGTACAGAACTCTGAATTCAACAAAAAAGAATAAATAGAGTATCTTATCCAATGAACTAAAAATGGTGAATATAATTATTACATGATCGTTTTTATAATTGTTCTTACTGTATATAGTTTATGTTATAAGAGTCTTTTTATTAGGCAAAAGGGGGAAATGTTGGAAGCTTGTATACATAGTTGATACTATGTATACAAATGCTAAATTCAGAGCTCCAAGATATGGCTGTCCAGACAAATGAATTCTCACATAAGCTGGCCAGGAGGAGCAACCCAATAACCAGGGTTCCTCCATGGTTTCTGCTTCAGTTCCAGCCTCCTGGTTCCTGCTCTCATTTCCCTTCATGATGAACTGTGGAATCTGGACATGTAACCTGTATAGACCCTTTCCTTCCCAAGTTGCTTTGATCATGGTATTTTATCATCATAATAAAGACCCTAACTGTAGACATTGGTACCAGAGAGTACACTATTGGCTGTAATAGACATGACCATGTTTGGGGGAGGAATGTGGAAGGACTATGGATCTTAGGGCTATAAAAGAAAGCCATTGGAAGTTTAGAGCTTAATGAGTTGTTGTGTAGAAGCTCGGAAAAAAAGGTTGAGGGCCATGTAGACAATGGATGCCTGGCTTGTTAAAGTGCAGAGGGAAGTTTGAGACTTCTTCAAAGACTCTATTGGGATTGTTCATGTGATATTTAGAATTGAGAATATGTGGCTCTAGGCAGTTGTGGCTGAGAAATCAAATGTGATTAAGAGGCCAGCAACTCTGAGGTGAAATCTTCTGGGAATATTTCCTCTAGGTAGCACAGGGGCTGTGGTTCAGTGAGGAGCAAGGCTGCATCTCATGCTGGCAGATGAAACTGGTCACGTGCAAGAGTCTTGCATGGCAGTGGTTTTGAAGGCATGAAGGGGTCTTGGAGAACAGCTGAGGCCTGGCACTTTGAGAGGCCAGGAGAGGTCATTTCATTGGTGAAGATGCAGCTTTAGCCCCAGTAGAAGCTGGAGCAGGATCCAAGAGTTCATTAAGAGAAGTTGAAGCTTGGTACCATGTGGCATGGTTAGAAACTCTAAAGAAACAACTGTGGAGTGAAGACAGGCTGAGCCTCTGAGACAAGCTGGTGCTCTGCCAAGGGCAGAGGTGGAGAAATTAAGCCCCTTGAGCCCAGAGGATCACGAGTGGGTCACAGACATCAAGCATTAACCTTTTTTACATTGTTTAAATTTGGTTTTGATAGTGACTGTGCCCTGATTCTTCCTCTTGGAGTAACTTATTTTTTATTTTACAAGAACCTATAATTATGATAGCATATTGCAATCTTATAAAGACTTTGGACATTTCAAAAAGGGTATGTTATAGAGTGTAGGACTTTTTATTTTTTTTTTTAAAAAAAAGTATTTATTTATTCATTTTATGTGTAAGAGTACACTGTCACTCTCTTCAGACATACCAGAAGAGGGCATCGGATCACATTACAGATGGTTGTGAGCCACCATGTGGTTGCTGGGAATTGAACTCAGGACCTCTGGAAGAGCAGTCAGTGCTCTTAACTGCTGAGCCATCTCTCCAGCCCCAAGTGTAGGACTTTTAAAAGTTGGAATGTCTTATATTGTGATGCTGATATTAATATGAGATCTTGGGGACAAACAAAACAGAAAAGTTGAGGTTGGATAGTGATGAGTACGTATGATAAGTTAAGAAGTCAACTTTGTTGGCTAAGTTCTTTGTGAATTAGACACAACCTAGGATCATTTGGGAAGAGGGACTCTCAGTTGAGAAAATGCCTCTATAAGACTGGCCTATGGCAAGCCTGTGGGGCATTTTCTTGATTAATAGTTAATGCAGGAGGCCCAGCCCACTTTGTGCAGTGCCTGCACCTTGGCCAGGTGGTCCTGAGTTGTATGACGAAAACAAGCTGAGCAAGCCATAAAAAGCAAGCCAGTAAGCAGCAGAAAGACCACAGATGGTCTCTGTTTCAGTTCCTGCCTCCAGGTTCCTGCCTTGAGTTCCTATCCTGACTTCCCTTCATGATGAACTGTGACTGGGACATGTAAACTGAAATACCCCCACCACATGCACATAAGTCCCAAGCTGCCCTGGACATAGTGTTTTTTTCATGGCAATAAAAACCCTATGACACCACCTTAACTTATTATCTCTCTGCAACAAAAAAGCTGATGGACACAGAGGGATATATATGTAAGCTTCAACTAAATTAGTAATGCTAACATTAGATAATGTTCACAAGCTTGTAGTTTTATGGGTCTATATACTAGAACCATCAGAAAAGATCCACAATTTTTAAGTGATCTGTCAAAACAAAAACAGAAAATAAGAACCAGAGACCACGGGGTAGAGAGATGGCTCAGCAGAGTTAAGAGCATTTCATGTTCTGTAAGAGCATGAAACTGAAGTTCCTAACACCCGTGTAGCAGCTGACAATTGTCTGCAATTCCAGAACCAGAGGAGCCCTCTTCTTACCTCAGCAGGTACCTGTACATGTGTAGTATACATCATATATAAACTCAGTCAAACACACACACAGAGGGAGAGAGGGAGAGAGAGAGAGAGAGAGGGAAAGAGAGACAGAGACAGACAGAGAGAGAGAGAGAACCTGTACATGTATAGTATACATATATAAACTCAGTCTCTCACACACACACACACACACACACACACACACACACACACACAGAGAGAGACAGAGAGACAGAGACAGACAGACAGAGACAGACAGAGCAGCATTTAAACCAGTGTCCTAGCGCCCATCGTTTCTCAGCTCTGCTCCTGGAGCCTCCATAGTTGCATAGCTAGTTTACCTGGAACTCTGCCTCACCTTTCTTCTGTCACCTCCACCATGCAAGAGTTTCTACAAGGAATATAGTTTTCATTCTACTGTCAAAAATTTGTCTCAATGGATCTGGAACTTCACTAGTATCTCATGACCATGATCATCTTTAAGAGACTTCTTTGATTTGAACCCAAATAACCCCTGTTAAACCTCTACCCTAGACCACTTCTGTTCTCACTTGTGGCAAATGGCAACACATGTACAACAAATCACCTCTTCCATTGTATGAGCTGAAAGGGGTTTGAGGAAGACAGACAGAGGCAAGAGACTGACCAACTGACCAACAAACCAACTAGGCATGGACACACCTGTGGATACTAGCTCTAGAAGTTAAAGGCAAGTCTAGTAGGCTGCATGACAAGACTCGATCTCAAAAATAAATTAAATTAATTTGAATTGAAAAGATAAAGTATCAATCCCTAAAGATAAATGTCTTACTTGGTTTGCCGCTCTTATTCCAAATACTGCTGTCCAGATACCACTACCATCTGAAAATTAATAAACTGAGAAACAGGCAGATAATAAACAAATAAAATTATGTTCTTCTAAGGCAGGATTAAAACAAAATCAGTCATAGAAAAACATCAGAACACAATTTCTGAAGTTCAGATTTATGGATTCATATCCATGTTAGCCACTTACAAGATGCGTGAACAATCCCTTACGCTGAGTTTCATCTTCTGAAACACAGAGTAATATAAGTATTTACCATGATTTCATGAGACTACATAGGCAAAGGCAAGCAATAAGAAAGATCACAAGCCTGGCAGTGCTGGCGCAAGCCTTTAATCCCAGCACTTGGGAGGCAGAGGCAGGCGGATTTCTGAGTTCGAGGCCAGCCTGGTCTACAGAGTGAATTCCAGGACAGCCAGGGCTATACACAGAAACCCTGTCTCAAAAAAACAGAAAGAGAGACTCACAATTTTGAATGACGTACAAGTGACAGTGTTAAACACTGTGGAGTTAATCAGAGATAATGGCCCACTAGAACTAAAATAGTTCCAAAGAAATTGTTTCATGAGTATAATCTTCTATAGCTGTTTCTGAAGAGGATGAACGCAGAAATTCATATACAGTGGAACAGGTTTTTTTGGGTTTTTTTTTTTTTGGAGACGGGGTTTCACTGTGTAGCCCTGGCTGTCCTGGAACTCACTCTGTAGACCAGGCTGGCCTCGAACTCAGAAATCCGCCTGCCTCTGCCTCCTGAGTGCTGGGATTAAAGGCGTGCGCCACCACTGCCGGGCAAACAGTGGAACAGTTTAAGTTATACAAAAAGAAGTAAACTGTCTTTCAGAGAAAAGAAAAATAAACAAATGTAGCTAAAACAAATGTCCACACTATCCCCTTTTCTTTTTACTTAATTTTAGAATACAGGAAACAAAAAAAAAATCTATTTTGAACCAATTCATGTCAAAGCCATTTTTCTTCTGCTTTATACATCAGCAGATCAATGAGGTCCAGCTGTAACATGTACTTATAACAGTATTCTTTCTATACGGGTTTCTGAAGTAAGATGGTCTTGGGGGGGGGGGGGGGGCTTAGAACTATCTAGAGCTATATACAGACCTCTTACTTGAGGCTCCAAAAATCTCACTTGATTTTTGTGTTCAACACATGGCAACAGCATAGAATAGAATGTTATAAATAATAAATGGATTAAGTGATCTGTTGATCTGAAGAAAAGTCAAGTTTTTTAATGCCATGAAAGCTTGAATTTAAAAAAATGTAAAAACTTAAATTTCTATCACTAGAAACATTAACATGAACACAATCCAGATTTTCATATAATCAGGTTTCTAAGGGCACATAATTATAGCATTGGACCTTCCATTTCCAAACCAGTTACACACACAGAAACCAACCAACCAAACGGAAACCACCCAAATCACAGACATACATTTCTAGGCCCTAAAGACACATTTACTAAGCACATAGTGGCATCCTGAACGGCCACACCCAAAGCCAAGGTGAAGACCCAAGTACTATCCATTTAAGAGCCCAAGTCTGGCTGGTAGTTCAGTACTAGGGGGCTCTTCCAATATGGTTAAGGCCCAGTACAAAGAAAAAAAGAAAAAGAACCTAAAACTTGTCTTTTATTACAAGGTTACGAGATTTTACAGCCATTTGACAGATAGGATACGTTTCATATACAAGACTATATTAGATAACTTATATACCGAAATGACTGGTTTAAAAAACAGTATTTTTACAGAAGCCTTTTTACAGATACTATATAAGAAGTATTTCAGATTCCAGATTAACTATTTAACATCATTAGAGAAAAGATGAAAGGCACCTTAAATCTTAAAAACATTATAAACTATGTATGAGGAAAGTGGTGATCTTATTACCTTAGAATAGTGGTTCTCAACCTGTGGGTTTCAACTTCCCTGAGGTCGCCTAAGACCATCAGAAAACACAGATCTGTACACTATGATTCATAACAGTAGCAAGATTACAATTATGAAGTAACGAAAAGAACTTACGGCTGGGGTCACCACAACGTGAAGAACTGTGTTAAAGGGTCCCAGCACTGGGAAGGCTGAGAACTATTGCCTTCAATCTTAGTATTAGGACAATCATAAAACCTGATCATTATGTAACTTTTTTACCTATACTTTTTTTTAAATTGAAGCTCAATCTGATCCAAAATATTCTCATTATTCATGGCTGACAGAGGTGGCATTCATCAATTGCCTCTATCCTGTTCTAAGTCATTTAGGAGATAAGATTTCAAAGAAGAAAGATAGGACTTTAACCAGAGCCTTGAAAGTACAAATAAATTTCTAGATTTCAGGGTCAATAAATACTGCCTATCAATTGCCTATTCATCCATCCCTCCTAAAAACAAACAGACAGACAAATATATAGAGAACAAAGAAAGCAAACAAAATAATTCTGGGTCATGCCCTCAGTAGTACAGAGAATACCACAGCCTCCAAACTGTTTGTCATGGAAAAAAATCAGCCAAATTCCAGCAGAGTTCCCTTCCAGAGGAAGTCTGGTGTGGAGACAGGAGAAAGACTTTTGCAGCACTGAGAATGAATAGAAGGGCACGAAGAACTTAGAACAAGTGAGACAAAACCATGCCCAGAAACGTACAGAGGTATACCAATACACTGAAAACAGGTCAGAGTTTGTGGCTTAAACACCAGCTAGGAAAGGGGTCAGCCTTGGAGGAGCACAGTTTCTGACAGTAAGTAAATCAGTTAGAGCAGTACATATGCTTGGCTATACAGTAATGAAGGGAAAGTAGAGGGAAAAAAATCAAGGATCCAAAAGAAACAAAAGAGAAGTAAGACGTAGCAATCCCACCAGCCGGCCAGTACCATCAGGAAATGCATGAACAGAAGCACTGTGGATCACTCCAAGTAGCAATCCCACCAGCCGGCCAGTACCATCAGGAAATGCATGAACAGAAGCACTGTGGATCACTCCAAGTAGGGAGCAGAGAACTAGCACAACACCAAAAACGCAGGCAGCAGACAACGAAAAAGACTGTAAAAATGCCTATCACAAAACGATAACATATTTCAGCTAATGAAACCCTTCCTAAAAGAAACACATATGCAGCTGAAGAAAACAAGAATATAGCACTCCAAACTGAACTTAAAATCCTCAACCAACCAGTTAGGATCTGAAGGAAAAAATCCTGAGGAAGAAATATAAAAACTAAGAATAGAAAGAGGCAAACAAACCAAAAAGAAACAAATAAACAAGGGTTGGCTGAACTCAGGAAAGAAACACAAGGATACAGACATGTTCCAAATAGACAGTGGGGGTACACCCACAATGAAGCACAGGAAAAGGACGGAAAAATGAGTTAGCAAAGCCTTGAGCATGTGACTAGCACAGTTTAGACTGGTGAACTATAAACAACCATTCTAGCCCACAAGCAACAGGACAAGACCACTGAGAATGTTGAGCAAGCTAACTAAGGCCTATCAATTTCATCTTCAAAAGTGAGGCAGAGGTTTAATCAAGAAAAAAAATGTTTTGTTTCAAGTGATTCCAGTTCAGAACTCAAGCTGTAGCACATAATTAAAGGTATGCATGATAATTATTTTCACCATTCTAAGCCCCTTATTACTGATCTGTAATTGGATGGATGGATGGATCGACAGACGACAGAGAGACAAAACATACATACACAAATGACAAATGTACCTGTCTAAATAAAGGACATCAGAACATCCTTCAAAAGGAACATCAGAAAACTGTGTTACATGTAATTTAATTGGAAGAAGTAAAATACCAAGGAGAGTGAAACCAAAATGTTGCATAAGTCAATACAAGGTCCTTGCTGACACAGACATTGCTGTGGATACTGGAGCTTAATCTAGCTGGCACTCTCTGAAGAATGATTGGAATGTTCATAGCAGTGTGTGGGCAAAGGTGAATAGAAACATTTCTCCAATGGATTCTGCCCCTACTAGATAAAAGTTGTTACAGGATTTGCATTAACTTCCCACCCTACCAGCACTTCATGTTTACAGATCTTCCCATCTTTATTTCCTGCTGAGTGAGCACTGGGCAAATCCTAGAGCAGAAAAAAAAAGATGCACAAGGAGCATGCTTGAGACTAGACACTACTGGGGAAGACCAAGTCAAAAGAACCTGCAACAGAAGAGTGTGAAGATGAGGTGAGAGTTAGGGCTTAAGAGGCAGCTATTAGAAAAATCCTTTCCTGCCCTTTGTTACTGAGTTTACAAGGGATCATAGTTGCCAGTACATAAGAGAAACAAAGACGCTACCTAGCTCTCAAGGGATGGACTGTGAAGTTTCCTGTCACTTCCATGATTACTGTACAATGAGGCTTAAAACAACCATAACCAACAGGTGAAAGCCAAATGAAGATTCATATTCCTCAGAGACGAAAGTCTGACTCACCCAGTCAAGCAATACCCAGCTTTCCATGACTTTCAGCCATTCCCTGCATATCTGTAAGTGCTCTTGAATGCCACTCCACTCCAGTCTGTTAGAATAGTTCTATCCACCCTGTTACAAATGGTCAGCACTATACAAGTTTCTTGTCTCTGACACTGAAGAATACTATCATTTCTATGAATGTTACTGAATCCTATGAAAATCCAATTCCAGAACAGTATCTCTTAGCAATTCCTGACTGTAAGCTTCACCAGAAATTCCTTTATCCCCAGGGTGAGTTTTCCTCTTTGGGTCTTCCTATGAACATAGCCAAACAACAGTGCATTCTCCTGCCTTATATACTAAGTCCACCCCAGTTTTCTCTCTTCTATGTGACTTCTGACCATTCTATGCCAAAAACTCATGTTCACTCTTCAAGAGATCAACCAGCAGTACATTAGGACAAAGTGACTGGGCTATTTAATTGTGTTTTGTTAACAGACTTAAGGTTTATATGTTCTCCCTTATTCAGCCTATTTCCTTTCTACCTTGCCACACCTGCTTCACTCACCACCTTCCAGATCCACCAGCCACATAATCCTTCTATTCTGTTGACATATATACGACCAGGAGTTGCAACAACATTATCTATTTTCTCCCATAAAAAGAACATGACCACCTGTTGAACTAGATTGAGACTTATGTCTAGTTATTGTTCTAGAGGAAATGATGAAAGCTATGAGGCAAATCTTTTTTTTTTTTTTTTTTTGGTTTTTCGAGAGAGGGTTTCTCTGTGTAGTCTTGGCTGTCCTGGAACTCACTCTGTAGACCAGGCTGACCTCGAACTCAGAAATCCACCTGCCTCTGCCTCCCGAGTGCTGGAATTAAAGGTGTGCGCCACCAATGCCCGGAGAGGCAAATCTTAAGAACAAAAATGTGTGAGGCATTCTGTTCAACAGGATCTTTGTCTTTGGTCTTGAACATCTGTTAAAAGAACATTAAAAAGAAAAAAAAAGTATGACCATTGCAAATGAAATACAGTAAAAGACTTAAATAGGGTTTGCGCCTGACCTAAGTGTGGGAGTTAGTCTCTTTGGGGACTGTTCCACATCTGAAGCTAAGGTTAAGGACAGCAGGCAGATAGTTAGAAAAGAAAGGCAGATATGATGAGGTAAAGAGCAAGGATAGCCGGGCAGTGGTGGCGCACACCTTTAATTCCAGCACTCTTGAGGCAGAGGCAGGTGGATTTCTGAGTTCGAGGCCAGCCTGGTCTACAGAGTGAGTTCCAGGACAGTCAGGGCTACACAGAGAAATCCTGTCTCAAAAAAACAAACAAACAAAAAAAGAGCAAGGATAAACCAGAATCCTGAGAATAAGCTGGAACCCACAAGGACACACAGAAGTATATCTTCAGAGCTCTAACCTGAAGGATATCAATGACCTGCAGAGAAGTTAGACACATGGGCCCTAGATTCCCAGAAGCTGATGGAGGTAATCCAACAGAGCTGGGGAAACTGCAGGCGGGCCAATGCTCCCTGCCAACAATATGATACAGCAGATTAGCTAGCAACAACACATGGGGGCTAGAAATCACTTCATATCATCAGTGAAAGGAACTCAGCTGTTGTTGTTTCATTTCTGTCCCTCTGTCTGTCTCACCCAAAATGTTTATTATGATCAGTGTTAGCCCAAAATCCAGAAGAGAGTTCTGAGGAACAATTTCAGTTAAGCCCAAATGACAATACAAACTTACCACAGAAGGTACAAAGTTCTACTACTCTTATGATTAAATTCTGGGACCAATATTTAACCATAATTTGTTCATGCCCATATGCTTTGAGGGTCTTTCCAAAGGCTTCCATGAGAATCCTCTTTTTTGTTACCAAAGTTTTAAAAGCTGAGTCAGTCAACTCAGAGGTCTTAATATTACCACTCTCCCCAAACTCTCAAATCCTAGAGCTATCACATGTCCAAATGTTCCCCTTCCATTCCATGTTAATCTGGATCCTGTCACATATGACAGGATCACAAATGTTTATCAGCAACCACTGCCACCAACAATAGGATCCTTGTTATGGTTTCACTAGTCAATAGCACTAGGCCTTAGAACAAGAATCAATGTCTTGAGCTGAAAGTGCAACACCTCTGCAATACCCCATTTGAGGGGATGCTTTTTAAGACACTTTATAAACACTAACAACAGTCTTATCCCAGACTGCTATGCAAGTGGTTTATTGGGAAGGTAATCCCAATGAGATGAAATAAGGAGAATTGACAATGGTGGAAAAAACAGTACATCATCATCTCAATCTAATCTAGCTCCTTTGATGAACATGGAATGCCTTCTAGAGAGAAATATCCACTCTAGAATCAATACAGAGAAATGCATGTTATCAGCTCCCACACCCCGCTAGTTAAAGGTTGCCCCAGGGGACTATTAATGCCTTTTCACTTTGGAGGCAAACACCCATGCTTGCTAAGCCAGCTCCCACCAGGAACCTAGGCCTTAGAACAAGAATCAATGTCTTGAGCTGAAAATGCAAAATATGTAGCATGTGTCATCAACCTGAAGTGGACTGATGCTAGGTCCTGTTCCCCAATTGGTTCTTGATCTATCAGTAAAGAAAGCCATGGGCCAATTGCTGGGCAGAAGGTACAGACGGAACTTCTGGGTCCCTGGAGGAAAAGGGAGACACAAGGAAGGAGAGACAGAGTTCACCAAGCTTCTGATGGAGAAAAGTTGACCAGTCATGTGAGATTTCATACAGAGTGGCCACATAGGCCACTCCTACAGGTAGTCAGGTGGTCAGGGGATAAAGTTTAGGGCAGGAGGGAGGATTGGAGCTAAGACTAATGATAAGAACACATTTTCCAGGCAGGAAATAGTAATTGTGCCAAGAAGGCAAGTTAAAAATGAACAACTGTATGTGTGTCTTTTATCTGTGGATTCAAGGGAAGCTGAGTGGGGACCGGTAGCGCTGCCCGATCCTGGAGGTCAGGCAGGATAGCAAAAGCTACACGAAACAGACTGATGCTGACACAGAACTGTTTATGACAGCTATACTTGGATTCCAAAGTGAGACAAACATGTCAGGAGACTGTGCACCAAGAGGCATAAGCTACACTATCTATTTAACAGATGACACTACCACCCTCAAGTGTCTCCAGTGCAAAATGGTGCCTGTGCCCTCCACATACACACAGTTAAATAATTGTTAGCTGTGATTGTTAAGTCCCTGAACTAAGACTGTGCATCTCAACAGTGAGAAAGAAATAAAGGAGATATTTCAGTTACAACTGATAAAACAGAGAGAGTAAACTGGTGAGCCAAAAGCATATCGAAAGAAATCTAATGTTTCCAGCTAGAGTCTTGGCAGGATGGGGATAGCAATGTCACAAAATAAAACAGAGAAGGCTAAAAGAAGAAACATTGTTTAGCTAAGGTATCTGTGGACAATCTGAAAGTTTTTTGTGCAGTAGGCTAATGGAAGTGAATGATGAGGAATACAAGAAGAGATCTAAACTAGAAACAAAGACTTACCTAATAGTTCAAGCAATAATAATATCTTATCTTGCAGTAAGAGCGGGTACAAGAAAAGAAGGCTGAATCAGAGAGAGAACTGAAGAGAGAATCAGAAACGCCCAAGGAAGGAGATAGTGCAAGTTAGTGGGAGAGTTAGGCAGAAGAGCATTTTGTTGTTAAACAAGGAGACCATTATCAACCAGGGGCTCCAAAGAAGTGACACTAGATTCAAACTGAGACTCCCATCAGACCAGCAAAGGAGGGATATGTAAAGTAACCATGGAGCAGTTGAGATGAAGGCAAATACTAAAGCACATCACAGTCTAGGGAGGTAAAACAGAAACTAGTAACTAGTAACTAGTAACTTGCAGTAACTAGAGGACTTGAAATGGTTGACTGGTTTGCTGGCTGGCTCATATGATAAGAAGACACAAATATGTTTATGGGAAGGAAAAGAGGGAAGGGGTTTAACTCTAAGCCAATTTTTTAGTAGGCATAGAACACAACCGATTTGATCCTATTTAATATGCCTTAAGTCTGCTTTTAATATACCAACTAGAAAATGTATATTTTATTATCTCATTTTCTGGGACCAAATAGCTCTTCCCATAAAACCTTATCCTTGATTATTCAGTATTACAAAACATAATATTCTTGGGTTAATTTAATTTCAGTCCAAAGGTGACAATTGTATGCAGTGAGAAAAAAAAAGCCTGCTGCTGCTATTTGAAGGGTTTGTTTTCCCCCCTTTTCTGTCATGGGAGAAAATATTTATGAAGTAACTTATCAGATAAGCTACAGTCAGGAAGTACCCAGTGCAGTCCTAACAGCACACATTAACTGAGTGCTAAAGCCTTGACTTCCATCTACAAAGTCCAAGTAGTGCAATTTTAGTAAATGCATGGGAGCCTGAAAAATCGGCGAAAACTGCTAGCACATCGGGTTCCCTTTAACTGCCAGGTGGTAAACTGTTCTGAAGCTGTTTAGAGTTGTGGTTGGGCCTCAAACCATGTCTCTGGAGAGCACTGGCAGCCGAACCAAGTTATATTTAATATCTGTGCACTTTAAAACAATGCTGCCCACTTTATTGCTGTGATCACATACCTTGCAGATGTACTGTGCTCTGGGTGTATAAGACAGCAGTGTTTTATCACTTATCCCAGTGATTCTAGAATTACATGATGAAACTTATCCAAAACGTATGTAAAAACTAAGTCAAAACAAAACAGTAACTGCCTTTTCCCCCAATACATGTATCAAAATAAGTATAATTTAGAAGTAAACTAAACTTAAACTTTTTCAAAAAGAAGAAACAGAAATTAAGCTTACTAAGAATCTGGTATGAGCCAAAGACTATGTTCAGTTCTCTGATCACAGGAAGCACAGAGACACCTGATTGGCTGGTCCTGAAAATGTCTTCAGTAAGTTGTTCTACAACATGCTACAAGCTCCTCTGTATAGCCTACAAGGAAAAAATACTCTTAGGATGTTTTTCTGTATCTTAGAATTTTTTCCAAAGATCAGAATAACATTTTTTTTAAACAATGAAGCTATTTATCTTGAATAAAGAATTGCTGCCTTTTCTTTCCCATTCACAGAGGGACAAAGCAATCATGCCCTCAAAACGTCCCTATCTTCCTGTCACCAGATCTACAAATGCACCTGTATCCTTTCTCATCAGACACCGACAGCCCTGCAGCCCCCAGGTAAACTAAATGCCCCCCTTCTTGGGGTTCTGGATACCATCATTTATGATCTGATTCAGTTTCAGTCTCTGTGACACACAGATGCTTCAGCATGATCTAGAATCACTCATTTTAAAACAAGGAAACAGGAAATAACCCTCCTTGAAGTTCCTATTTCAATCCCCTCCAGGACAAAGTCTCTCACAAGTTAGCTCACTTGCAAGTCGCCCTTCAAACATTCCAATCTGACTTTGCCCACTCAACTTCCACCAGAATGCCCTTAACACAGCTACTTCGTGGTCAATGGGACCAACGCTCCCACATACACACCTCCGTCCTCTTTAGCAGTCACCCACAACCACGGACTTTGCTAGGTTATCTCCAGGCTCTTCCTCGGTATTCTGTCTTAGCAACTCGTTGTCTTGATAATTCCTCACATTTTATTTATTTATTTATTTATTTATTTATTTTTAGCTTTTCAGGACTTAGTTCTAAATCCTCTTTCTATAGCATCTCTAAAAGAGATCTTCCCTACTAACTTGGCTTTAGAGGTATTTATATTTTTGTGACACCAGGATTCTTATTTGATCCCAAACCTATTTGGGTTTCAACTGATTCTTTTACTTACTTGCTGGGTAACATTGAGCAAACCACCTGTTGAAGACTCAGTTTCCCACTTTGCTAAAGTAGAATAACAATAACAGGACTAGCTTCACAATGTTATTGCCTGGCTTAACTAAGTTAAAGTACACCCTGTAACACATACGGCTTCGTCACCCATAATTACTACCACATATATACCCATCGCAGTATGACCAAGGCTCCTAAACCGTTACTTCAGTTTGTTGAACTGGGTCCCATGTTTCCTGCAGAGCTATATATCCATCCCTCCTAGTCTCCTAGCTAGAAACCTTAAAATGACCCCAGTCACTCTACTCTTCATACACTCTCCTCCCAGAGTGAGTAAATTCATCACTTTGTAATAAAGGGACTCTACAGGTATGAGGCCCCAAATTAATTGACTTTATAAATGGGAAAATAACCCAGGTAGAGCTAGGCTAATCATATAAGCCACTTTAAGTCTGGGCCTATAGGTCAGAGGAGACCCAAAGTCAAAGAGCCTGAAGAAACTGACATGCTTTTGCTGGCTTAAAGAAGGAGAGGGTACTGAAAAAGGAATGCATACCATCTACATTCTAGAAACTTATAGTGGTTCCTCACTGATGGCCAACAAAGAAATTGGAACAGGCCCTGAATTCTAGCAACAAAAGCTGGAACTTAGAAGTATGTTTTTATACAGAACCTCAAACAACAATCAAGTCTGACTTACCCATAGGTCCCCACTTTGTGATACCCTAAGCAGAGAACCCAGTCAGGCCATGAAGACCAAGAACAACCCAAATGTGAGTTATGATAAGCTACTAAAGCAAATTGAAATTAACACATGACTTCAACGAATAGTATCTTCAAACATGTCTGTTCTTGCTAAAGAGCTCATAACAATATAATGTGCTATTTATTCTACCTCTAGATACTTCTCAAATATACTCATAATTCTCAATATCAATTATCACCGAATCTTAACCTTTATATTCCATCTAACTTTCTGCAATAGAGTCCTAGCTAGCCTTTTCACATACCCCTCAAAGCAGTAGGAATCATTTTTTACGTATATGAGTACAGAGGTTGTCTTCAGACACCCCAGAAGAGGGCATCGGATCACATTACAGATGGTTGTGAGCCACCATGTGGTTGCTGGGAATTGAACTAAGGACCTCTGGAAGAGCAGTCAGTGCTCTTAACCGCTGAGCCATCTCTCCAGCAGAATCATTTTTTATAACACAATTTAACCAGTTCCCAACTGGTTTCATGTTTATACACATTGCCTAGTTTACCATAACCTACTAAATCTTGCATTAAATGGCCCTTGCTACCATTCCAGTCATACTTCCTGTAGCTTTCTTAGATATGATAGTCTAGTCAGAAGCCTTTCCTTCAGAAACTTCAGTGTACCAAACCACTTCTGACTTTTGAACCATCTGTGTTACTCCTTTGACAGAAATGCTTTGTTCTACCATCCTTCGCCCCATCTCCGATAGCCAGGGCCTCTGCTTGGCATCCACAAATTTCCATCTCCATCTCACAATGTTGTTACCATTGAACAAAACCTTGAACCTATTTATGAATACTGCAATCCCAAAGTTACTTAAATAATCAGATATATAGGGTCTCTGTGTCAAGTATTAGACAGTAATGGTAGAAGCCATTTCTAACTGTTTTCTACTAAAAATTCAATAATCCTCAAATGGATGAAAAAAAAAAAACCTGTCATCCCTTTTGCTCAATTTATAATGAAAAACTTAGGTCACAATTTTGAGTCTTGTAGCCAAGACTCAATTCTAAGTAGGTAGCCAATTACACATGTCCCATCCTAATCCTAACCATGATGCTTGCTTACAAATAAATGGTGTGAGTGTAAAGGAGAAACAGGCTACGACCAGGGAGCTGGCCCGTGCAGGCGCACTGCTAAAACTCTGTATGTGCACAGCAGTGACACACACTTTAAAATGCCTTTCAATTGATGCTTCCTTTAAGAAAAACACATAAGCCCAAATCGGTTACTTACATGGTTAGAGGACAGAGTACTTCAACTGACTGAATACTTCAGTTACTGATGGGATTTTCTATGTACGTAGAAAGTGTCTGATATAAGGAGAGCCCTGTGTACAGTCTCGGATTTCCTGCCTACGGAAGTCCTTTAAGTATGCCTTTATTTTACTGATTTATCATTTTGTATCTGATTAAAAAATAAAAGCTCTACTAATTAATCAGAGAACTTGCTTTCTTTTCCTTAGGAAAGTGAAAAATAGTGAAATAAGTGAAAAATAAATAAGTAAGAACAGAATGACAAAGATTTTACTTAAGCAAAACAACTAGAAAATCAACTGTCTTTCCACATTTTCCATGGTATTTGTGCTATGTATATACGTATTTAAATATAAAGGTACTTACTTATATATTTTAATCCATGCTTTAGTATAGAAAATATAAAGGGAATATTAGGATTTAATAAAGAAAAAAATAAGAGAAGTGTAACTCTGACACACAGGGGAAACTAAGGCTGCAATCATACGGTCAGATGAGGGGTCCCACCCCCCAATACAAGTCATCGAGGTCAGGAGCACTGGTGCATGTCTATAAGCCCATCTTTGGGAACTAAAGCAGGAGGCTCATTGTAAGTTGAGGCTAGCCTGGGTTATAGCAAGAACCTTTAAAGAAAAAAAAATCTACACAAGCACCCACTCAGAGCATTCCTATAAAAACCAGAATAGCTGGTTCAAAGCTTTAGGGTAAGATCAGACAGGCATGTCACATCTGGAAGCCCCAGAAAGAACAATGTGTTACCTCTACAAAGCATGGGAATGTTATATTTTCAGCATAAATGGTTAATTTACTGTTCCATGGTCTGTTATCACAGCCCTTGGACAAATTTGTCTCTTGGCGCAAACTTAGCTGCTGGTTCAACCCATCTTCAGGAAAATGTTCTGGTTTCATACTGCTGCTGGGAAGATTAACATGAACTTGATGGCTTATTAACAACATGAATCTCTTTTCTTACTGTTCTGGAAGTCAGAAGTCTGAAACTTGAGGTAAAAATCAAAGGGACCACAGAGCCGTGTTCCTCTGAGACATCAGACAGAAAACTCAGTTACCTAACATCAATAGGCTGTAGGTACTGACCCTTCCCAGCAATGGCATTACCCTGTTCTGCTTCCACCCTCAAGGCACCTCTGACTTCAGCTCTCCAATCTTCCTACCAGTGTGATTAGACAAACCAGGATAATCTCTTAACTAGGATGTTTAATCACACATGCAAGTTTATTTTGCCGTATCACAGTAGCACTCTCCCAGGAACCCCGGGGTTAGAATATGGGTATCTTTAGGGAAAGGAGAAGCCATTATCCAGCCCACCACACAAGATTCCGTCACGAGCTCAAGAGAAGGTTGAACATGTAACATGCTTGATCCTCAGAACCCGTATTAAAAAAATAAATAAATCTGGACCTCATAATTAGAATACATACTCAGAGCATAAGCCTAAGTCTCAAAAAAATAAAAAATAAAAAGTAGATGGTGCCTGGGTTTGTTCACTATCTTTCACAGGCATGCACACATGTGTGTATGTACACCTGCACACTTGCAAACATATACATTTGAACATGTACCTAAAAATTCATTGGCATTACCTAAATTATAAAGACAGCATGTTAAAAGTCTACCCAATAGTATGAGTCACAAATGGAAACCCAATCAGAAAAGTTTTAATTTTATTTTTTGATACTTTATTTACACTTCACATGTTTCCCCCTTTCCAGGTCTCCCCTTTGGAAACCTCCTATTCTCTCCCCCCTTCCCCACCTCTATGAGGGTATTCTCCCACCCACCCACCCACCCACTCTCGTCTTCTCTCCTTGGCATTCCCCTATACTGGGGCATCTAACACCCTCAGGCCCAAGGGCCTCTCCTCCCACTGATGGGCAACAAGGCCCTCCTCTGCCACATATGTGGCCAGCACCATGGGTCCCTCCATGTGTATTCTTTGGTTGGTGATCCAGTCCCCGGGAGCATCGGGGGTCAGGCCAGTTGACACTGTTGCTCCCTCCCTGGGGCTGTAAACTCCCTCAGCTCCTTCAGTCCCTTCTCCCTTCTCCAACTGGGACCTCACGCTCAATCCAACGATTGCTGTGAAGTGACTCTTGGGTATTCTGAACTTTTGGACTAATAACCACTTATCAGTGAGTACATACTGTGTTCATTCTTTTGTGACTGTGTTACCTCGCTCAGGATGATATTTTCAAGTTCCATACATTTTCCTGAGAATTTCCTGAAGTCATTGTTTTTAATAGCTGAGTAGTATTCCATTGTGTAAATGAACCACATTTTCTGTATCCATTCCTCTGTTGAGGGACATCTGGGTTCTTTCCAGTTTCTGGCTATTATAAATATGGCTTCTATGAACATAGTGGAGCATATGTCTTTATTACATGTTGAAGCATCTTCTGAGTATATGCCCAGCAATGGAATAGCTAGGTCCTCAGGTAGTATTATGTTCATTTTGCTGAGGGTCCACCAAACTGATTTCCGGAGAGGTTGTATCAGCTTGCATTCCCACCAGCAATGGAGGAGTGTTCCTCTTTCTCCACATCCTCGCCAACATCTGCTGTCACCTGAGTTTTTGATCTTAGCCATTCTGACTGGTGTGAGGTGAAATCTCAGGGTTGTTTTGATTTGCATTTCCCTGATGACTAAGGATATTGAACATTTCTTTAGGTGCTTCTCAGCCCTACAAGTTTCCTCAGTTGAGAATTCTCTGTTTAGCTCTGTTCCCCGTTTTTTGATAGGGTTATTTGGATCTCTGGAGTCTAGCTTCTTGAGTTCTTTTTATATACTGGATATTAGCCCTCTATCGGATATAGGATTGGTAAAGATCTTTTCCCAATCTGTAGGTTGCTGTTTTGTCCTATTTACAGTGTCCTTTGCCTTACAGAAGCTTTGTAATTTCATGAGGTCCCATTTGTCGACTCTTGATCTTAGTGCATAAGCCATTGGTGTTCTCTTCAGGAACTTTTCCCCTGTGCCCATGTGTTCGTGACTTTTCCCCACTTTCTCTTCTATTAGATTCAGTGTATCTGGTTTTATGTGAAGGTCCTTGATCTACTTGGACTTGAGCTTTGTGCAGGGAGATAGGAATGGATCAATTATCATTCTTCTACATGTAGACCTCCAGTTGAATCAGCACCATTTGTTGAAGATGTTGTCTTTTTTCCACTGAATGGTTTTAGCTCCTTTGTCAAAGATCAAGTGACCATAGGTGTGTGGGCTCATTTCTGGGACCTCAATTCTATTCCATTGATCTACCTGCCTGTCACTGCACCAATACCATGCAGTTTTTATCACTACTGCTCTAAAGTACAGCTTTAGGTCAGGAGAAAAGATTTTTAAATAAAAGAGCTAATGATAGAATTCTTTTAAGAACCAAGTTTACTTTCTCTATTCCAAATAATTTGATACTCAAAATACCATTTATATAACTTTTCAGAGGTCAAGAACATGTAGATTTTTTAAGAAGAGGCCAACTGTAACAACACTTGAATGTGATGATAACACACCAAGTACTATACTAAAAACTGGAAACTGGAAGGCTGGAGAGATGCCTTTGTGAGTAAAATGCTTGCAAGGAGACCAGTGTTCAGATTCGTAGCACCCACAGACAAACTGGGCATGGTGGTGATTTAATCCCAGCACTTCAGAGGCATAGGCAAGTGGATCTTTGTGAATTTAAGGCCAACATAGTCTACACTCCAAGTTCCAGGACAGCCCAGTCTCAAAAAAGAAAAGAAAAGAATAAACAAAAAGAAAGAAAGAAAAGATTGTGTGGTGGTATTTGGCTGTAACCCCCTTACTGGGAGGCAAACCAGATCCCGTGGACTTTCTGGCCAGCCAGCCTAGAAAAAGTGAGCTCCTGGCACACACAGAGAACTTTATCTCCCTATTCTCTCGTCAGTCTTGGGACAATGTCTAACAGATATTTGAAAAAAAAAAAAAGAGGATAAAGTGAGAGTTCACTTACAGTTTTAAGGATATATGAAGTCCAGAAACTCATTTGATTTGGGGACAAATAGCTACATTTGAACAAGAGGGACATTGCTAGAAACAAACACAGCAAGGTTAAGATTCTATTTTAGGGCCTATTTATTCATGTTCCCTGATAAACAAGATAAATGCAGGAGATATTACACCTTTGCAGTGAATATAAAGATCTGTAAATCATTCAGAGAATTCAAAGGTAAGGGCTGTGGGAGCCCCCCCCCCCGCATCTGAGGACTCACACTGTTCAACCTGAAATTAACTGTGAAATTAACCAACACGAAAGGGTGTCAGATTTTCCCTAGAGGAGCTCTCACGAATCTCTTGTTCACATGAAAGAATTCAACCCTGCCCATCAAAACATCTGTCTGCAGTTCCAAGGCACACTTCCTTGCTTTACAGCAGAGGGTTGATACAACATCAGATCACCTAAGGCTTTTCTCTAGGCTGAAAATATAAAATACACTTGAATTCCTTTTGATATGACATTGAGATGCCACTCTCTTAGATGATTTTCTCAACCTCTGACATTTACAATAGAAAATTTAAAAGTGGTTGTCTTTCAGACTATCATGTAGTTGCAGGGTGGGGGTAGAGGAGAAGGGTGGTTGGCAACAAGACAGCTTGGCAGGTAAACCTAAAGCCTAGTGGCCTGGATTCAATCCCTGGAACCTACGTAAAAGTGGAAGGAAGAAACCAACTCCACACACAACAGGGGATTGCTCTTTTTCAGTGGGATTCTACATGATTCATCTGGTAAAGTAGTAACTTTTAAAACAAATAACAATTCCTGGCCTTTGTCTATTGCACAGAAATACTATAAAACATCAGCTCAGTTCTAGGTAGTATGGACGTTATCCACTGCAACACTTTGCTTTGTGAATAAGAAAATTTAGGCTCAGAAAGGCATTTAATGTACTGCAGGTCATATAACAAGTTAACTAGGAGCAGATTCAAAACCACAGCCTATGCTCTGACCTCTGTTTAATCTTTACTTAATACTCCAAATAAGAATATCAGTAATCAAACTCTATAGGGAAACTCTATAGTTGGTGACAAAAAAAGAAATAGTCAAGATTTTAAAAGAAGCATCACAGAATAAGAAAGCAGATACTTCTGGTGAACAATAAATACAAAATCCCTCAACAAAATAACAGTTAATTGACTCCAGCAGCACGTAAAAAGGGTTATGATCAAATGAGGATAATCTCAGAGTGTAAAGCCATCCCTAGCACACAAAAATCAATCAAAATAATAAACCTCATCAATAAAAACAAAACTACAACCTCATCATCTCATGATGAAGTAAGAGCATCTGACAAAGTCCAGCACCCTTTTAAAATTTAAAACTTCCCAAACTAGGAACTGAAGGAAACTTTCTCAATTTCTACAAGGCATCCACGGAAAATCCACAGCCTACCCTATAATTAGTGATGGATGATTAAGGCTTTCCTGCTAGATACGGCACTAGACAAGGACGTCTGAATAGCAGTTACTCAACGTCACTAGCCAGGGCAATTAAACAAGAAAATGGCATTAAAAGCATTTATATTAGGAAGAAGTAAAACAAACTGACTCTCTCTCTCTCTCTCTCTCCCCTTCCCTCCCTCTCTCCCTCTCTTATCCCTCCCTCCCCTCTCTCTCTTTCCCACACACACACACATTTTTTATATATGTATATGCATATGTATATAAAGATAATCACTATATAGTCTGGTGAATAAAAATACTAAGACATACACTAAAGTACTATTAGAACTATGAACTGGCTCAACAAGGTTGTTAAAAAACACAATAGATCTCTAGACACAACTAACATTCCAAAATTAAAAGAAAATAATTTCATTATATTATTATACATCAAAAATGAAATTCTTAGGAATAACTTGAACAAAAGGATGGACTTATACTCTAGAAATAACAAAGCATGGTCAAGCAAATGAAAGGAGAGCTACACAAGTAGCAAGCCACCCCATGTCCACAGGTCAGACTTAACACTGCAAAGACCCTCTCAACACTCATCTATTAATTCAATGTGCTCTATATCAGAACGTCACCCAAATAGCTTCTGAGAAGAAATGAACAAGACACACTAAATTCATATGGAAAAATGAAGGGATCAAGAATCTCCAAGACAATCTTGGAAAAAATAAAGTTGGAAGATTTATACTTTCCAACTTCAAACCTAAGTTTGTAACTTGTAGTTTTATCATAATAGCTAAAGAGACACATACAGACCAATGGGGAAAAACTGAGAATCTAAAATAAATCTATATATCTATGGTTAATTGATTTTTTTTCAAAGACGGTGCCAAGACAATTAAATAGGGAAAAGGTAGACTGTTCAAAAATGGCACAAGGACAACTGAATACCTACATATAAAATGTGAATCTGGATCACTACCTCACACAACCATAACAATTCAAAGCATCAAAAACCTAGTTGTAACAGATAAAGAGCATAATACTCTTAGAAGAAAATGAAGGCATGTCTAAGACAGAACAAGAAACAATGGGAGGAACAAACTAGTTTTTAATCTAAATTAAAGCCCCTCATGCTTCTCAGAATACCACCCCCTAAAAAATTAAAAGCCTATTCAATTTATGAAAAATTAGTACTTGCAATCTTGTATCTGATAAGAGATATGTATCTAAAATAAAGAATTTTTAATAATAAAAAAAGAAATTAGGATCTCTGTACATTCCAAGCCAGAACTCCTGGTTACACAGGAGTTCCAGGCCAGCCAGGTTTACATTGTGAGACTCTGTCTCAAAACAGGGGTTAGAGTTGGAGAAGGAAAGAAAGAAACCAAACGCAAAATAGGCCAAGGATAGACGTAGGCATTTCTCCAAAGATACACAAGTGGACTAGGTACTTAAAAGCATGTACAACATCATTAGAGAAATACAATCAAAGCCATAATGAAAGCTACGGCTTCACTTATTCTAGTATGGCTAAAAGCATATAAGACAGATTATAACAAACACTGGCTAGGTGTGGTGAAATCCCTCATACACAACAGTTGGAAAAGGTTCACAGTTTGAAAAACTTTGGCTCTATAAAATCAAAAAATTTTATTATTGGTAAATAGCCACAAGAAATGAAAACAAATCTGTGAAAAAGTTTGTCTACAAATGTGTATGGCACAAAAGGAAGTAATAACCCAAATGTCAATCAACTGATGGATAAGCAAAATATGATCTAATACACATAAATACAGTTTGTCAGCAAAAAATTAAGTGTTGATATATGCTACAATGTAGCTGGATCTTAATAACATGTTTACTGAAAAAATAGACAATTACAAAAGTGTACAATTGTATTATAATAAAATAATAAACAAATATATAGACAGAAAATAGATTAGTGGTTGGCTAGCCCCAGATAGTGGGCATGTGGGACAACTAATGTAAATGGGTATAAAGTTTCTTTATAGGTTGAAAAAATGTTTGAAAATTAGAGTCCTGTGATAGTTTCATCTCTGTAGCTACGCTGCAGTCTGTTGTCTACTTAAAGAGGCTGTATAGTATGTAAATTGTATACCTTAGACAAAGCTATTTAACAAAAGCAACATGGAGTTTCCACCTTGCTCTCTTGGATCACTTGTTTGGGGAGAAGCCCATTTCTGTGTCCTTCCAACACTCAAGTACCTTTACGGAAAGATCCACACAGAAAGGAACTGATGCAACCTGCCAAATAAACATGAGTGAACAAGCACAGGTAAGTTCAGCTGTAGTTCTGGCTAACATCTTAATTATTTAGGGAGCTTTTAAATTTATTTTAAAATGTCAATTGATAATTTTATATAATTACGTAAACTTCACATACGTATGCTGTATTTACAACCTTGTCCCCATCCCTTTTCCCTCTCCACCTTTCCCATACCTCTTTCTTGCTCCCTCTCAAATTTGAGACCCCCTTTTCTTTAATTACTATTGCTGCATATATACAAATAAAGCTATAAATGTAACCTGCTGAGTCCATTTAGTGTTGTTCATATGTAAATGATTTTAGGGTTAACCACTGGCATTGGATAAGGAGGCTCATCCCTGAGGAAGACTGATTCTCCCTCCCTGAACAAGCATTAATTTCTTAGCTCTTCATCTAGGGGCAGGGTCTCGTGAGAATTCCTCTCCTGAGGGTCTGAGTGAGAACACCAACTAAGCAACTCACACATCCCTAACAAACAGAAGTCTCCTTCTAAAGCCATTAGAGTTTCCACTGTTACTAAACAATAACCTTCTGCAACCCTCTCCTTAAGGTCGGGCAGTCTCCCAAAGATGGAATCAAATGAATTATCCCCCCAGCAACCCTTCATCTTCTAGGAGTTTAGATTATCTTTATCCATGGTTTTGCTGTAGTTGTTGATATGTTAATAGGAAGCAATTCTATCACCTAATGTTAGAGCAGATACCTGTTCAAAACTAAGACAATAAAGCCAATAAGTTCTCTCAGAACTGAACTGAAACTGCCAAAAGGACGGTGTCTGTAGAATAATCCTGCCCACTTTCTACCTCCTGGGAGGAACCTGGACAGCAATGAAGAAACTTGGCACATGGACTAGAAGAGACTTAAGACACAGCAGAGGCAGTGTAAGTGTCTGGTGCTAATGATTCCTCAGACCTGCCTTCCCAGAGGAGAAGCCACGTTATTAACCACAGCATGTAAAACAGCACTCAGTACATAAGAGGTGACAAAATATTTGTTGAACAAACGAGTGGGTAAAATAATTTCCATTTTTCCACTTGTGTTCAACAAAGTTACATTTGACTATTTAAAGGCTAACGGCTTTAATCTTTCTTTTGTTTCTATTTTTATATTATTTTGTTTCTATTATTATACTTAAATAATATAAGCCTGATTACTGCTTTTATGGTTTCTTCCTCTACAGCTGGACACAGAACATTTTCTTTGGTATCTTCAATACCAAAAAAAAGAAAATGCTCAAGAATTTATGTTTAACTGGTTTGCTTAATCTTGAATTCTGTATTCTTCAGCTTTTATAGTTGCTGTTATCAATTTATCAAGGCCTGACATCTGCAAACCTTGCCCTTATTTTTCATCCAAAACTGAATTCATTCAACAAATATTTGAACATCTACCACACACCACAGGCTACAAATAGACAAAAATAAATTTCTGCCCTCAAGGACCTTACTATTTGACACAGATAGATGTGGGGGGAGGGTGCATGTATGAATGTATGGGCACATACATGCCACTACATCCATCCTCACCTTCCACTTTAAGAGGGGGCTTTTTTGTTCTTCAGCACTGTGTATACCAAGCTAGCTGGCCTACAAGCTTCCAGAGACTCGTCTGTCTTCTCCAGCTCTCATGGTGCCATACAAGCAGTAGGATTACAGATACATATTACTATATTACCATACATATACATATTACCCAGCTTTTGTGTGGGTCCAAAGGATTCAAACTCAGGTCTTCACACTTATATGGCAAGTAGTCTATCCCAAAGAGCCATCTTTTCAACCCCAATTAAATGAATTATTGTAGTACTGTGTGTTGTAATGGGGGAGATATATAAGCTATTCAATAGCAGCAAAGATTACAAGGAGTTTACTTACACTCTGCTTGAGAAGGCAAAGACACATATGATAATGGCTAACCACCCAATGACTTAGTAAACTGTTTTCCAGGAACACTAGATTAATTCAGACATTTTACAATAAGATCTGATTATGGAGTCGTTTTTTAGATTTTCACTCAACCAGCAGTTCCTACTATGTGCCAAGTAACGTGCTTAACATTTTTCCAGTAGTATCTCATTCAATTCCCACATTTTACAGATGAAAGGAGTAAGCCTGAAAGACTGCAATGATTTCCCAAGTCCATTCAGTCGATAAGTGGCAGAGCTAGTATTCATCCTCATGTCTTCCAATTCCATGTCCAGGTAAGCCATACTATTCAGTCTACATAACAGAGCCACTTCCATGCCTTATACTGGGTTTCTAGTTGCATTATCGTTTGTTCTATGGCATCCAATACAATCGCCAACTGCCAACCTGAGAAGCGAGCACATCAGATCACACTGCTCTAGCTCCTGTTAGAACACCGTGTGCTAGGAAGAGCCCAGCTGGCTGGTGACATATGAGCGACTCTTTCAAGTTATATTTTAACGTGTTTTTGACCATTACATCTAACCAGTTGTTCACATGTTTAACAATACATTTAAATGACCATTCCTTTCCTTTGACTTAGTGAGTTCAGTACAGTCTCATCATCCATCAGAAGAATTTCTAAATGCAAACTTGATGATTCACACAGTAAGTTGAGAAAGGGAAATAAAACAGTGCTGATTGTTTTCTACAGAATTAGCATTGTTTGCAAAATCCAGAAACTGAGCAGTTGGTTGACTACTAACAAGTGGGTTGCCCCTCGGTCCTTGAGCAAAAGACTGCTTGCTGCATGCATATCAATGGCTGAGCATGTAAGACTTCAAGTAGCATTTGTTGTATTGTATGATTCCACACACGTACAGCAAGGAACCATTATGTAAGACGGGGAAAACCAAAATCCTCACTCTGGAAAACATGTGACACTGCACCTGGTGTAAACTGGGTATTCTAGATACACATATACTGAGAAAATGGCTTTAAATCCTGTTGAAAACATCAGTTGTTGATTAAGTTTGGAGTGAAAATCTCAACCAAGGGAATCTACACTGGTTATGTGAGGAACTCAAAAATACTATGGAATAACTGGGTCAGGATACATTACAGAGTCAGAACCATCAAAACTGCAGTGCTTAAACTGATAAACTGAGAAATCATGAATTTAACTAACATCTTATACTAAGATAAGACTGGCACCCAAAACGCCAATGAGCAATCTCATTAGAAATAACGAAAACTAAAGAACTGTGGATGGTAGCTAACTTTACCAATCTGTTTCAATCTGTCCCAAACAGCAGCAAGGTGGACAGTTTCTACCTGAAACCTATTACTTACCATTTGTGTCTATTTGTGCCAAAGACTTAAGTGTTGAAAATCTTAAAACCACTGACACTAATAACAATCGAGCCATTAGAATATATTCTCAGTTCAGAAATGACAGTGTAAGGGGAGACCTGACTCCACGGGGCTGGGGAAGATCCAAACTGTACCAATTGGTCCAGATAAGAATTTTTCAAAATAAACCTCGAATTACACAATGAAAAAGCAAAAGTAAAAAGCTTAGTACACACAGCTTTACTGATTTCCAGCACAGGGGATGTAAGAGCTGAAGTCTCCTAGTGAAGCCTTTCACCTAGAGCTTTACATTTATAGAGGCTGCTTCCCAAAAGACGCTGGCAAAAAAAAAAAAAAAAAATTTCAAGTATACTACTTCACGATAACTCTAAGAGAAAGGGCTCAATTCCAGAGGATCGCGAAGCCTCTTTACTTCACCAGAGACCGATACCCCTCACGTATATCGGTCGCAGGATCGCTGTCCCTTAGGGATGGTATACACACATATACACACACACACACACACACTCCCTCCCCCTCACACCTGGACCACTCCAGGCAAAGGTGCAGGCTAAAGTGAGTTCATGCTCCATCACACACAGCTCCACACAGCTCACCTCTTGAGGCAAAGAGCACCTTTCCCTCAAGACAGCGTGTTGTGACAGATATGTCACCTATGCAGGAAGAGGGGCATGAAGGCATCTTCCCAGGCCGGGGCCAAAACTGAGGGCCCAGCAGGAGCAAACTTTCCTCTCCTTGCCCAGAGCCTCCCAGGACCCCCGGACTCCCAGCCCGCGAAGCCCCGCCCCGGGCCCGTCCCCCTAGCCCGCGCCCCTCTTGGCCTGTGCGCGCGCCCATGCCGTCTCAAGCGCGCCTCCGCGGCTGGCCCGGCCGGCAGAGGGCGGGGTCGCTCACCGGTCCGCAGCTCGTGCTTGACAGTAAGGAGCTGCTCGCCGCCGTCGCCGCTGTCCCCGCTGGTGCCCGCGCCGCCGCTGCCGCCGCCCTCCCCCTCCATCTTCACCCTCTTTCCGATCGCACGGGTCGCTCTGATGGGAACCTGATGGGACAGCAGACGCCCTGTCTCTTCACAGCTCCAGGAGCCGAGCTGCCGCAGCGCCACAACTCTGAGGCGAGTCTCTTTCCCGCTCTGGCCGCGCAGCTCTCCGCCTCCTCCCCTCAGCGGGCACCGCTAGTACGGCGCAACCCCGCGCCCTGCGCCTCCACCTCCTCCGCGAGGCCGCTCCGCCCACTGCCAGCCCAGGAGACAGCTCCGAGCCACCAGCGCTATTGGTCGCAGGGCGCGCGCGTCCGCCAGCGCCCGTTCCCATTGGGCGGCAGGTCCTGACGTTTCATGAGTCGCCCCGCCCCGCTGCTCGAATTGTTGTTGCTTGGCGGGGAGGCAGGAGAGGGAGGAGCGCGAACGCTCCGATTGGCAAGACCCACGATTCGGCCCCACCTACTCGCTTTGGTGCGCACGCGCAAGCAAGGCCTTCCATCTCCTGACCTCCCCAGAATGGTCACACCCCTTATTCCCCAGCTTCAATCTGTTAGTAAACAGTGTCTAGTAGTCAGGAGGCGTTCCTGACCTCTGATTGGCTACTGCAGAAAGAGGCGGGGAAATACGATTGGGCCGCTTGGGCCGCCAATCACCGTGGACAAAGGAGGGTCCTGGAGAGAAGCACTTGTCACCCACGTGTTTACGCGCGCGCGTGCCTGAGGGTCCTAGGCAACGTTCTACAAATGTGTGACTGCCTGGAAGATCCCATGTCCTTGAATGACATTATTTGCTGTAGTTAGCCCTAAATAAATTAAATGGATTTTGTGCTTAAATACAGGTATGGGCCGGCAAGGTGGTTCTGTGGGTAAAAGTGCTTGCAGCCAAACGTGGACAACCAAAGTCCAATTACCACATAATGAAAGAGAACCAAGAAGTTGCCCTCCGACCTCCACACAAGCTTTAAGGGCACACACATCACTCTCACACGTAAAGCAAAAATAAATTACGTTAAAAAATTAAATACAGGTAGTTTCTACACACAAAAAGTCAAGGTTCTGGCTCACGATGAGAAATCTGGTATAAAAACTGCTTTTCCTTTTTTTTTCCTCAGCCTAGCGACCTCCTGGTGGTCCATCTGCCACCACCTCCCAGTGCTGGAATTAGCAGCATGTGCCACCATGCCATGCTTATGACGTGCTGGGGACTGAACTCCAAGCTTTATGAATGCTAGGCAAGCATTGTACCAATCAAGCTACATCCTCATCCCAATTTTTCATGTTTAAGAAACTCAGAATGTGGAGAATCATAAAATAAGGTACAATGTCTGCTCCTGAACGTGGGAAATGGACCGCTTGTGTACAGGCATGGGAAACTGTAAAGAATTTAGACAAAACTGTGGAGCAGCATCAAGCGTTAGAGAATCACGCAGATGGCAATAATTATTCTCAAGGCTTTTAGGGCAAGGAGAAAATCTGGATAGCCAATTTAAAGGACAAGTACAACAAAAATACCACTGGAGACATTTCACATAGAGGTAACTCTGGACCTAGGTCTAGAGGAGATCAAATACTGGTAGGCTAAGTGGTTGGTAGGATACGTGAAGTACAAGGGAGACAGCTGTATAGGAATGATGAGTGTATCTTTATTTTCCTTCTTGTAAAAAAAAAAACACCTGACAGAAGCAAACTAAAGAAAGAATGGGCCAGGCAGTGGTGGCACATGCCTTTAATCCCTGCACTCGGGAGGCAGAGGCAGGTGGATTTCTGAGTTCGAGGCCAGCTTGGTCTACAGAATGAGTTCCAGGACAGCCAGGGCTACGGTCGGGGAGTGACTCACATTTTGAGGAAAGAGTATATCATGACGGGGGGTGGCATCGTGGCAGGAACTGGAGACCACTTGGTCACATTGTGTCTGTAGTCCAGAAGCAGACAGAGCTAAACCATGGGACTCAGCATTCTCCTTTCTATTAAGTCCAGGACCCCAGCACATGGGTTGGGACACCCAGAACAGCTAGGGTGGATCTTCCCTGTTAAGCCTCTCTGGAGATGCCATTAAAGAGACACCCACAGGTGTGTCTTTAGGTGGTTCTAAATCCAGTCAAGCTGAGAATGAAGATGAACCGTGTCCGTAAGACAATGAGGAATCTCAAGTGTTATACTGAAGCATAGAAATCATTTAGTAATGAAGCCCCATACACTAGAACAGTGCAGTCATTCTCCGCTAACTTGTCGTATCTCATGAGGCTGAAGGGAAGAGAGAACTCACAGGGAAAGAATGTACTGCAAGTGCAGTGCTGACAGCTTAATTTCTGTAGCAGAAATAGGTGATAATGAGAAAAGAAGGGACTTGAGCATAAAATATACAAAAAATGATCTTCCAAATTGCCCATGGATTAGATGAGGGATGGACAAACTATTATTTCCTGTTAGAGGCCAGACAGCAATTCCAAGGCTTTCTGAGCCATAGGCTCTCATTTATAACTACTCAATTCTGCTGGAAAGCAGTCAATAAAAGACAGAAAGAAAATAACAAAGGGCTGTGTTCCCCTAAGATGTCTTAATGGATATTGGAATTTGAATTTCACATACCATAATATATTATTGTTTTAATATCTTTTCAATCATTGAAATATACGAAACCCATCCTTAGCACATGGGCCTTTAAAAAAGAGACACTGGTCTATATCTGGCAGTCTCCATAGTTGGCAGTTTTTGTATCAAAGTACCATGAAAGAGAGAGTGGAGACGTCTAGGAGCCCCCATTAGATCACTGCCACAGCTCCCTGGGTGACCCTGCCTGGGATGCCTGTTCTGCTACCCTGTGACTGCATACCTAGCAGTGCTATGCGGAGCCAAGCAATGGCTGTGTGCGATTGTTCAGTGGTCTCACTCCCATTATGTGCCCATTACTGTGGTAAGTGTCAAGGACACAGTGGACACAAAACAGATGCCACCCTTGTTCCTTATAGAGGTTACAGTTAAAGAATGGAAATAAACTCTAAGCAATCACATGCATAAAGAAATTGCAAGTTTTTCATTGCTCACGCCGTGAATGGAAATCAACGTGCTATGATGGGATGCGCCGGGAATACCTGCTTAGGTTAGAGTTTCTGGAAAGTATTATTGTGTTTTTGATTCAGAATCTTTAAAGATGCATAAGATTAACCAGGACTTTGAAAAAGAAAACTGCCCTAATGCACGCCAATCTCATTTCCTCTTCTTGGGCAAACAGGAAGAATTTTTTTTTTCTTTTTTCAGTCCTTTTGCAGCTAGGTTCTTATGACAGTTGGCCAGTGGGCAGACACGGCCAGACACTTGCAAAACTAGCCAAATAACCCCGTGCACAATTGCAGTCTCTCACACTGGCCTTGCCTTCTGCAGCAACCACACAAGCTCCTCTCTCTCTCTCTCTCTCCCTCTCTCTCTCTCTCTCTCTCTCTCTCTCTCTTGTTTTGGGTTGCTGTTGCTGTTGTTGTTGCTGCTGCTGTTGTTGTTGAGACAGGGTCTCACTATGTAGCTCTGGCAATCTGGAACTCTATAGACAGGCTGGTCCAAACTTCCAGAGATCTGCCTGCTTCTGCCTTGCAAATACTGGGATCAAAGGCATGTGCCACCATGCTGAACAAGCCACGTTGTGAATGCAGAGGTGCTCCATTTTGGAGATTCCTAAGCTGAGTCTATTAAGTATAGCTACTGAGGTGGTGGGTTGGTTTACACACAATGAACATGTTATGTGCCCTACACTATCTCACCAGGGCAATGCTCAGGGGAAGGAAGTTTTAGGGTGATGTTCCGAGACATAAAGAACTTGCTGCACTTGAGAGGCCAAGAGAAAGCCAGTGGATCCTTTGTTACCATAAGCAAGAGTGTGCTATGAGATATATAGGCAAAGACCTAATCACAAAGAATATGTCTGGCCTTATTAATATTTATGAGATTTATCCATGAAAGGGATCTAAAGTGGAGAGTGATGTAATTGGGACAGTGTTTTTAAAAGGTTACTCACTGTACTGTGTGTGTGTGTGTGTGTGTGTGTGTGTGTGTGTGTAACACCTGGAATTGACCTCTGACCCCTATATATACATAGGACATACAGTTGGTATTCACAGCAAGCTGGAGACCTGACTTAATGAGGTAGTGTGCTCTATACAAGTGTTCCAGCTCCTTATCCCTGGATGTCCCCTGCCTCCAACTAGGTGGAAATTGAGGACCAACATCTGGAATTGTCTCCAACCCCTATATGTCCAAGTCTTCATTTTCTACCCAGTTGGAGACAAGTATCTTTGTCCCTGTGATGGATAGCCAGCCTAACTGGCCCATGAGCTTCCAGGGATTTTCTTGTCTCTGCCTCCCATTTGCCATAGAAACACTGGGAACACAAATGTGAGCCTGGACTCTGGGAATCTGAGCTCATGCCCTCATGCTAGTGCACCAATGCTTTACCCACTGAGCTTTACCCACATACCCCCAGATCTGCATATTTTACTTATTTCTAGATAATTTTAAAATTGCAGAAGAGTTGCACAATTAACCAAGCTTAGAAATAAGGATGAGAATCACCATTCATACCCAACACTGTGCTGAGTGACAGGAGAGGCCAGAAGGGGTGAGTTAGGGACTTGGGGAACAGGGAACATTTTGAAACAGCCACTGAGAGCAATAAATACAATGAAGCAGCTTTGATAATTGCTGACTAGCACTGGGGTCTCCAATGGCGTTAGGCACACTGAATCACTGCGTGTCTTTCTCTAGCAATGGACATTTATTTCCCTTGGGGTTAGATATCAGCAATTGGGCAACAAGCTGCTCAAATGAATGACCCCAGGGCCTAAGTGAGAAACAAAGGCTGTGGAAGGTGGAGTCAACGGGTCACCTGGGGGAACAGGACGGATGGAGTTCAGGAGCTGGTGCTAACACACGTGCACAGGTGAGCTTCCAACCCCAACTGCATCATGGGATCCCCACTTGAAACACCTTTAAGAGGAGAGGATATAAATACTTGAATAATTAGTCCTGCCTGGGTGAGGCCTGAACTTTGGGGTTTTCCTAAAGCTCCCCCCAATAAATATAATGTACATCTGGGTTGTAAGGCACAGCTCTGTTGTACAGCCTTTCCATTAGAGAATGATAAATAAGTGGAATTTTTGAAAAACTAGCAGCTTTCCAGAGGTGGTATCACTATTAGATAGTATCAGGAAAATTACCATAAAGCCAGACTTATATATAATTCCCAAATAAAAGATACAGAAACAGAAACCTGATTTTTTTTTTTTTTTTTGGTTTTTCAAGACAGGGTTTCTCTGAATAGCCCTTGCTGTCCTGGAACTCACTCTGTAGACCAGGCTGCCTCGAACTCAGAAATCCGCCTGCCTTTTCCTCCAAGTGCTTGGATTAAAGGCGTGCGCCACCACTGCCCGGCTGATATTTTTATTAATAAGCTGTAATCCTAAACTGGGCAGGTTCTGAACTATTCTAACCCACATCCCAGTCATAGGCCCAGTGTTACTTGCCAACTGACTCTTGCTTTGTTTGCTCTGCTCCATGTGTATCCTCAGGGCAGGTTTCTCTTGGTCACGTGCTCATGGTCCATCCTCATGGTCCATCCTGCCTCCCAGTGACTTTCTCTTTCCCCTAAGGTCTTCCTTTTCTTGTGGTCCCTACCTGAGACCTCCCTACTCGATCTCAAGTCACACCTTCCTCTCTCCTGCCTGGTCACAGGCTCTAGCCTTTTCTTACCCAATCAGAGGTTATTGAGGGGCATTCTTTACAGCACACTGGTCAATACAATGCCCATGTCCAAACTGCAACCCGATCTTAGGATGGCTCTTGGGTCAAAACTCAGCATCTGAATACACATTGCACAAGACCAACAGCAACATAGGCTGAAAGCATTGAATAAAATGGCTAGAAATTTAACTGGCTGGACCTCAGTATGAGTGACAGCATGAAGTCAAAGGAGGAAATTATTGAAAAGTGTAGACAATGAGTGCACTTTGAAATGAGGAAGCCATCACTTCACTGAGAGATGGGCACATGCAGAGAGCAGGTTCTGTCCACAACAAGTGAAAATTTTCAGGGGAAATTGGGTCTCTGCTAAAGCTGAGAAGAATCATCAAGAAGAAAGCTTGAAAGTGTTTTCTCTTAAAATCGACTTTTCCTCTGCTTGGAGAATAGACATCTTTACTGAACCTCTGAGTTATGAGCAGGCATCTATGGTACCATTCCATGTTGCTTCATAGATTTCAGCTACATCCCTTTTATTGGCACAGGAGCTGAAGCCTACGAGAGGCCTGACCTGCTGTCAGCCACTACAACTTGATGAATCTCCTTTCTCAGGTGATGAAAGCAAGAAGCTCCTCACTTTGAGATTTACAAGTGGGCAATGCCTAGACTCATCACATTAGATGTAATAGTCTAACTCTGAAATGGCCCCACAGACTTGTGTTCTTAAATGCTCGTTCCCCAATGGGTAGCACTCTTTTACAGAGAAGCTGTAGAATCTTTAAGACAATGGTTCTCGGCCTGTGGGTCTCAAGCCCTTTGGGATTTGAACAACTCGTTAAAAGGGTTTCCTCAGACCATCTGGAAACACAGGTATTTACATCATGACTCATAGCAGCAGTAATATTACAGTTAGGAAGTAGCAACAAAAATAATGTTAATAATGGTTAAGGGGTCACTACAGCATGAGGAACTGTCACAGCATGAGGAAGGGTGAGAACCACTGATCTGGGATGATAGATATAGCACTGCATGTGGATCTTTGAAAATAACCCCACCCTGGTCCCTGCCCGGGTCTGCTTCAGTGTGAACAGTCTCCAGTACACACTCCTACTGCCATGAACCAAGCAATTCCACCATGCTTTCTCTGCCATAACAGACTGAAATTATGAACTGCAGTACATCTTTACTTCTATAAAGCGTTTCTCATAGGCTTGGGTCACAATAATGCAAAGTATAATATATCACACTGTCCTTTAACCCTACTAAAACAGCCCAGTATGTGCTCAGATGAAAACAGATATCTTTTTTTAAAAAAAAAAAAAACCATGTGTGGTGGCTCACACCTTTAATCTCAGCACTCAGGAGACAGAGGCAGGTGGATTACTAGGAGCTGGACACCAACCTCATCTACATAGTGCTATACATCATGAGACCCTGAAAAAAAGCCAAAAACTACATTATCTGATCTTGACGCTCTTGTGACCCTGTCAGACCTTTATTGTGTGATATTGATCCAATCAGTTTAAGGGAATAAGCACAGGATACAGAGGGCAACTCAGTTAATAGGTGTCAGATTCATACCGAAGATCTCCCATTCTCTGCTGATGTTCCCATGCTGCCTCTATTCTGGAGTCAGGATGCTGGGGGATAGGTTCACAGACCTGAAGGTATCTCAGGTAGGGGACAATAGCAAATAAACTGTTTCTCACTCTACCATCTGGCACCCTGGACAGAACCTAGAGGTACTAAGTTCCAGACTAAATCAGAAGACTCAAGTCTGAGAGCTGTTTTCACTGCTTGGTGAACTAGCCTTCAGCTGTAAGAAGCCACACAGGATGCAGGGCACATCTACAGTTATTAATGGAAGGTACAGAAGACACTTTACTCTCTTTCCTTTCCCTCTCCCTGTTCCAAAAACAACAGAGAAACAAAGCAAAGCAAAAATGTAGCCAGGGGTGGGGTTAGGAGGAGCCACCCTATTTTTTAATGAAACAAGGGAACTCTGAGAGCCTCAAACCACAAACCATAAAGTATGCCTGCCAGATACTGCAAAGTTAGTAAAATGCTGAGCACTGACATACCCTGCCTCCAGCCTTGAGTAGAAAACATGTCTCCTTGGATATCAGTGTCACTGGCCTAAAGGACAAAATCACTGGCCCTTGGTGTCTCAAAAGGGAGAGGGACTTTTATTAGGACAGTCATCTAGCTATGTTACATAACATAATTTTTGAAAGTGGTGCAATTTTGCTTAGCTGCCTTTCCCTTCAATTTCATCAAGAAGGTCTTGATCAAGATCTCACAAGAGCATCAAGATCTGATAATGTAGTTTTTGACTTTTTTCAGGGTCTCACGATGCATGAGCACTATGGAGACAGACGAGGTCGGTCCCCTACTCACAGTAGTGGTGCCAGTAGCCTTTAGTATCTCTGTAATTCACTCTAACAAAGGAAAGAGTTAGCTTCCAGCAGGAAGTAGATCTAGTCAGAATCTTTTTTTGTCTTCCTTGCATTTGTTTTAAAATGCAGGTGTATCTCTGAGTCCAAGGCCAACATTGTCTGCACAGTGAGCTCTAGGACAGCCAGTGCTACAGAATGAGACCCTGTCTCAGAGGAAGAAAAGGAAGGAAGGAAGGAAACTTCCTATTTAAGGAACATGACACAGGTTCTCCATTTATGGTAGTGGTATGACTCTAGCAGACATTGACCTAGAAAATATTGATTTTAATGGGAGACACAATAGATGTAAGACTGAAATTGAGACCTGACACCCTCCATGACTCTACCCACAGGAGAATAGTACTCTTTCTATAAAGCACCCACATGACAAGGACAGTCAATTGCCACTTATTAAAATGGAGCTACCAGGAAAATGTGCTCTTCCTTCATGGTGGCACATGCCTTTAATCGCAGGGACCTTGGGAGACAGAGATGGAAGAGCTCTCTTAGTTTGAGGCTATCCTGGTCTACATAGAGATTTCTGGGCCATCCAGGGCTACGTCGTGAGATCATCTTACAATCAAACCAATAAAGAAAAACGGAGTCACCCAGGGCAAGGCATAAGAGGAAAGTCACTGTTTCACACAAACTGGAGTAACTTAAAGCAGGACACAGTTCATCTCCACAGTCAAAAATCAAGGAGACACCAGGCTGTAATTACCTCTTTCTGTGGTCTGTGGCCTCTAAGCCAAGCATCTCCTGGAGATGGAAGGCTGGAGAAGTAATAGATGAGCCATAGCCAAAGGGCCCAGGGTTTCAGTGGGAGCTTCAGTAACCTCCCACAGGAGCAACATCCGAGAATCTCAAAGATGTGGCTCATGGAGAGAAAGAAGCATTTCAGAATCACACCAAAGTGATGCTGTCAGCTGGCTCCAAACCCTTCGTCCTTCTTTGGCCATGCTACTGAACAAATAACTTTCTCATTGCATTGAAGACAATTACAAAGTTTCCTTTTTCTGAAATTAGGAAAAAATAAAAACAACTTAAACATAGTTTCAGGGGCTACAAACAGGGGATTCTAGAACAACAAAAGAAGGAAGAAAACTGAGCTACAAAACTCAAGGGTGGGGGTGAGGAGGAAGTCATTTCAGTTCTATCAAAACCAGAATGCACACAGTGGAAACACACTAGAACACTATGGGAAAATACAAAAATAAAAAATAAAAAGCGAGGCCGGGCAGTGGTGGCAAAAGCGAGGCCGGGCAGTGGTGGCGCACGCCTTTAATCCCAGCACTTGGGAGGCAGAGGCAGGTGGATTTCTGAGTTCGAGGCCAGCCTGGTCTACAGAGTGAGTTCCAGGACAGCCAGGGCTACACAGAGAAACCCTGTCTCAAAAAAAACAAAATAAAATAAAATAAAATAAAGGTCATGGTTTAGGAAATTTGTGTGTGTGTGGCAGAGAAGAGGATACTGATTTAGCGAATATAGTGCTTGCCAAGCAAGAGTGCCGAATAAGTCCCCAGAATTGGTGGGGACACTGCACACAGTAGTGTAAGTGTGTGACCCCAGGGTTCCTACAGCAAGATGAGAGACAAAGACAGGCCAATTCTTAGAAGTTCATGGGCCAGATAGTCTGGTGTACACAGTCATGAGCAACAACAAGAAAACCAGATCCTGTCTCAAACTAGGAAAATGGTGAGGACTGGCACCCAGAGCTGTCCCCTGACCTCAATTTATGTTCCCTGGTAAGTGTGCACCCAAATTCATATGTACACACACAAGAAAAATAGTAACTTTGTGTGCCATAAAGACATTTAGCTGAAGTTCAGAAATTCTAATTTTGTTCAGTTTCCCTTTTTTTCTGTACATTTAAACTAAATTTTACTTAAAATTAATTTGCAAGTAAAATCCCACCATTGTCAATTGCTCTTTCTGCTTCATTTCTGCACGGGGACCCATTCAGACAATATATTCTAAATACTGATGGCCTGTTTCCAGGAAGTGAAACTTAGTGCACCAAAGAATAAAACAAAACAAAACAAGCAAAAAACGAAACGAAACGAAAACACAAAAAACACTTTGTGACATTCATATCCTTGCATCTTTCTAGCTCATTAACCCCCTCCCTCTTCTTTCCCCCTCCCCCTCTCTTTCTCTGAGAATCTCCCCATATCTCAGGCTTCTTTCCAACTCACTTTGGCATAATTATCCAGCTTATACCAGTACTCAGGATCAAAGCCAGGGCTTCAGGAATTCAAGGCAAGCACTCTACCGACTGAGCCAAATCCCTTGCCCTGAGAAGTATGTCTTGATTCTTCGTTTTCTCAGATGAAAGCAACATCATCATTACTCTTCCTTTCAGAGTCTCTCTCATGTCTATCACCCACTGTCTGCTGTGTATTACAATTTAAAGGATTGATCCCATTCCTAACCAAAATTAACGAGTCCACATACTTATCCTTAACAGATGAGAATCTCTTAACCAGCATCCACGTTGCCATTAATCTACTGATTGTTCTCTGTAAAGACAAAATGTCCGCAAGGGTTGCAGTTCATTTCAGCAGATGTTTTCCCCATCGGTTTTCTGTTTCCAATCCTTTCGATCTTGTTGCCACTTCTTTCTAGAAGCTGTTTTATTGCTGGTTCTTCAGTCAGTCGATTTCCATTGTTTAAGACTCTCCCTTCTGTGCCCCGCCCCCACTCTCATGCTGCAGAGTTGACACAGTGGAGTTCATGGGGCAATTCCAGTCTGCCAGGATCATCTCTGCCTGCCTCTCAGGTTAAACTTTTGTTTTACCCAACAAGTTTTCAAGAAACTTCCTGAGAACCGGTGTGTCACAAGTCAATTTCCAAGCCATGTTTATCCCACAAAATCTTTATCCTGTGTTCACCCTTGGCAGATATTTTGACTAACTATGGTAGTCTAGATCAAAGGTCATTTTCCCTTGGAGTACTAAAGGCATCACACTGTTGCCTCTAGAGTCTGGTGTTGCCAGAGAGAAGTCTGATGTCTGTTTTGTACTCATTCCTTTATAGCTAACCTTTTCTTCATTTTTAAAATTGTTTTCTTTATCTTTGATGTTCTAAAAAATCATATTATTATGTGATAAATTAGAGCCCCCCTCCCCCAGTTCTGTGCCTTTTTAGTACAGATAGTGGACATAAGTACTGGGAGAGTTTCTTCCTCTTCCTCTTCCTCCTCCTCCTCCTCTTCCTCCTCCTCCTCTTCCTCCTC